>CAHIKZ030000165.1:645000-757500 GCA_903632075.3 Acanthosepion pharaonis | reverse complement strand
GTGGAGGCTACGTTTTGTAATCTTTTTTTTCTTTTTCTTTTTTTTTTCTTTTTCTTTAAGCACTCTTCCCCTGTAAATACAGCAGATTTTAGACAAACTCGTCAAATTTTACAAGTGTCACTGTTTTAGGTTTAAGTCGTTGGTTTATTCATAGAGAATATTGTGAAGTAAGTATTGTCGCCCCCTTTTGAACACGCTGTTCTGTGCACTAACCTTTGAGCTATATCTTCAAATGTTTTTAACAGTTTAATAGACTGTAAGTAAAATGTTTTTCTCGCTCTCCTTGATTTCTTCCTTTCCTTTTCACACTTTCGTTTGTTTTTCCCCCTATACAAAACAAAACGTTTTTATTTCTGGAAGGCAAGTTCCTAACAATGGAATTTCATTGACTGATTTCTCAGCTGCCTTACAAACGGGGTAGGGGGTCATGTCTCATCTGATAAAGATGTCACTTTTTCTAACAAGAAATGACTGTTTAATTTCCAAACTATTCACCGCGGCAAACTGCTGCGCTACAAGATATAGATGTGTGCTCCGTGAAAAAGAATGAAAAACCGGAAGCTCATCACATTTTTTTTTTTTTTTAAATTTCATTTTTATTTTGTCGCTTGGTGCTTAATGACGTAAGATAAGTTAATTGGTGTCAACAGATGTGAATCTCTTCATGGTATAGAGACGAAAAGGAGATTTTTTTTTTTTTTTTTTTTTTTTTTTTTTGATACACCACTGAACAAATATGGTACATTTCTCATCCCTGTAGTTTTTTGGGACCTTTCCAAAAAGAATTGAACAATAGCTATTTTTATTTTACTATCCGCGTGTTCCAGTCATGCCTAATGCTTTCTTTAATTATTGAAAAAAAAAAAGTTTTCCATCAAAAGCTTCCTGTTAATATGGTGAACGCACATCCTAATCGTCAGTATTGCAATAATTAAAAAAAAAAAAAAAAAAAAATTAAATTTCTCTTGGGTCGGACATATGGAACACACTGTGTGCTATCTATAACGAACAAAAATGTTGAACGAACATTTTCCCATATGGGTTACCCACGCCCCTCCCAACATGGCTTTGCTGTTTTCACCAAGACGTCGTTAGATGGCTCTGTTAAGGAGCCATAAAACGGGACACTTCCCGTCTTTCTCTTCTTCCCCCCCTTCTTTCTTCCCCCTTCTTCCCCCCTCCCCTTTCTTCCTCTCAGCATGTTGTAGTACTGACATCTACCGGAATCTTGTGCCAGGCATGAGGATAAATTCCCCTTCTGAACATTTTCTCACTACCCATTTTAATGTCTTTCTTTTGCATACTCGTGTATTCTCACTTTTTACTCAGTTATATAAAAACAAAAATATAAAAATATCGCCTCGTTGAATTTTATCCCATTCCCTTTCACCTCTACAAGTAATGGCAACCCGTCGTTTACATGTGTAAATTTTGGTTGCCACTGCTTTTAGTCGAACCAGGACCAGTGTCGCAACCCTCCCCTAAAAACTTATATATAAAAAAAAAACTTGAATTATTTCGACAGACTGTCAGAAGGGAATCAAAGGAAGGAAGCTTTTGTTTAAATTTTACCAATTCTGAAAAGTCTAGTCGTAAGGCTTGCACTTAAAATGCCACATACCATACAGTGTAGATTACACCCTCCAGCACGCACCAGAGTAGATTATCCCTCCAGCACTTTCAAAGATACCTGAAAGCATGTTAAAAGAGGAAGAACATGAAATAATCCTTTTGCTTTTTCTATAATTTTCTATATGCCGTGTCCCTTCCGAATAGGGAAGATCATGGCTCAACATAACATCCTGTTCTTTGCAGCTCTTAGGGCGGGGAAACGGTGAAATAGCCTGTCTTTGTTTTCAATATACCAATACGCTAAGCCCACTTTCCTCATTATGTGCCCTTGAAATTTCAGCTCTCATTCCAAGTATAACCGTCTTTTTCTTTCCATTTTCCTTCCACATTGTTTACATGTTAAATCTATGGTATTCTCGTGGTCCTTCTAATAAAACATTTCTGTTACCACAAGTTTCTTAATCTGTGACTAGATTGGCCAGCATTTCACTGCCATGTAGTAGGGTGATATTACATAACATTTCAGCATTCTTTTCGTTGTTTGTAAAGTAATTTTCAGGTTTCTTAAAACTTAGTTTTTGAACGTGTCCTTTTGGCATTTCAGTGTTTCTTCGGATTTTGGTGTCATATTCCCAGGCATTTAAATATTCTCGCTTGCTTGAATTTGGCGTTTCCAGTTCGTTGTTCGCATCTTGGGCTATTTCTCTTGCTGACAAACATACATTGTTTCTTTTTACAATTGATGTTTAGTCCTTCTCACTTTCCATGTCTACCTTCTGTAAGGGTTTCTGCAGATTCCATTCGATTCCTGCTATCGACATTGTCATCTGCATATTTTATGTTATAAAGATTGTCCGCTATTAATAAATCCTGGCATGACTCTTAGTTCTCTCAGGATCGCCTCACAATAAAGGTTAGCTAAGTCTGGTGAAACGACACGTCCTTGTCGTAGGATTTTTTTCTGCTTTCGAGTATTGAATTGTTCAAAAGTGACTGTAGAAAGTGAATAACTACAAATTCACTTTGCAATTTGACGAATATATTGTCATCAGAAACAGACCTTAATCACATATTTATTCGTTTCATTGATAGAACTAAATAATTATTTTTCAAAGAAACACTAAAAGGCACTAAAGGTCAGAATTTCCACATTAAAAACGTGCATTTCTATGCAAGTCATATATTGAAATACTTGCTTAAAAGCCGCCCTATGGGGCGGCATTTGACCTAACTCCTGCGGAGGGTTCTTAATTGAGCCTTTATCACAATAGATAGGCAGGAGTAGATGCAACAGGCAACAATAAACTATAGAACTCAAAATTGATCACTGCATTTAAGCATCGCATTAATATTTAAGCTTACCTTTTAAAAGTTCACGATAATTGTTCTGCCGCCACTTAATTTAAAGACAGTTTGATGTAAGTAGGTACTTACTTTCGTGATTTCGCAATTAATTTCGATTATTCCCAAATTTATTTCCAAGTTATAAAAATCACGTAAAAAATCGCCGAAAACAATTACAGTAATGAAAACTTGGGAATCCAGGATTTCGGATCCGATCCAGAATGCTTTCAATTTGCTCATGGAGTCTGCCCGATTCCAAAATCGTGTGTTAGGTTACGGCCTCTAGGCGTAAAGTTGAAAAAGTGTCATCCACTGACACTCAGATTTATTATATAGACGTGTAAAAAAAAAAAAAAAAAAAAAAACCAGCAGCAGTTCACACTTTACCACAAAAAAAGCTTCCAGGTGAGTTTATCAAAAGAAAAACGAAAAAAAAAACTGTTAATTGGAGACATGATAACGTTCAAGTAACGCGTGTTCAATACCTAAGACTTCACTAGCACTAAATTTTAATATGTAGCTAGATTCAAATTTAGCACCCCCAATTAAAATTAATGCAGCGATCTATTTTTGAGACGAGGTCTTGTAGCTATAATTTACACTATTTTCATATTTCGGGTTGTTGTCCTGATTTTTATGACCATATTCACGGCGTTTCGGTCGTTGTACTTTTATGGCCCAGTGGATAAAAGCGTTGGCTGAAGTAATCCAGTAACTTGACCGAAAGAGTTGTAAGCAGAACAAAAAAAAAAAAAAATCTCTCACCGTGGACTAAATGAACGATTCGGTTCGAAATTCCTACGGATATCACCTGAAGAAGATTGAAGCATACAGCGGCCGAAACGTCGTGTATATGGCAATAAAGATGAGATCAACAGTCTAAATAATACAACGGTATCATGATTAGAAGTACATGAACTTATATTACTTTGTATATATTGTTTACTTCCGATGTTTTATTGGTTATATTAACCCATTTTTGCACGATATCCAACTCGCTGTTGCATGATAACAATGAGCTCCGCGCATCATACATTTTTGTACCACAAGAGCTGGAACTATTATGGTAGGAAAATGTCAGTCTAATGTATTAGGCTTGGTACTCGCTACTGATGAAGGCCTAACTAGTTGGAAGTCGTGTATAAATAGGTTAAACAAATGTTTCCCTTATGGACACTTGTGCTGATATCCCAATGTATTGCTGGTAATAATTTTTTTTTTTTTTTTTTTTTTCAAAACTGTATTGCTGGTAAGTTTTTTCCTTCAAAAAATTTTTTTTTTTATAAAGTATGCCTGGTATTAAAACCTGTTTTTACACTTTCATAGTGTTTTTGCCCCAGTTTCGGGGTTAAATATTTGCCCATAGCTCGGACCCTAACAGGTGTTACCACTCCAGGTCAGGGCGGACCTGGGAACACCAACAATCAGAGGCCTTGCTGCTGAACGTAGTTTATCGTCTTATCCAGGACGGGAATTGAAAAGGAACATGCGTATAACATTTAAAAGAAAAACACTTATTAATAGAAACTAGATAGAGGCAATAATTTGTTCATACAACAAATTGAGTACGTATTAGAAGATAGTGAAATAAGGTCTTATTTGTGAGTTAGTCATACACTGCGTTAGTGATGGCTACCTCCGTTAGAAACTGAGAGGGAAATTGAAGTCTTGTGGAAACTAGTAACAAGTGTCGAAGCAGCTCAAGTTTTCTGTCTCCCGCCAGACTATAACGTGATTTCTTACCATTTAACACGTGCATAAATTATGGCTGAATCAAGGACACATACCGTTCTCTAACGCTACACCAGCATGAGGAGTTACCTTTCGCTTGAGGATGAAACAGGCCTTGATACCTTAATTCAATTTAATTTTAATAATTATATTGAGGGTTTTGGCTCTCGTTTTTGAAACATGAGAACTCTCATGTAGCGAAGGAATCATACTTTTTAAAAAAATAATTATATATAGATACACCTAGTGAGCCAGACAAACCTACCTAGGTTTGTCTGGCTCACTAGTTGTATCTAGGTTTGCTCTACGATTGTATTGAGCTCTTTTGTTAGTTAGTTGTTACTCGTATCGGGGTTTTTTCTTTGGGCTTCAGACCTGCATCTGTGCGATTTTTTGTCGGCAGAAGTTTATGTTTGTAGCTCTTTCTTTTTTTAAAACCTTTTTTTCCCTCGAAATTGATTTGATTAACAAATCAAATATTCAAGGGTTTTTCGAAACGAGTCTAGTTATTTATATGTATGTATATATATATGTATATATATATATATATATACACACACACCTCACTTAGCTGATTGAGGTTATCTTCAACATCCCAACTCCAGAGTTTGTAGACGGACACTCTGGGAATTACGCCGTCCCCTCCTCAGAAGATATCAGCAATATATATATATATATATATATATATATATATATATATATATATATATATATATATATATATATATATATATATATGTGTTTTTGAATTGAGTTTTATTTTATTACAGTTAAATTCACAAGATCATGGCGTCTGTGAATTAAAGAGAAAATTAGTGTTTCTTAGCAACGTTTTTCTATATTAAGACAGCCTTCATTTTTAACTCTGTGACGAACCCGGTGCGCACTCAAATGGAACACCTTGTACTATAAGTAACCTCCTACAATCTGGGATGTTTCGGCTTCAAATAACCCTAAAGGGTTAAGTTATATGTAGCGAACGCAAGAGGCCCCGGATTGCGTGCGGACATCTTTGTCAACACCAGTTACATCCGGGATTCTCCCCGTTAACAGCGGAACAGTTTGGTATGTCTAGATATGGGCCTCTGAAACTGAAGATCCGGGTCTTCGTAAGATGCCTCATGCTAATAAAAGCAGAGGGAAAACCAGCAGTCGGCAAAACACGGTGTCTTAATCCCGTTGGTATTTTGTTCCTAAATTTGCTGGGGTTTCTCAGGCAGTGTTATTTTTGTTACCTCTTGTCCCTTTCCTCTCTCTGACTATTAACCCCGTAGTGGTTGAGAGTGCAGTCGGTTAGGTGTTTCCCCAAAATCTCAACACACTCTTGCCGTACATTGCAACACTATAAAAATCATTTAATTTTTTTTTTATCTATTCGTATAGTGCATTGTGTTGATGCAACTTTTGAGATGATCGCCGATATTGCATTCATATACAATATCACCAATCACGCAAAAGCAACAGTTGATCATGGAGAATTTTGAGATCAGTGCACTTTCAATGTATTTTCGTCCTAAAATTCTTAGTGAATTCTTTTCTCCTTCTCATCTAATTGATATTTATTAGCGACAAGCAGTATAACCAGTTTTTGAACATTGATGGGAATTTTTGCCGTTCAATTGGAGCAGTTTAAGTTTAAAGTCAGCCCACCCGAAAAACAATAACTGAGACACATCCCCAAAGGGAGGGTAACAATTTGAATGGGGGGGGGGTACTGAAAAGGGAACTGTATAATAAATAATATTATTGTAATAATTTGAACTATTTTTATTAAAGTTTTTATGAATCCAAGAACAGATAGTAAAACGTTGCCGAGTTATAATGGACAGGAAGTAGTGGAGAGCCATTGTTGCCTACAATTTGGACTCAAAACCGGCACTGAAGAATTTTCAAACAAAAAAAAAATTCATCAAAATCGGATGAAAACTGTGGAAATGCATAAACATCAGATCACACACACACACATTTTGAGAATTATAGATATAATAATAAAGATTGTGGTCAGATTACTGTATACAGCCAGTGAATTTAAAGTATTGTAATACAATGGATCCCTGTGGTGTTCCTATAGTCTATTCTGATACTTCTAGATATTTTGCCGATGCATATCGTCCTGCAGAAATAGTGGTCTGTCCCAGTTAGCAGTTGACACTTGGTAGGCAGCTGGTTACAATGACCCGAGAAACAATTCCTATTGAAAGTGGACAGGCTAGACTGCCGGATGTTTAGTGCCAAGGTGAAAGAAAGGAAAGGTATAACAACAAAGGCGTTTTACAATCTGTTGTAGACTGAAAAATGTATGATATCGTTATTCTAGTATTTCAAAACTCTACAATTTTACTTAATATTCATTATAATTCTCCTCAAAAGGAGGAGATAGGTTCGCCTGTCGTCCGGTTCATAATCCTTCCGATTTTTTTGATCTCTTTTAAAAAAATTTTTTAACAGGAATAGAGCTCTTATCCCTTGTCTTTTCACTTATTTCTTGTCTTTTTCATTCTCTTTTACTCACAGTAGCCCTTTGTATCATTATTACCATGCTTGGGGTGAATTGATTAAAAAAAAAAATGTCAAAGTTTATGTGGAGTAAGTATGACCCTACGAATTACTATTACATAGGTAGGAAAAATAGATTTAATTTATTCTTGGTTTTTACCAAATCTAAAGTTCCTGTTGAAAAGTACATTCCGGACTGTCCTGAAACGCGGAATATATTCTGGATTAAAAGGTACCCCAAAAAGGTACTATTGTCTTAAGTTTTTCCGGGTTTAGTTTGTGTGTGCTTGCTCATATTTTTTTCTTATTGTGTGTGTGTCTGTCTTTGAACTCTTGTTGTGAATATTTAATATCAGAATATTTTATGGACAAAACTTGTGTGTATAAACATCTATGTATTTATACGCTTGTGTGTAAACACCTATATAGTTGTGTGTGAGTGAAAATATCTAAATTTATGTCACAATGATGCATAGTGTTTTGCCAATCTTACAAGTGGATGAAACTGTCTTGATTCGTTTTCTACGAAAGGTTAAGGTCTTCACTGCTGATAAACACTTTGTGGAGGAAAGGGTAAAGTGGAAGTTATTATCTCTTCCTAAGTGGCATAGTGAGGTAATGACGACAAGCACTTGCAAGAAATCTATAGGTCATTAGACCCATTTCGTTTTTCTTTCCTTCTCTAACCTTAAGTATATTCTATCCTAAGCATATACTGGAAGTGAAAACACTTACGATACCAGACATTCCTGTGGTCTGTGTAGAATCACCTCAAAGCTTAACATCACATATAAATAATTATTTCCCTCTCATCAACATCTAATCCTAAATTGTTTCTGTGGCTAAACACTTGAGAAAAATATTTATTAGGCTGATTCATAAATAATTCCTGTTTTTGTTCATCATATTAATTTTTTTTTTTTTTAAATGAAGCAAAATTGCAGTTTATTCAATTATATAATCGCCATTATTTACAATGACCTTCGGGCATGTATCAGGTGGGTCTTCGATACCTTTTGAATAAAACTCCGCAAATTTTGACGTGAAATTTTTCGATGAACTCTTGAATCTTTTTCCTAAGCATATCGCCACAAGCAAGGCCGTAAAGTCACTAAGACACAAGGGATTACATAACGTCTAGGTCAGTGGGGTAGCTTGCGGGGCAGGGGGGCGTGTTTCTGTTAACGTGGCATTTAATTTATGACTCCTCTCATATTAGAATTGAAATAAATACAGTGTAACCCGGATATAAGAGAGTTGTCGGGACCGGAGAAGAAGTCTCTTATATCCGGGTTTGGTCTATTTTGTTTAGTTAAGTATGGGAACACTGGGACCAGAGAAAATCGCTCTTATATCCGGGTTTCACTGTATATAAAAACACTTTTAATTCATAATTTATCAATGTATTTTTTGTATTTTTTTTTTTTTTTTTTTCTTTTTAAATAAAACAGAAGGTATATAAACAAAAACAAGTTATCTTTTAATATCGTAAAGTTTAAAGTTTTTCCGGTTTAGAAAAAAGTATTTTTTCTTTTTCTTTTCATTTTTTCTTTTCTTTTCTTCTTTTTTCTTTTCTTCTTTTTTCTTTTCTTCTTTTTTCTTTTTTTTTTTTTTCTTTTCTTTTTTTTTTTTTTTTCTTTTTTTTTTTTTCTTCTTTTTTCTTTTTCTTCTTTTTTTTCTTTTCTTCTTTTTTTTTTTCTTCTTTTTTCTTTTCTTCTTTTTTTTTCTTTTCTTCTTTTTTCTTTTCTTCTTTTTTTTTTTTCTTCTTTTTTTCTTTTCTTCTTTTTTTCTTTTTCTTTTTTCTTTTTCTTTCTTTTTTCTTTTTTCTTTTTTCTTTTCTTTTTTCTTTTCTTTCTTTTTTCTTTTTTTCTTTTCTCTTTTTTCTTTTCTTTTTTTTCTCTTTTTTCTTTTCTTTTCTCTTTTTTCTTTTCTTTTTCTTTTCTTTTCCTTTTTTCTTTTTTCTTTTCTTTTTTCTTCTTTTTTTTCTTTTCTTTTCCTTTTTTCTTTTTTTCTTTTCTTTTTTCTTTTCTTTCTTTCTTTTCTTTCTTTTCTTTCTTTTCTTTTCTTTCTTTTATTAAAAAAAAATAAAACAAATACATAATATTTTTATTTCATAATTTTTCAGTGAGGAGTTATAAATACCACGTTAACAGAAACACGGAAAAAAAGCTACCATCATACGGGCATTAGATTATGAGAAGTGGATAAAAAAAATTGATAGGTGTAATAAAAAAAATAATTTCACCGTTGACTTGTGTGTGTGTATATATATATATATATATATATATATATATATATATATACTTTAATGTGCATTGTGATATTGTACTCATTCTGATAAGGGGCGGCAAACACACTAGCTACGCCACTGACCTAGGTACCACAGTGAAGAGTTCATCCTCACAATTACCATGAAAGTATTTATAGAAAAGGCACAGGGAAGCAACTTTACGGAGGTGGGAAAGTGACTGAAGCCAGCACCAATAATATTGCTGATTGTTCTTTGTTTTTTGTTATCAAGGATCTCTAAATAAACAGTAGGAGCACCAGACCATATGTGGCGGCAATATTCAAAGCAATGACGAATAGTTAACTTATATATGTGTAAAATAGATTCTAAACTAACTTCTTTAGCAGCGAACCTAGTAATGGATTAAAATGTAACCCCTTCCATCAAAGCATTTTGCAGCGATTGAAAAAAAAAAAAAAGAAAAAAAAAAGCTAATAATCGGTTGGTGCAAGGTTAGGTGAATATAAGCGAAGGAGGTAGAACATAGATCGTAGATAACCAGTGATATGAAGATAGTGGCGGAAAAACCTACAGCAGTATACACAATTACATAACGATCAATATAGATCAATTGGCAGAAATGCCCAACAAACAAAATTGACAGTTTGTAATAAACAATAATAATAATAAGCAAGCAATAGATGCAAGGCAAAGCAACAGTCATGAGATGAAGGTCACAAACTAAGAATGGTACTAACACGCAAAAGGGGATACAGACAAGCGATCGCAGCGTTCTTGCTTGAAGACAAATAAAAAACAAAACAAAAAAAACGGAAGTGAATCGTGTGAGACCGAGAAGTAGACTAATTTCATTGGTTAGCGGGGAAAATTCCAGCATACATCTGAGTTTTATTTACAAATCTGTGGAGGAGGGAGTTTTTGCAGCCATTCCAACAAAGATTGGAGCCAGCAACCAACGTTACGTTTGATTTATTGCGTATAAAATACAATTGTGGTTCAAGGGCTAAAAGGAGGGGATGAGTTGAGGCTGGTCGACACATTCTTATACCTAACTAATCAGATTCACGATCCATTCATTCATTACAAGTTGCACATTCACCACAAGAACTCATCTACCACAATACCACACACACAGGGAACCTACTAAACACCTCATGAGATAAAAATTCTTGAGTATGCAATTATATATAAAAATTTCGTGATAGTAGGCAAAGAGGAGATGAACCCCAAAACAAACTAGTTGGGCCAATCCAACCCTGAAAGGAATAAGAGAGGCCGCTGTATTCTGTCTTCAGACAAAATCTCTCGCCAAGGAAAAGGGGAGAATAAGATAAATACGGACATAGGAAAAAAGAAACTGACCCAGTCAAGATGAAAAAAAGAGCCAAAAATCAAACTGGGGAAGGTTAGGAATATTGGCTTAAATCATAACGAAAGAAGCCGGAAAGAGAACAGGAACGGTACTTACTCTCATTAACTAGGTACCAACGTCACGTAAGATGTAAGTATCGTGCTACGTCGTATATTGCGACAACGTCATAAGATTTATTTTTTTTACTGTAGATACATTCTGAGAACTTTCACGCAAACTCGATATATGCTTATTTTTTTTTTTTTTCCTCCCCTCATTAAATCGAGAATTTTCAGGAAGTACTTCAGAGCACTTCGGTATCTCTGAATTGCTCGCATTATTACACTCTTTTCTCTGGAGTCACTTAAGTAAAGCTTAGGAATTGTTTATTTCTCCGTTTCATTTTGGGCAAGTGAAACTGGGACTCTTAAAATAGGAGTAAATAGCAATCAAACAGAATTAATAAAATTAAATCTTTTGAAAGAAGTTGGAGTTCTTACATTTAAAAACTCCAAACAGAAATGGTTTGATGCCAAGATTTAAGACAAACATCCTATAAGTGGGCAAATTACGGCTAACGAGCCGCATGCGGCACGCCTGATGACTTTATTTTATTTTTAAACTTAATTTCACCGTATGTAAGACGGTAATGCGACTAGAATGCAGCGGGTTTCAAGGAGAGAATAAGTAAACTGAGAATAAGAAGGATTGAGGGGAAGGACAAAAAAAATTAATAGGGTTCATGAAGATAGAAGATTGCGATATTAATCGCGTTATGCCCTACCTAGGTATCTAGATCGCTACGTCCCACAATTTATTGATGTCTATGCTCAGTCAAACTGATGCAGGGATCTAGGTGCCTGTATGTACATAGAATGTCATTTCTTAACTTCCTATAAACGTCTCACAAGATTTATGAGAAATTAAACGAATTTCTCATCTACCGAACTAGCCTTGTGGAGAAGAGTTGGTTTGTGAATTTGGTGATATAGCGGCTTGGTGTACATCCACTCGGTGGAAATGGGCGACCGTTACTAAGAATAAGAACTAACCGTTATTCCTAGTGGAATAATATTTAATATATTTAAAAGAATAGAAATTTCTGATAAATCTCGTGAGACGTTTATAGAAAAGATGAGAAATGACTTCCTGTGTACATACAGGCACCTAGATCCCTGCATCGGTTCACACTGTCCCGTTGACTGAGCATTGGATTAAATATTTAATCCGTAGATTAAATAAATGGTTCAGTTCAGTATCCCTGTAGATTACACAGGTCGATGTGCCCTCCGGACTTCATCAGGTGTATAACGGCCGAAACGTTGTGGTAGTAACAACTAAGATCGGGACAATAGTTCGAATATAAATAGTGTAAACAATTTCTCGTCCATTCGTGAAGCCTGTTCACGAACTGTCTAATAAGCAAATAGATGTACAAATCATAGGTACATGTATGTTTGTTATTTATATTGCCACTCTGAAACTAGTTGTGATAGAGCCCACTTTACACCGGCCAAACAATGATGCGGTCCTTCTCTAAAAACTTGCCCATCTCCGCTGTATTCTTTGACACATTTAAGGCAATGAGTTATTTCATACGTATTTTCTCTACTAAGTAATGTGATTGGTTGGTAATGGGTGATATAACTCGAAGCAGCGAAGTACCATTAGCCTGATTGCATTTCTCACCAGTGTGTCAGGCTGTCAAGTCAGTCTGGTTATTGGATGAGAACGGTGAGCGGTAAATTCTTTTCTTTCACACTGGTATTAGTTTACTCCTTTAACGAGTGTAAAAGTGTAAACATGCAACCGCATCCTCCCTCAGCTTCTCACCGACCGGACAATGATACCTCCATATTGCAATCTCGTTCGTGTCGGTACGCACCCAGAAACTGGAAAACAGCCCAGAACTTCTTCTCAATCGCCATTATGGTCGTTAATATAGACCCGAGACCGGAAGTCCTCACCGTCCGGTTTGTTGTCACTTAACCTGAAAAGGTTTGGATTTATCTATTTTATTCTCTTTTGGTCAGGTGGATGGTTACCTTTAAGACCCACCACCCCCCACCCAACACACACTCTTCAGATTTTATTGCTGGTCATGAGACACGCAAACAATAAAAGCTGAGATAAAAAAAATAAACGCCATTCTTTTCTATGTTGGTTCACCAATAATAGTTTCACAAAAACAAACTGGATAAAAACTAAAAGCATTTCAGTGTAGAGCAGTTAACATAAAGGAATCATAAATATTAAATTAATTTTTTTTTCTGATCAGGAAATGAAATATGAAGTACACCTCACCAAGAGATCACAATATATTACTTTCCCCCTATAAACAGTATTTCGCTGCTGGTGTTGACTTTTAATACCAGTAGATGATTTTTACCCCTGATAAAAATATTCGGAAAATTCCTGGAAAATATTTTTTATCTATCTATTTCTGAGATGATGTATTATGTACACCATTTACATTATTCGGACTATTGTCCTCATCTTTGTCGCCATATTTATTACAATGTTTCGACCTTTGTACGCTCCGGCCTTCTTCAGTTGGTTGGAATGTCGAACTGAACCCTTTATTTCGCTCACTGGGGTAGATTGTTCTAGTTCCACGTACCATGTCTAATGGATGTCAGTTATCAGTTTTCTCCTGTTAATTCTCCTCTCTAAGTTCTCCACTGCCTTAACCCGGTATTGAACTTGCAATCATTGGGCCCTGTCACTGGATCTAACTAACGCCTTTATCCCCTTGACATGTGTCCTTGAGTATATATATATATTTTTCTCGGTAAGACCTTGTGTGTTTGTATTTATGCCTGTTGTATTTCCAAATTTTGAACATTAAACACACACATGGTGAGGGTGGAGGAATCAACATTGCATGGAGATGTTGATTTCACTGTCCAACCTAAATCATCTCTCCGATATTGAGAAGACTTCCTGTATAAATATAGCAAATTTTAACATATGTATAGTGTATTTCATCAGCAATTTTTCATTTATAAAAGTTTGGCTAATAACCAACAGAAGTACTTTGTTTTTATGCATATACTTTCACGAAGGAAAGATCTAGTCGCTACTCAAGTTTCACGCTCTCGTAATCATCAAGCGACTAGAATGCGTTCCCTTCGCCTGAAGATCGTGAGAGCGTGAAACTTTAGTAGCGATTCGAACTCTCTTTCGTCGAAGTTACGAAGCTTATTTTGCCTTGTCTAAATAGTCTCGACGTTCAGCGCTTTAATTTACTGCGTAGGTAAATGTTTGCTTTTTTTGGTCTTTTTTTTTTCTTTCCTTCTTCGGGATTCTTTTTATTGTCTCAAATATTAGGTGTTTTGACCACTTTAGTTATAGTCTCTGATGAAAATTTATATTGAAAAGAAGCCAGGGAAATAATTTTAAAAAAGAGAAAAAAAATATCCATTGGTAGTTAAACAAACTTGTGCTCGTGTATCTACTTTTTATGTGCTGTGTCCCTTCAGAACGTTTGCAATCATGGCCCTCCACCTCCTTCTGTACGTTGTAGCTCTTAATGTTTTATCTTTTTGTTACTTCGCCCCCAGACCCTGTTCCGCCATGCACTTGCTCAAGCCCATTAAATATGTCACTCGTTGCTTTCCCCTGTCCCTCGTTCCCTCTATCCGTCTTGTGAGTATCAGATTTTCCAAGCCTTTCTTTCTCATTACATGTCAGGGACATTTCCGCTGCCTCTTAATGTTAAGCATAAGTGTCCTCTTTGTTTCTGTTCTCTCCAAAACCTGGTCGTTGTTCATATGTTCGGACCATGATATCCATAGCATCCTTCTGTAGAACCACATTTCCGTTACTTCAAGTCTTTTCACCTTTGAGGAGATTGTCCAGCATTCGTTGCCATACAGGAGGACAGATATCACATAGCAGTTCTCTTTTTTTTTTTTTTTTTTTTTTTTTTTTTTTTTTTTTTTTTAACGAAACTGTCCTGTTTCGTAATACTCTGCTGTTTTGGGAATGCATCTTTGTCCATCCCAATACGTCTTCGGACCTCAGTGTCGCACTTTCCATCCTCTATCAGAACACTTCCCAGATATTTAAATTTCTGTACCAGCTTGATTTTAGTGTCCTCGACCTCTAAATTGCATTTTGGGCTCAACTTTTTGCTGATGACAATGCATTCTGTATTGTATTTTATGCTTAGTCCCTTCTTCTCGCTCTCCTTCGCTACTTTTTGTGGGTGTTGGTGGTGGTGTTTTTTTTGTTTTTCGTTTTTTGTTTTTTACTTTGGGTACGAAGGTTACATTTTGCTAAAGTTTTATTAGTTTCAACTTGGGATTTTTTAAATTTTTATTTTTTTTACATCAGATTTCTCATTTAAAGATACGTGTATTGGATACAAAGGGCGTCATGCGTAAAAATGGATTGTAACTATATGTATTGTTATAGGTATAGACTTCAAATTGAAAAAAAAATAAGACACTGGCTACAAAACTTGGCAGCATCTGATGGCGAAGAAGACATTTTTTTTCTTTTTAATGCCGCCCTCTGTCTTGAAACTTGCCGTTTAGAGTCGGTTGTATCTTTAATTGCAGTTTCGAATATTTTAAGTTTTTTCTTTGTTTTTTTTTTGTTTTTCTGTACAGTGAATTCTGTATCATATGATTTAGTTATATTTACCTTTACTTAATCATATATATGAGTTGTATGTGATGTGATAGTTTAGTGTACGAATTGCAAGTTTACAAGTGAACGTGACGAATGTGTGGCTTGTGTAGGATTTTTATCATTATTAGTGCTGGTAAAATGGCGTAAGAATTTATACACACTCGATGAAAGTTGGCTCGATTAAGATGGGAATCAAAAGGAAAAATCCTAATATTTGCTTTTTGCTAAGGAATTTTTGGAATTGGTACATTTTCAGACTCTTTGTAGAGACATAATGTAGCTGTTCTGAGCCTAGTGTATAAATATTTTCATGTTAATCGTTTTAATGAGCTTCCTTCTTTGGTAACTCTTCTTTACGAATTTTAACGCAGTACTAGATTGGCAGTTAGGTTTCATCATTTTACAGTTTTAATTGCTACATGTAACCGTAAGTTCTATGCTAAGTTTTTTCTCTCATATATATATATATATATATATATATATATATATATATATATATATATATATATATATATATATACACACACATCACAGGTTCACATCCCTACTTCTCAACATAGTCACCACCTCTTTCAATGGCAGTGTCCACCTACGAATGACGGTATGTATCTCAACTTCGTAAAACGCAACTGAAGTCGATTCATTATAACGGTTTTCAGTTCGTCATCGCCACCTGACTTAGTACCCACATACTTCTTCTCTTTGCTCCAATGAAACAGGTACTGAGAGTGCGATGAAGAAGTGAACACTGCTGTAAGAAATTGGCTGCATCAGCATCCAGCTAAGTTTTACGAAGGAGGGATACATGCCGTCGTTCGTAGGTGGAACACAGTCACCACCTCTTTCAATGGCAATGTTGAGAAGTAGGGATGTGCACCGGTGATGTATAGCTGTATCTTTATGTAAGATATGTTTGTGTTCCTTATTTCTTACATAATAAAACAAATTTTTTCTTCACTCACTCTAGTTTTGGTGCTGCCAAATATAAAATTTGACCGAAAAAAAAAATAGTTAACTCAACGCTAGTTTTCACCATCTCCTTCAGTTTTCATTATTAATCCTTTAACCCTGCCCAAACACGCCCCATAAATGTCTACTTTGTGTTCAATTCGCCGTAACCCAACCCATGTATACTCTGTTGTAATATAGGACATCATTGCAAATAACGCGAAAAGTTACGTAAAAAGCGCCACTTTGAGAGCTGATATCTACGGGTCGGGTTTGAGTGTGTTGAATATGAAAGAGTTAATGAGAGAGAATAATAGAAGCACAGAATTTAAGACACAAAATAATGGTTAACATAACATTTTAAAAAATTTTAAGATCAAAGTTGACTGGAAAACGAAGCTGGAAGAGAGTTCCACGCGCAAGGCTTGAGAAGAAACGGTTGGCATAAAACTTACGGTTACGTTTATGGGCTTCAACTCCCTTGTCTCTCTCTCTCCCCTTGTCTCTCTCTCTCCCCTTGTCTCTCTCTCTCCCCTTGTCTCTCTCTCTCCCCTTGTCTCTCTCTCTCCCCTTGTCTCTCTCTCTCCCCCTGTGTCTCTCTCTCCCCTTGTCTCTCTCTCTCTCTCTCTCTCCCCTTGTCTCTCTCTCCCCCTTGTCTCTCTCTCTCCCTCTGTCTCTCTCCCCTTCTCTCTCTCTCTCTCCTTCTCTCTCTCTCTCTCCTTCTCTCTCTCTCTCCCTCTCTCTCCTTCCCTTCTCTCCTTCCCCTTCTCTCTCTCCTTCCCCTTCCCTCTCTCTCTCTCCCCTTCTCTCTCTCCTTCCCCTATATATATATATATATATATATATATATATATATATATATATATATATATATATATACACACACACCACTGTGCCAAATTAAATAAAGCTTCATCAATGTGCCTTAAACCTTTTAGCATTCAACCCACATCGTAAATATCGGCTCTCAATAATCAGCCCGCCGTAACCCGCCTCATGTATACACTGTCATAATATATGACGACATCATCCCAAATAACGTAGGTGGTCACCCAAAAGAGTGAGACGTTGAGAGCTGATATTTATGAGGCCGGTTTGAGTGTTGAAGGCTAAGCGCTTACAAACCTTTTTTTTTTTTTTTTTCTCACTGTCAGTGAGGCGGCTTTGTTCCCATGTATTGTGCACAAGTCGACAGACCTTAAACCATTTTCTCACAGTTGTAAGAAAGAGAGACAGCAGCAGGAATGCAACTCATTTTCACATAAGATTTTCTTTTCTTCAATAATTTTCCTAGGTTTGCTTACGTTTATTTATTACTTGCTCAACATTATAAAAACGATTATCTTCCAATATATGGATTATATTTTTCCTATAAAGATGAGCGTTACTTCACGTGTTCAGTTAATATTTTTCTGATAATGTGTGACTAATTTGGTGCAACTATATTTCAGTTCCTCTCAAATTATATATGATAAATCAAAAAATAAACCAGAAAAAAAAAGAACAGCACCGGCTCGCAACACCTCAAAACTATGTAATCTTTGCTTAGACAATAAAATAGCCATTACCAGTAAACTCCCAGATACGAGCTCATTACTAAATACAAACATTAAAACAAATTCATACTAGGCTACCTGAAACCACATATTGACCAAAATGACTAAATAAAACCCAATAACCTAAATCTAATAGTTTGTTTCAAATACTAATACTAACTTAATATTTTTTTTACTATTCCTCGTCCAGTACAATGCTCGAGAGATACTCAAGGTAGACGTTTACTGAATGCGTTTTTTTTTCTTTGGTAGACTTAATAGGGGGTAGTTTAGCTGTTAGACTGATAAGGTACAAAGTTGTCTCCAAATGTCACCTTACTACCCACCCAGACTAAGCAGGCGAAACCCTGAATAAAAACTTGTCCTGGGTAAGACGATAAACTATGTCCAGCAGCAAGGCATCTGATCAGGTTTTCAGGAGCGTGTAACCACCTCTTAATTGCTGGTGTTCCCGGGTCCGCCCTGACCCGGGGTAGTAGCACCTGTTAGGGTACCAGCTATGGACAAATAGTTTTACCAGCAATATTTTCTTTTGGAAAAAATTTATTACCAGCAATACAATTTTGAAGGAAAAATATTACCAGAAACAGATTTTTAACAAAATAATACCAGCAATAAAAAAATTGTCAGCATTAAATAAACCATTGAGGTTGATATGCCGTAAAACAAAATAAACCAAACGCCCTGAATAAAAACGCCTATTTTATAATATTGTAAACAAGGTTCGCATTATTACATCTCAATGTGGTGCAAGTTTTCATCTTCTTTACCCTTTGCCTATGCAGCGGGCCTTATCCAGTTTTCGGTGCGCATCAACGTGAGTGACTATCGAGTCGAAACGTGGGGTAATCATTGGTCAGTCGGTGGAAAGTTTAGGCGAGGGTCTCGTATGTTCACAAATCATTCAAACTTTAAAATCCAAAACATTGGGGCAATAATATAGGTCGTCTTTTCAAAACTTACATTCAATAATTATGTGACGATACGAGAGATAAAGCCGAAGATCTGTTCGGCGCAATGAATGTCCGTAAAGATTGAAGAGTCATGAGAATCCGTGCAACCAGGAAGTGCGTAAGATGACTAATACCAAAATGTTAGCTGATAAATTCCGACGTGAAAGAATGTCATGTGTTGAGGATTCAGTGAATGTTGTAAATTTCCAAAGAAAACTAAAATGGATATCTGGGGTATTAGAGAAGCATTTCGGCCCATTGACTTTTGGATGCGACTAGTTCAATTTTTCTCGATCTTTTTTTTTCGTTGTGGTCCAATTTTTTTTTTTTTTTTTTCTTCGTTGTGGTCCAATTTTTTTTTCTTCGTTGTGGTCCAATTTTTTTTTTCTTCGTTGTGGTCCAATTTCTTTTTTTTTCTTCGTTGTGGTCCAATTTCTTTTTTTTTCTTCGTTGTGGTCCAATTTCTTTTTTTTTTCTTCGTTGTGGTCCAATTTTTTTTCCACTTGTGGGCTTAAGAGCTCACGTTGATAATCATTGGACGAGTGGACGACCGTGAGTATATTTTGTAAGCTACGGCAAGGTTGTATTGAGTTTGAGGTAAACTAAACGATAGCTCTCCCAGCCGCTACCGGGGTAATAGGCACATAAAAAAAAATGAGACGAGAGGTAACAAAATGACACTACCTTACTAAGAATATATCATCTTTAGGAAGAAAATGTCCAAGAGACCGACTTCACAAGACTGTTTTACCAACTGCTATTTTTTTTTTTGTTTTTTTCGTCGATTTTCTTGACGGGAGACACTGCCAGAAACTCTGATAGAGACAAGTTGCAGAGAGGCCCGTATCTGAACATATCAAGCTGTTCCGATGCTAACTGGGAAAATTCGGTTGTAATAAATTTTGACAGACATGTCTGCATGCGATCCGGGGCCTCTTTTGAGTCTGTACTGGCGCGTGTTCGCTACAGTAAAGTCATGTTTTTTGTTATTTTTTTAAACAAATACTGGTAATACAGGTTTCAATAATTCAGCGAATATTTGTATGTTGCCTAGACTTACAATGTCATGTCTCGGGTGTAAAAGGGGTTAATAAGCCGTAAAAAATGAAAAATAATAAATCTATTTTAAAGAAATAAGGATGCACTGATCAGCGATATGTTTCTTGGGATATCAAAGCACGAACACACTGATGTTGGTCGTACATTCAACAATTACATGAAGATATGAGACATAAATGATAAAATCTGACAGACCTTACAGCATCTTCATGATGACTGGAGAGTTAAAGAGAGTCCTTGGAATCAGGATGACTAAATGCAGAGTTAGACCGATACAGTCTTTGGAATATTTAGTAGAAGAATTGGAAATTTGATTTGTTAAAAACTGTCTAAACCTACAAGACTTGTGAGGCTTAACAGTAGGTACTGAACATATAAGATTTGCTGTCACTTGATGCATAGCAGATGCCTGGAAAGTAAGTGAAGTATTAAGACTCTCTTTCACTTTAGCTCCAACGAGAACCACAACGACTGTGTGAAAACGTCAGTGATACAATAAGTAGATGCTATATTTTGACTAAGCTAGGTGGAAAGAATTAAAAGAATTTGCTAGATGGGAATATCTTGGCGGGGGGTCGGGTAATAAATGGTTTTGACTCAACATTCCTCTTTTATATATGCTTGTAAGTCTGCCGGCAGATCCACTCCCTCCTAGGTTCTTCTCAAATAGTACCAATTCCTCACAAAGTTACGTACAGTTCTTCCTCATTCTTGTTGCTTCCAAATGTATTGTTAGCATTTTTAATGCTATGTCCCTTCTAAGTGTAGGCGATCATGGCTCTCCACATATTCCTTTTCTTTCTTTATCTGAATTGGTGTAAACAATAGAGGTGTGGTTTATGCACCTTGTCTACGGCTTGAAATTCGGTTTCTCTTTCTTTTAGACTGGTGGCCATGTAAGGCTTGAGAGCTAATTCTACTTTGGTATTTAGCATTTAACTCGTATATTTATCTCTTATCCCCGAATGCAATAATGCGAAAGTGAACGCAACGGGTTTCGTCTGGAACTTTAGCTTGGCTCGACGATTCCATTATCCGCGCTGATATCCGTTACTCTACCCGCACACTCGGGTGCATTTGTACAAAGGATAAAAGAAATGTTTAAAACGTAAGCGCGTGAGAGATTTACTCTCCGACTTTGGAAGGAAGGTCAGATTAAAAACCTTCCTCCAATTTGCGAAAAAAAAACATGTTTCCTAAAAATCTGGATTATTTCACTGTTGCTATTGCATTGTTGCCAAGCTATACCATCCTGTTCAGAAAAAAAACATCCGTTTACTGGAAATAAATGACTAAATGCACCGACGTCGATTTCTCATGGGTGTCGCCATTTTGGTTTCGATCAGATGCGAAACGATGTTCTCAACACACACACACATATATATATATATATATATATATATATATATATATATATACACTCACACAACATAGCTTTATTCAAGCATGTTTGGTTGAATAATCTAGACATTGTCTATTTTTATTTTAATCCACTCAAATTCTCGAGCTAACTTATTAGTGTTAGTACGAAACCAATCGAGAAAAACACCGTAATATTGTTTTTTATTTCCCCCCAAGTACTTTCAAACTCATCCAAGATCATCTTCAGGGGTGAATTGCTAAGACAAAAAATTAATGTAAGTTATGAATATGTGAGCATGAACGCTGTAAAATTCAACAAAATTTTGCTGCTATGTGAGGGAGATAACTTAATTTATGTAAATTCTCATTAAAATTCTTATTCAAATTGTAATTTCGTGTTTTTTCTTTTTAGTTTTTAACAATTACAATTTAGATATTTTAAAACTTTGTTATGAACATTTTAGTACTTTGTTGCTACACCCATTATTGACTATAATTTTTTCTTTTTATATGAAGACCTTACAGAATTTGAAGTTTTAGTTATTTTCCTGTTGGAATATAGTTGTATTGTCAATATTTCTCGAAATCGTGAATATAGATAGGAATGTTCCTTTAAATGTTGAGAGACTGAACTATAATCATTCAAATGAAAAGTCCTCTTGACAAAATTGTAGTCGTAAAACCAATATCTATCTATCTCTCTCTCTCTCATATATATATATATATATATATATATATATATATATATATATATATACACACACACACATATTTTATATATATAATAGAGATAAAATCTCCCAAAGGACGCGTGTTTAAATCGTTACAGTATTTTAGTATTGTTGAAGTTATCACTAGCATTTTTGTTGATATTTACAAATTCTACGTTTCGTTCAATTTCGTAAATCAATGAAATTCGAATAAGCTGATTTCTTTAGAAAAATTACTTTGACAAAAACCCTAATTCGCGGTTTAATAATTTCTTGAATTTAATTTTATAGGACATTAATGTAAACAATATTTTTTCTTGAATTTATTTTTTATTTTTTTCCTTTTTATCAGCGAAGAACAAATTCTTAAGATTTCTTATTCTTGAGCATATGTAAATATTTCTTTCTGGGGCCAAATTCTAACTTTTTGAAGCGTTTGGCCGTGTGATTTGTTTATAGTTCTCATAAACGCAAGGTAAACTGGATTCTTGTATATAAAAAAATTAAAGATGCAAAAAAAGCAATGTTGCATTTTTATTAAATAAGTACTTGTTGTTTTAATCATTAAATTGTTTTTAAAATAGTGGGAGTATTTTGTATGTTAAATAAAACTTATAATTTTTCCCCAATAATTAATGAAAATTTATTGTACTAAACTAAGCACGCTAGTAGAAGTAATTTTTTGTACCATCTTATCTGTTTGCAGTTCTTCATAACTTGGTTTCCATAGGTCAGTATATGGTTATTTTAGAGGGTGTGATGGATGGAGTAACAGAAGTCACAGAATGAAATTATATATATATATATAGCATGTTTAGTTGAACAATCTCAAGACCTGTTATGTCTGTTTATTTTTATTTTAATCCTCTTGAGTTCACGGATTAATTTCTTAGTGTTAGTACGAAACTAATCGAGAAAAACACCGTAATTATCAAAACATTTCTTTTATCCTTTGTGAATTCCTGTGAGGATTTCAAAACGCATGTTTCAAAAAAAATTTAGTATAATAAAAATAGGCACTGATATTTAGAGAACTTAAAACGATTACTTGGTTACTTAGTTTATTGCGCCATTTTATCAAAAATTGTCGTGACGCAAATAGTGCATTTTTTAAACAAATTAGCTGTAAAAAAAAAAAAATCAATTGCCTTTTTGTAGCAATCTCTCATTTATATTATTGCCAATTCTTTTTACAATCACATAAGTAGCGAAGTAATCGTTCTAAGTAACGCGGTTAATCGAAATAAGTGATGTTTAATTTGTTGCTACAAAATTGTCACAAAACGCATTATATTGAACGCTACTATCTACGCTTGTTTGGGAATAGCAGTAGGCATTGATTACAAAGGCTGAGGACTGATATTTCACGGAGTTTATAAAAAGTATATATACGTCAACAGCGGGCAAATTTTCATAAAGAAGCACAAAAATCAAAAGGAAGATGGGTAGAGATCACTAAGATCGCTTTTTCGCGGTCTCCTCACCTCTTTTTCGCGGTCTCCTCACCTCTTTTTCGCGGTCTCCTCACCTCTTTTTCGCGGTCTCCTCACCTCTTTTTCGCGGTCTCCTCACCTCTTTTTCGCGGTCTCCTCACCTCTTTTTCGCGGTCTCCTCACCTCTTTTTCGCGGTCTCCTCACCTCTTTTTTCGCGGTCTCCTCACCTCTTTTTCGCGGTCTCCTCACCTCTTTTCGCGGTCTCCTCACCTCTTTTCGCGGTCTCCTCACCTCTTTTTCGCGGTCTCCTCACCTCTTTTCGCGGTCTCCTCACCTCTTTTCGCGGTCTCCTCACCTCTTTTCATGGTCTCCTCACCTCTTTTTCGCGGTCTCCTCACCTCTTTTCGCGGTCTCCTCACCTCTTTTTTCGCGGTCTCCTCACCTCTTTTTCGCGGTCTCCTCACCTCTTTTTTTCGCGGTCTCCTCACCTCTTTTTCGCGGTCTCCTCACCTCTTTTCGCGGTCTCCTCACCTCTTTTCGCGGTCTCCTCACCTCTTTTTTCGCGGTCTCCTCACCTCTTTTTCGCGGTCTCCTCACCTCTTTTTCGCGGTCTCCTCACCTCTTTAACGAAGGATGGTTATGTCGACCGACGTAAAACGAATCTCTTCCTTTCTCTTCGTCGTCATCGTTGTAGACTGTCTTTTCGGACGAAGTCGCCCCGTTCACTTTTCTTTTTCTTTTCTTTGGACAGCTTTCGGTTTGTGGATGGATTGACGTGTTAACAATCTTTCCCGCAAATACGCAGAGGAAGTATTCTGCGTGTGGTGTTTTCGACGGCATTCTCCTACATGTTGAACTAACCTCGCTTCTGTGGTTTGAACAGCGTCCATGTAGACACGTCGTCAACCAACTTCTAAGGAAGATTTTACGGATCATCAGGATGGCCCTGATGTGGACCCTGTATCGTTTGTGCTAACCACCGTTAGCTATAATTCATATTTACTTTCAATGTTCTATCAACAACTATTTTAACCCTTAAAAATACTAATACACTACAAATGTTGATGACGAAAACTGTCGACGGTGATTTTATAAGGGTAGCTTAGATGTGGCACAAGCCCGAAAGTATGGGGCACCCAGTGAGGATCGAACTCACTACTCGGTCGTAATTCTTTAACCGAGACAAGCTTGTTAACCATTACACGACATCGAGGTGCCCTAGGAGTGAACAGCAGATGAATGAGAACTGAAACAAACCTTTCTCCTATAATGAATCTTACTTGCTTGATGGCAGCGGCAGAAAGTTATTAAACCAGTTTCTCTTGACACGGGCCAGTGAATTCTTCTCAGCCATTGAGAATGTATCTAATCTCATTCGGGCTACTACATGGGCTCCCAAAGTGTGCGCCGCGGATAGCTCTCAGGGGTGCCGCGAGATATTTGAAAACTTTATGCTCGACTGACCATTCGCAGATTCGTCCAACTAAAGCTTAAAGCCCATTAACAAAGAACGACGAGAAATTCAGCTATTAAAGTTCAATTGACGCAGCGCGAGTAACCAATCTGCCATGTTGTTGGCTTGCTAAGCAGGAAGCACTGAAAATCCACCATGATGTTTCACATTTCCAGACAGGGAAAGTGAAAGCAAACGCCTTTCTGTCTTAGACTAATAATTTACTAAAATTGATTACATTTCTTGCTCTTCGGAAATAAAGGCTTACGCTCATGTCCCGTTGAAATACAAGTTCTTGTACGATCAGCGTAGTTAGGCAACGCTGAACCAAATCAGTACCTAGATAGGTGACCGCTTGGGAATATCAGGTGCTGTAAGTTTGGATGTGCGTGCAGTGTAATGGATAACGGCTCTGCTTACGCGCAAATGCCCTTGGTAAAGCTATAAATCTACATCTTCTCCCCCTTCCAACTATGATTAATTATTATAAAAAAAAATATCTTGCACTCTAAAAATATTTTGGCTTTAAATAACCTTCTAAAAGTTAATCCGTAAAAAAAAATCAATCTTCGGAAATGAAAGGCACAAAAACAAGTTTCAAGTATCTTCCCTTGCCTCAGTGCCATTACACTCTACTTTAGAGTATAATGCCACAGCCTCATCACGCTAGGTGTGGCTGTGGCTGTTTCTGCAGCAAGTTCTTACAAGCTGACCCCACCGGTTTGAAATTCGGAGATGTTCCTCTTCTAGACAGGTTGCCGACCAAGGCCCGGTCTGCCTTATTATTTAACCCATAGTTTGGTGGAGAATTGATGGTATTTGTACGAAAGTAAACGCAACGACCACTGAACGTCTATTCCACTTTCCGCGCCGATAACATCTACGCTGACATTACTCTTAGCCTTCACTGAAGATTGAACCCACTTTAACTGGATCACATCACCGTTCAATAAGTGTTTATAATATTTCATTAAGTCGGTTAAGCTTTTTTTGTTGTTTGTTTAATCATTTCATCCCAAGCAAGGCGATAATGCCGCTAAGATGCAAGAGATTACTGGAAGTGTATGAATAATACTTCAGTAAGAACAGGATTCCGGAAAAGAGAAGATGGTGATTGATATTGCATTTAAGTTTCTGTAGGTGGAAAGAAAGCAAGAAACTGAAAGATAGTTCCACAGGCGAGAAGTGTGAGAAAAGAAACTATTAGAATAGAATTTATGGTTCCACCTTAGTTATCTCAACAGAAAAACGACGAGACATAGTAGCCAGTCTAGTATTACTGCCATGAAAATATTTATAGAAAAGACAGACAGAAGTCACGTCATGGCCATATAAAAGTGACTGAAGTCAGGACTGATAACATTACAGACCCTTCTTTGGATTTTATCAAGAATTTCAAGATATATAGCCAGACCAGATATGGTACTAATATTCAATGTACAAATGAATGGTAGATTTATAAATGTGCAAGATGCATTCTGACGAGAAAATTTGTCTGCACGACACAATGAACCAACTTTCCTAGCAGCAGACCTAGAAATTGAGTCAATAAATGAGTTTGTTTGAATGAATGACAAAACAGGGACAGAAAGCAATAGAATAAGGAACAGAAAACAATTGTAAAAGGGTCAAAAATTACTTTGAGCCACAAAATACAGGACAATATGGAGGACCATGATCACCCATGTCCGCAAAGTATTTAACACATAAAAGGCGAATATTTACAAAGGACTGATAATAGTTTTGTTTGTTTGTTTCGAGTCATATCAACTCCTTATGGGTCATTAAATGTCGAAATTTAATTTTCTTTGCAACATCTGTAATTTAACAAAAAAAAAATGAATTGCTGGTATTTTATTTTTTTTTATTTTTTTTCTTTATTCTTTTTTTTCTTTATTCTTTTTTTTCTTTATTCTTTTTTTTCTTTATTCATTTTTTCTTTATTCATTTTTTTCTTTATTCATTTTTTTCTTTATTCATTTTTTTCTTTATTCATTTTTTTCTTTATTCATTTTTTTCTTTATTCATTTTTTCTTTATTCATTTTTTCTTTATTCATTTTTTCTTTATTCATTTTTTCTTTATTCATTTTTTCTTTATTCATTTTTTCTTTATTCATTTTTTGTTAAATATGTATTGCTGGTATTTTTTCTATAAAAATGTATTGTTATACTTCCATAGTGTTTTAACCCCAGTTTAGTGGTTAACTATTTTCCCATAGCTAGGATCCTAACAAGTGCTATCAGCCCGGCTCAGGATAAGCCTGGGAACAACAGCAATTAGGAGGTGGTCCCACGCTCCTCTAAACCTCCCGTTCAGAGACCTTGCTGCAGGATGCAATTTATCGTCATACCCTGGACGTAACTAATAATAATTTGCCTGAACATTTCAAATCATACCAACACAACATGATCAATGAAGATTGAAAAACCATTCAATAAAATACACAACTTATTTATACTTGGGCTAATGTCCTCATCTTTATCACGTTTTAGTTGTTGTGCCATTTAGCCTTCATCAGGTATCTGTCAAATCGAGTAATCTTCATAAAATTTCGAATTGCGCATTTTATTTAAACAATAGCTTAGTGGATTAAGGCGTTTGTTCGTGAATTGGGTGATGCAGTAAGCGTGCGTTCAATCCCTGGGTCGGGCAGTGAAAACTTCGACTCTGCCACTAAGAAGGGGTAGAACACTGAGCATTGCTAAGAACAAGACTAGATATCCCTGTGTGTGTGGACAGCAGAAAGAATAATCTAGTCCTGTAGATTAAATAAAGGATTTAGTTTGGAATTTTCTGTAGGTTACGTGGATTGACAAGCACCTGACAGAAACGCTGTAAGTGTAATGGTATCAATAAAAACGATGGCATTAGTCAGAATGTAAATATGGGTTGACACGTCGTAAAATCAACCAATGGACCAACTATTGTCATAACACCCGCTGACATCTGGCGTCAGTAGTACCAAGGGGGTAATTTCTGTGGTCCGGTAGTATCCTAGTAACAAGTTTGGTTTGGTTTCTTTTACGGCATGTCAACCTCAATGGGTTATTCAATGCCGACAAGATTTTTATTGCTGGTAATATTGTTTTTCCAAAAAAATGTATTGCTGGTAATAATTTTTTCTTTAAAGATTTATTCCTGGTAATAATGTATTGCTGGTAATAATTATTTACAAAAATGCTTTATTTCGTTTTTTTTTTTTTTTTTTTTTTTTTTTTTTTTTACGGCATATCAACCTCAATGAGTTATTTAATGCCGACAAGATTTTTATTGTTGGTATTTTTTAATGTATTGCTGGTAATTTTTTTTACAAAGTATTTCTGGTATTAAAACCTATCTTTTACACTTTCATAGTGTTTTGACCCCAGTTTGGGGGTTAACTATTTCCTGGGACGCTAACAGGTGCTACCATCACGGGTCAGGGTGGATCTGGGGACACCAGCAATTAAAAGGTGGTTCCACGCTCCTCAAAACCTCCTGATCAGAGGCCTTGCTGTTGGACGTAGTTTATCGTCTTACCGAGGATGCGGATAGTTTATCGTTTTACCCAGGACGTGGATGTAGTTTATCGTCACACTCAGGACGATCCTGGTCATAAGTGTGTCGGATTAAAGATGTACGACTAATATATATATATAAGTAAAATGTATTAAACTAAAGTGTGAAACTCGTGTTGAAAAAATTACTTCGAATGCCGATTTTAAAGACAAGCCGACATTAGCCTGATACAGCGCGGTTTTGTAGTTGTGCATTTCTCTATCCTCGTTTAGTGTATGAGTCATTTTGAATGCTGATTTCGCAAGGCAAAAATTCTCCCGTCTCCAGTTCTTTTAGCCTTGTACCAGACTGTTACGACTCTTGATATTAACGTCAGCACATGAATCCATCTCACTTTTATATCAGAATCTTCACTAGGCTATCGATAGTGGTGTTGCTGATGGTAATTGTTGTAGCATACCTACGGACGATAATGGGTATGTCGTTATTCACATATTTACAGTAGTAAATACTGTATGTTGGTCTGCAGTTGGAGATTCGTCTCCATCTGTACTGGTTAAACGCTCTGCCTCCGGGCAGAGAGTATCCCCAGACATGGCAATGTCGAAGGGCTGAGTCTCGTCTCGGGGGAAACAGCTACCCCGTTTTATACGGGGGGGGGGTCGGGGATTTTTTGGCCGAGCCTACAGTCTCGGATACCCCACATTAAATTCGGCCTTGTGCTACATCTGACCGTGTGGGTCGGTTGGTAGATATCCTGCAGTTGGAGATTCATTGTGGAATTCACTTGACTGACTTCTAGCAGTTGACTACTTCTTCTACGCGCTGCTGGCGAATCCTTTCTGCGTTGTTCTTGTCCTAAATATTATCGTTCATTACCAACCTTCGTTTGATTATTCTATTCAGTAACCTTCCCTAGGTTACAACAGTAATTTTGACCATTACTCATGTTGATTGATTATTATGCAAGAATGCGTATGGAAGTTGCTTAAATTTGTCTTTGCTTGAACCTAATGAATAAAAACATTAGTGTAATTAAAGAAATGGTGTTCTTGAATACAGTATAAAACGTTATTCCGTAACTCTTTTTGTTTCATTTTTACCTTTTTTTTTTATATATATATATATATATATATATATATATATATATATATATATATATATATATATATACTTAAACTGAAGTAATGAATTTACATCGTTCGGGCTGTTGTCTTCTTTTTATTGCCATATTCACGTGAGTTCAATCCCTGACCACAACACAGAGAACAAAGACTTGGAGAGTTGAGTTACTAAAGGCAATTAACTTGAAAAAAAGCATGGCACGTGGAATAAAGATAATCTATCACCATGGACTAAATAAATTCCGATGTATATCAACTGAAGAAGGCCGAGGTGTATAACGACCGAAAAGTCGTGAATATGGCAATAAAGATAAGTCCGAACGATGTCAATAGGTACAGTTGTCTATAAACAAAAGAAATCGTGTTTATGGCTTATTTTCTCTTTTGTTTGTCAGTTTTAATGAACTCATCAAAGAAAAAAAAAAAAAGCAGTTCCAATGCTTTATTACATCCTAGGGCTTACCCCCAATCTTTTCTGTCCGTTAGTCAACACTTTTCAAGAGTATAAAAGCATCAAACCCTTTCTGTTTGTGCTTTGGAATGTAGTAGCAATGACAGAGCGCTTCCCTTTCCGGAGATATACTCTCCAGGCAACATAGATTTTAATTTCACACCACCACGTGTCGCTTCGTACACCACGCACTACGGCTAAAAAGACGTAAATATTTTCTTTGCTATTTTGAGCATTCTGTATACACGTAAATATAATTTTCATCTGTTCTGACATTAGTCACGAGCCTCTTCCATTTTTTTTTTTTTTTATCGGCTCGCCAAGACGAACAGACGTCACGTCGACGTCTCCAAAACGCAATTTTCCCGAACAGGACGCATTTGAGTTTGAAAAAAGACTCAAATTATTGTACAATTTCAAATACCAACATTATTTTTTTTTTCACAATTCGCAATGGTACATTTATTTGTTTTATATATATATATATATATATATATATATATATATATATATTAAATAAATGTTACGGACAGTGGAATTATCAATTTGTTCTTAACTAGGATATATAAAACACATGAAAAGAAAGCTTTTCCTTTTTGTTTTGTCTTCAGTTTTTTACTTTCTATAGATATTTTTTTATTTATATCTGAATTGATAACCTGAAGATTGTCGCCACTCGGTTTAAACTCAGTGTACACTTTCTCTATATTTACATAGTCCCCCTGATAGCACTTTTAACTATAAATATACCTTAAAAATTATAATTTATAATATAATCTAGCTGATTATTACATTTAGATTGATTTTGTTTCCATCGTTTTTGCTATTAGATATTCCACATTGGTAATAGAACTGCCAGGAATGATGAAATGTTTTAAGATATATATATTCTGTTTCATGCACACAAAGAATGGTTCGATTTTTATTCACTGGTTGTATCTCGATTCGCATGATCTCTCTTAGGGAGTGGGGAATGTGCTAAAAACGTTAGTCGTAACTTTTTATGCAAACGAACCACCTGGTTTTAAATGTAGTTTAAAAAAGAAGTTACCTTTTTTAAAAAGGTCCAACTACATAATTGAACAAGTATAATTCCTGCAACAGTACAATACGTCTTCAGTTCGTTTAGCCTTTTGCCAGACGCTTAAGCTTCATAAATATTTTGTGTCAGAAATGTCTCAGCATTGCTCGATAATCATTTTATTTTACTATTACTACTGCTACTTCAGCAACAAGATTCGCTGTTGCTTTCTTTCTGATAGCCAGTCTGCTATTCTGGAAATTGAGTAAGAATTGGGAATTAAAAGAAGCTCAAGGGGAATTCCTGTTTTCCTTGTTTCTGTTTACCATTTTATTTCATCTTCCCCAACTTTACTCCTTCCCACTTCACTCTGTTTTTTTTTTTTTTTTTTTTTTTTTTTCTTGGCCTTATTCTTTTCGCATTCCAAAGAATTTGGAATCTCCATATGTCAACAGGATTGCCTTTGCTTATGTGGCTGTCGACTACTAAGCATGCTGGGTAATTGGTGAGGGTGGGCGAGGAGGAACAACTGTTTTTCCTCGAGATAACATTGGCTAACAACAGCAACAAACGCCACCACATGTATCCACTCTGGTCCGAGTTATTTCAATGTTTGAATATGTAATTTTCGTCAGGATGGATTTATTAAAAAATCAATATTTCTCTTTGCTTTTTCATTATTTTATGTTTTTGTTTTAGGGTTTTCTTTTTTGGGGGGGGGTTACGCGGGTTCCTGTGCATATAAATATTGTTTTAATAATAAAATGAAACAATATCCGCCCCCTTTTTCTTAATTTTTATTTCGTTAGTTATAAAAAAAAAAAGTTTAAAAAAGGTAGAACTCGCAATAAAGCGAAGAAAAAGTATAATAATCGAAAAGCCTCCACCCCCCAAATACATTGTTTTAAATATAAAATGAAACAATATCTACTTTCTTCCGTAATTTTGATTTCATCAATTTAAGTATAAAACAATTTTTTTTTTTTTTTTTTATAATTTCACCCAAAGAAAGGCGAGAATGTCACTAGTACGCAGAGGATTAGTGAAATTGAGAGAAAAGACTGTGTATAAGGGGGATTGAGGAAAGGACAAAAGATGAACGGGATTCAAGAAAATAGAAGATGGCGATTGACGTTGGATTTAAGATTTTTTTTTTTTTTTTGAAGATTGTAGTTATCAGAGAAGCAAGCAAACGGAGGGGGAGATCTACAGGCGGGAAGTGCAAGAAAAGAAATTGTTGGGGTAGAAGTGGAGGTTGCATTTAGATATTTCAACAGTAAACGGGTGGGACCTAAATGCCAATCTAGTAGCACGCTTAAATTCATGTAGTCGGCGCACCAAATGGGGGGGAAAAAGGCCGTCAGAGAAGTTGCCATGAAAATATGTGTAGAAAAGACAGTGAAGCCACGTCGCGTAATTGAGAAAATGACTGAAGTCGAGATATCAAGTCAGGATCCGTTTATATTACAGGATCCTTCTTTTGATTTTGTCAAGAACCTCAGGAGTACCAGACCGGATATGGTAGCAGTATTCAATGTACGGGCGAATGGTAGATTTGTAAATGTGCAAGATGCACGCCGACGAGAAAAAAAATTTCTGGACAACACTGTGATCTAAATTTACTTGCAGTAGATGCAGCTATAGATTCGATGTAGTCGCACTCACTTCAAGCCAGTTGAAAACGTGAAGCCAAAAAGACACAGTGTTGCTTAACCATTATTAGAATGTTGCATGACAGTACACACACTCTTTTCTTCTTTCTAAACATGTTGAATTAATATCCGTCAAATGTTTGTATTGAACTTTACTTTAGCCATTGATCTTATTTGGCTGATGAAGGGAATAGAAGACTTGGCGTGACATCTACCAGCATGCTGTTTTTAATCGCTTAAATGCTATTTTTAGTGGATACCCATATTTGAGTAGATGCTCTGTTTTTATTTTTAAACAATATATTTATTATTGTCTACCGGCTTGAATATCAGATCTTAAAGAAAAAATATGCGCCCTCCGGCAAGATTCGAACCTGCGTCCCCCTTGGCAGGGGAAGCTGTCGTTAGATCTATAAGGCACTAGCAGGAGAGCCCGGTGTTGCAACAGTAAGAGACAGATCAAGTATCGACCATCATAAAGACTGAAAAATAAAATTGACAAAGATTATTGTTTAAGGTTGACGGACACGCATGACCTAATTAGTTTTTTTTTTTTTTTTTTTTTTTTTTACGAATTGGTCAAACAAAAACATTGTTTTCAATCGTTATGAGTCTATCGATTGAATAGCATTTTATTATAAACAATTGTCTTGTAAATGGAATTTTTAAAGCATTCTGAATGTAAAAATAAAGAAAGTGTGCAAGACAATAAGAAACACTACTGCCAGAAAAAAGAAGTGAGGTTTTGTTGAAATCGGTTGAAAAATGTAGGAAATCCGATCCCATATATAAACGAACACACACAAACAACCTGGGTTTTATAAGTATAACTCGATATGGGTTGTCCCCCTTTTATTCTCGCGACAACGATGCCTCTTAATCGTGTTGTCAAATTGATTTTGTGCAAAAACAATTGTTTTTTCAATTTTTGGCGCTGTCAGAACCACCACAAGGTAACTTCACAGGACTGCGGAAAATTTTGTTGAAATTGGTTGAAAAATGTAGGAAATCCTATCCAATATATAAACGTACAGACACGCACAATCTGCGTTTTATAATAAGATTACTGATCAAGCAAGGCTGAATAGTGCCTTTTTAAGCTTTAATGCCATCTCGTTATAGATTCTTGAAATTTCATGGCAGCTCAGTTTCGTATCCAAATGTAAACAAAGCAATTTTTAAAGAAGTAACGATTTCTTTTTTTTTTTTTTTCATCTATTAACCCGGCAGTCGGCCTTAAACTGAATAAGCAGCAACGAAGTTTTAACAAAAATCGAAACATAAAAGAAATTTATACGTAGCATCTGAAAGCGAATCGAAATTTCTAGGACATATCAGGAAAGAAGTCTTGGAAGATTTGACATTCACAGGATATATAGGAGGAAAGAGGGACAGAGGAAAACGACGAATAACCTACCTAACGAGCTTATGTAAATGGTATTTAGAAGATTGGGAGATATTAAAAAAATATATAAGGGATTAGGAGATATATCAGAAATATAAATTTTACTAAGGGCTACAAAGTACATGAAGTTGTGGAGAGCCATAATCTCCGTCCTGGAGGGACATGCACACAGAATATATTGAATAATATTTTCTTTGAGAGGAAGGACGGATCCTTGCGTAAAAAGTTAGTGATTTATCAGAACCATTTTTGTCCTTTTCTAATTTAATGTACTCATAATTTAAATAAAACGAAAATTACAATTTTTTTTTTTTTTTTTATTTCATTTGAGTTTTCTTCAAATATTTTAAAGAATATTATCTCTCGATCATCTTCGTCTGTAGCAACATACTCACACACACACACAATAAGCAAAATTAAATATCACTTTGAAAATCATACGGTATTGGTTGCTAAATGCAAAGCGGATTCACGTGACACTATCAAAGGAATAGTGCACTAAAAATCTTCTTACAACCTGGTATTTACCAGTTTGTTTACGTCTACAATTCACGATTACTCACTAACTGTTATGTGCATTTTAGATTACCTTTCATTTTTTTTTTTTTTTTTTTTTTTTTTTTTTTACTTCGAAAGTAGAGTGTCTCTAAAGAGTACTTTCGTTTGTAATTAACAATTATAAACTTATAAAATGGAAGTTAATTTAATTAAAACAATTAAATTTTATTAGGTCTTTAAACTCCTTTCTTTCTTGACTCTAACTATGCCCGAGTGGGTCAGTCAAACAATGTCCACATTCAATGTCCCATGCATTCGCTAGGATCCTATTTTTGCATCACGACACTTCTTAATCTATGTTTAACTCTCATAAATTAATGCCGGCTTGATAGTTATTGAGTGCCTAATCTCAGAGATTTTGTCATAAATAAAAACAAATATCAACTTTAAACGTACAATAAAAACGGACTCTTACTCAGCGTTAAATTGATACAAAAAAAAATTGGAATTCTATATTGCGTTCGTTTAAAACTTAGCTAAACATTCGATAGTTTTTTTTATTAACATGAAACGGGACTTGTAATGATTACAAGGTTCAGATGGGTACAAAAATTAGACGTATTTTAACCTTTTTAGTGTCATTATTCCACAAGTAGAACATATTTTTAATAACCAAACTAATAACGTTCCATCTTCAGAGTGGATCCTGAATGTTCACCTATCGCGACAAAAGGGTGTCTTCTCAGAGAGGCACCCTGCCTTGAAGGTCTATTGTGACTTAAGCTCAACCCATTCCTCAAGTGGAATTCGTACATACTATCCATCACTAAAGATACTGGGAAAATGGTAGGTTCCTTGTACTGCTCCAGTAAGAATCTGAATCCTCTTGCTATCATCTACAAGAGCCAGATCGGACCGAAAATGAAGTACTGCTGCCATATATGGACAGGAGCTGACCAATGTTCACTTTACAGTCTTCATAGTCTAAAAGCGACTCCACGACCTTGTGAGTGATGAATTAGTTCTAACCGTCACGGCTAAGACCGGCCAAGCCACGTCCTCTATTGATGAGATGCAAGTTCCACTCGAGCAGCTTCTTTCTACGAAACCCTACATTGTAGAACCGACTCCCAAGAGGATGCTTCCCCGATCATTACAATCTTAACCTGTTCAATTCTAGTGTTAAACGTTATCCTCCCCAAATATGTCTATAAATTGTACCTCTTGAACTGTAACCCTCTGCCTCGAGTGGCTCTTGGACTTTGTACATGCTTCAGTATATATCTTATTTTTGTCTTTTCCTTGTGTATTATCGATAAAATAATGTAAATTTAATGAGTTGTATAAAAAAAGTCTTAAAATATGTTCTACTACAGGAACAATTGTCACTAAAAGATTAATCATGGATAGATACTCAGATTTTATTAAAAACAACTTTAAATGAAATTGCTAACTCTCATAATTGTTATACTTTAAGCATGAAATAAAGCTGAAACTTGATACTTTGTTTAGCATAACCTGGATTTACAGGGTGTTTTAAGAAAGTGTAGCGGTTAGAAAGTACATTCTGCAAACCACTGGGCCTGTAGTGAGTCTGACGCTTTTTAACCTTAGGATGGCCAAGGTGTCGTTTTTGACACCTTCAAATTTTCAACAAATTACTATGGAATAACTAGTTTTTGTTCGATGCTGAGGCTTATGGACAATTATTGAATTTTAGCAAAGATGCTTAACAGACTTAATTCTTTAAAAAATATTCAGTGGAATAGCTGATATTTGAGGTTTTACTTTGAATGGCCGAGGTGTCGTTTTTGACAACTAGGCTATTTATAGAGTAAATGCATTGAAAAATTTCTCACAAGCAATAATACTTGTGTTTATATCCCCTATCTATCTACACACACACACACACATATATATATATATGTGCAATCAATTTACAAATTCATGAATTATTCACACAAAAACAAAAGCAAAGGTTAATGATCTAATTGGCGAGAAATCCATCATCGCAAACAATTCAAATAATATACAAAAACCTCCGAATCCGTTATGAATGAATTGATCCTTGTTTCCATAAATTTCTGCCGTATTAGTTCTTATTTTTACTACAAGCTTTCGTCTGTTCCTACAGACATCTTCAGGTATAGAATAGATGTTGTTCTTGTTTTTTCTCTTAGTAATAAGAGGACAACGAAAATATATGTATTGTTGTATCCGAAAATGCTATTGAAAACGAGTTATTGTTTTTGGAACGCGCAGTAGCAACGCTGAGTTTGATTTTAAATTTTTAAAGGTTGTGCGTTCATATAAATATGGTGATGAACGAATGTTTTATTTATATATATAATGTCTACTCTCCCGTCGAATTCGACGTATGAGGGTCAAGCAGATCAGTTCCCAGGAAACCGACAGCCCGACAACAGCACAAGAAATTTGATTAGAGTTGTGAAGGTTTCGTGCAGGACCATCCACACTTTTTGAAGGGCCGAATTCAGAGACCTGGTGCACTAAGTGCCACAAGGTCCCCAAACGACCCTCCACAGGTTTTGAATTCAGAGTTGTCCTTCTCATAGACCACGGTGGAAGGCACGGTGTAATAATAGCGGCTTGGATTGAGGAATCACAGAGCCGAGTTCGAATTCCAGTCGAATCCATTACATTCACTTACGTGCTAATACCCCTGGGAAAGGTATGAATCCTCTTCTCCTCCCTCCAGCTATGGGTAAATAGCAGGACAGGCTGGGTTCTATAGCCTTGGATGGTAAATGGTCTAGGAGAAGGACAACTCTGAATATATATATAAAATCACTTTCTTTCAGTATGAGGTATACTAATATTTGTGAATTTCTTTTCAGACTTGTTATTTCTGATTTGAATATTGAATATATTAAAGATGGCTGCTTCACGGCGTAATGTAAATAAAGATGTCAAGAGATGGCCATCCTAGTGTTAAATGTCTTCAACTTGCGATTTTATTTGAGGTCAAAAACTTAATAAATAACCATTTAAATGTATGTCTATTAATGAATATTTCCCTGTATGTTGCTACCACCTATCTAATAATGCTTTCTTTTTCTTTCTTTTCTCAGGTAATGTTGGTTTATGAATTTGAAAGACAGGCGGTCATATTGCGTTGTAAGTAACATGTTTTGATTGTACAATTACGGGAACGGTGCCTGTGACGTGCGTAATCCGGAAGCTGTCCCACGGAAACCATGTCACATTTATGTTCCTTTAACCTCATTGCTTAACTCTTTCAAGTTGATGTTCACCACGACAAATGTATTCTGAGGACATATAATTTATAAATCAAGGTTACTCACTTAAAGAAAAAAAATGTAATTGAAAACAGTTGCGTTTTTTTTTATTGGAACACATGAAGGAAACTCGGTTAATATTCAAGTAGAACCCTGTTTAGATTAACCTTGAATGTCCTAACAAAATTCGATAGAGAATTTCAGTAATCTCAGATGATGAATTTTATATCTTTATATACAGATCGAGGTGTAACATAGCTCAGAAAAGGAGAGGAAAAACTGCTCTTCAACGTACTAACCTTCTACTTGAGTGAGAAAATGATTGACAATGTTTCTTAGAGAAACTTGTATTACGTTACAAGTTTAAAGTGGCGTTGTCTCGTTCGTTGAACTTGGATAATTTATGTTGGGCTGAGATGTATATCTATGTTGTAAAGATATTGTGGTCGCATGAAGTTTTTTTTTTTTTTTTTTCAATTCCGGACAGATTGTGTAGTGATAGTATTGTTCTGTGCGATGTGACACGTACTACGACTGGGACGAAGAAGACCCCCGTAGGAGAAAGGAAACACGTCTTACTTATTACGCGATTATATGGTTGAAGTGAGAGGAAGTTTGTGACTTCATTTTTTTTTTTTTTTTTTTTAATTATACTTTATACGTCGCCACCTAGCGAGCATTAGAAGTCCCTGGCAGACAAGTTGGGGTAATCCCGGATATGCATTTGTATCGATTGCTAAATAATTTTTCGGGTTTTTTGGGGCTTTTTTTCTCTTCATTTATAAAAATTCAAAATGGCTGGTAACTTCCATGCAATTTAGGTAATTTATCAGTATCTTTTTGTTTGTTTTGTCTGTTTTTATATATATATATATATATATATATATTGTTCTGTTCAAGTACAGGTCGTATGTTAGGCTATATTTGCTTTAGAAGAAAACTTCAAATGTTATATGCCGCTCTGGCAGCTGGGGCTTCAGAATACGCTATCTGTCCCTCTGCAAAGGAGTAAGAAGCCAAAAAAAAAAAAATGAGGCATCCTGGGTATGACGATAAACTACGTCCGGCAGCAAGACCGCTGATCAGGTTTTGAGAAACATGGAACCACATTTTAATTGCTGTTGTTTCCGGGTCCACCCTGGCCCGTTGTAGTAACACCTCTTAGGGTCCCAGCAATGAGCAAATAGTTAAACCCAAAACTGAGGTCAAAACACTATGAAAGTGTAAAAATAATTTTTTGTTTTTTTTTTATAGTAAAAATATCAGCAATACATTTTGGAAAAAAAAATCGTCAGTAATACGTTTTCTTGAAAAAAAAAAAATATTGCTAGCAATATATCTGACTCTCGACAACAACCCTCTTTACAAAAATACGTCAATGAAATCTGATCTACAAACTGATTTCTTAAAAAGAATACATATTCTATTCATAAGAATCGATCCTAAAAATCTTATCGGCATTAAATAATCCATTGAGGTTGATAAGCCGTAAAACAAAATAAACCGCAAAAGACCTCAAATGCAATATGTAACATGTTAGATATTTCAGTGTATTGTATTTCTTAAGAAGTTCAAGGAATTAAAAGTAACTTTTAGTAGTATAACAGTACACCCCTTGGGTGTACTGTTATACTACTGTTCATCCCAGACCCCTGTGTCCACGTTATGATCGTAAGACCCACACAAGTCAGCTGATGATAGCTTCCTTTGAAACGTCTGTGTCGCATGGATGCACGATACAAACACACGACCAATTGACTTTATAAATATCGGGGAAAATTAATGAGTGAAGAGTAACTGAGCACTTTCCGTTGACTTTGAAGAAGTACTGCTGTCTAGGGGCTTTCACGCAACATGTTTTCTGTCGCGGCAAGGAGGACATTACTGTTTTGTACCCAACATAGTATGCACACTCTTGGCTATCATACGTTTACTTCATTTTAACGTGGAAACCCTCTACTTTGTGTGGCTCTTGGGCCTTGTACTGCGACTTCGCTCTGCTATTGTAAAAAAATACAATTTTGGTAGCTATATTATTTTCTTTTGTAATAAATTCTGTAAACACGGTATTAAATTTGGTTTTGTCAAGTTTGGTTTCTTTTCTCAAAATTTAGTTTATTGACCTCTTTTAAACCGGAGTTCAAAATTAGTTTCATTTTCTAGAAATCCTATTCTGTATGCATTTCTAGTCTACTTCTAAAATCCCAATAATCTAAATCGTTTTTTTTTTTAAAGCATTTTGTATTTAACCTGCAAAATCAACCCTGTTCTAATAGGCAACTAATTGTAGATTTCACTTGTAAATTTTACACTAGTCATAGTAGTTGAAGATTTATTTGAGTTTTTTATGCTATTAAAATGATAAAAAAGTGAATGACAATACTTCATCACAAAATGATGATTCAGATGCAAAAGCAGTCGCCGGAGTCAAAAGGAATATACTGGCCGAACAGCAGGAGAAAAGTTGCAGTAAGTTGATCTCACTGTAATATATTTCCGCTGAATGTTTAAGCACAGCTATGACTTAATTCTCAGTCCTGTTCAATCTCCAACAGACTGCCAAACTTCTTACCGATATCCCTGGGATGATCCTTCGAAGACCTTCATTGAACCGTGACGTACACGCGCATCACTCCGACGGTAGATGTTTTAGTGACCGATTTGGTTTTAAGTCAAATTCAGGTCGCAAGAACATTTGTCCACGAGCTTGAGTACACTATCTACAACCGCAGCGAACCCAGCCTGCTAGCCTGGCAAAGGTCCATTCGTGAACTATACTATTCAAATTCGTTGTTAGCTTGACTCATATTGAAAATGACCCAGCCTACTGTGTTCAGGCTCTAACCAAATACACATCTTTCTGTAGTCATCAATTAATATACGGAACAAAAATGAAGCCATTATTTACGTTCAGATTAATATCATCTTTGTTATTACAATGTTTCCGCTTTCCACCTTGTGTGTCTTTCGAATTTAACCCTTTATTTAAACTACGGGGGCGGAGTGTTCTCATTCTTCTGTTAACCTCTGGCCATTTTTTTTTTTAACTCGGAATGTTGGCTCACTGTGTCCTCTCCAGAATTTATCGTACATATTTTCGGTCTACCATTCTTCCATGTTTCGAATATTGCTGCCACACATGGTGTGGTGCTCCTGCTATATATAAAGATTCTTGATAAAATCCAAAGTATTTCAATGTTACTGGTCTTCACCTGACATCTCTGCTTCAGTCACTTTCCCACCGCCGTAATGTACTAGTAAAAGAAGCCTGGCTTCGACTAAGAAGTCCCTTTCGAGGTGGGACACTCCGATATGCAGTTAGATTTTCGAGAACATTTTAGCACCCACCCCCTCGTAAATGTACTCGTTGTAAACGTATGCATATTTTTCGTTTCGAAACTGGCCGCCTCCAGATTCCACATGTTGCTTCTTCCAACCCTATTTCTCCCATACACACAGACTTAGAACTCTGAATTTTTTCTTATGTTGGATAATATTGCAACTTCTTGGCTCCATTTGTATGTTGACAAATATATTTGTTGGATTTGGATTTCATTTCAAGTTGGACTTGAATTTTTTTTTCTTCTTTTTGCTGTGTAAGAAAACACTCTGAAGCCAACTAACAAAACAGCCTGTCGTGTCTCGATTTGATCTGTATATAAGATGGGTTGATATTTCCTACCAGATTCATTACTGGAGTCCTTATGTTTTCAAAAAGCTAAAATTTTAACACTGAGAATTACACAGTGCTGTATGTTATACGTTGCATTGGCTTTTTATATTTTTTAAGAGTTTATCATTCTCCAATCAATACCAGAAAAATTAACAATCTGCTGTAATCATCTTTTCCCTTCGGCTATTCCAGGGGTCGGAGAGGTTCATATAATTTTAAACCCAAGCCTCGGGGCTTCCCCGCGCCCAGGCAGTACCTCTCTTTTGGGACGGGGCTGGGTTTATTGCCCAGCGCCTGAGGCGTCCCCAAAACGGGAAGTATGGAGAGGGCATAAGCAATTTTTTTTCACGGTATTTATTGCCGCTAAACCAACTCTAAACTTCGACCTTGTGTCGCATTCGATAGGGGATGTGGGCGCGCTGGAAAATGCAATCTTTTAAAGCAAAGAAATTTAGCAATTTTATTTAGGATAATGTATTTAAATTCAAAATGTTACTTTCGGAAAAAGTCAGGTAAAAGTGTTTTTGGACTAAATGTTAGCGATAGTTAAACTATTTTAATAAATTATTATCTATAGCAGCCGAACTTGAATTTGAGGTAATTGAATAAGTAATATTTTAATATACTTTGACAATACTTTGTAAGCACAATTTATGTTTGCGATAAAATCCTCTTTTATTAATATCCTTAAACAAAACGAAATAAATTTAGTTTATTAAAATTTTACTTGTTCCATTACGGTAAGCATTATTTTTCTTTTTCTCCTAAAATGCTTACTCTTCTTGCAGAATACGCATCAACATGAGCTTTTATTCTCATGTTAATCTTATGAGCCCACTCTTTCATTCTGGCTCAAGCCATGTTAGATTTTCCCGCAGTAGGTTGCCAATTCTTTCTGCGGAAAACTAGTTGCCAAACAAGGCTATAGAACACAGTCTGTCTTGCTATTGAACCCATAGCTGGAGGGGGAAGAGATGGATTCATCCCAAGGCTATTTTCGCATAAGTGAATATCAAGAATTCGACTAGAATTCGATCTCTGCTCCCCGATTTCTCATTCCGAGCCGATATCCATTACCCCACAAATCACGTCCATTTTTATTTATATTAAGATAAATTGTTTCATTTTATTAAAGTTTTTTCTTTTTTTAAATGAAAATCTTTTAATATTTCCTATGTTGAATTAATTTCTCTTCCACCCCCTAAAGAAAGACTTATCTCCCTTTACTGTTTCTGGTGTACTTTTTACATGATTACCAATTGTTGGAGGCCTAAATCGTTCATAGAATTACGATTGTTAGTAGCTAGCTTAAAAGCCACCCTATCGGGCGGCATTTAAGCTAGGGTTCTTCATTGGACCTTCATCACAATATGTAGGGGTGGAGTCGATACAACAGGTAACAATAAACTGCAGAAAAACTCAAAATCGATCGCTGCATTTAAGTATTGCATTAATATTTAAGCTTACCTTTTAAAAGTTCAACGATAATTCTTCTGCCACTTAATTTAAAGACAGTTTTATGTACAGACAATTATTTTTTTCTTTATTTCGTGGGTGACTTTCGCTGGATTTCGCAATTAATTTCGATTATTCCCAAATTTATTTCCAGTTACAAATATTGTTGTCCAAAAAAATTCGTCGCAAAAAATCGCGTAAAAAAAAAATCGTCGAAAACAATCGCAGTAATGAAAAGTTGGGAATCAAAATTTCAGGATTGGTATATGTTGGGTTACGACCTCTAGGCGTAAAGTTGAAAAAGTGTGACACACTGACATTTCGCATTTATTATATAGATGGAACAGCAGTGTGCATACGGTTTTTAGTGACGTTGACAATTTGTTGAAGTCGGATATTTTCTTATTGGGCCGATGCGAACTACACCCTCCCCGACCCGGGTGGGGGAATAGAAGCTTGATTGGAGTCCCGGGCAGTGCTTTGTAACCATTGCTATTTTATCAACATTTGGGGATTTGGGGGGGGTGTTTGTTTTTTGGGGGGCGGGTTCTACCTATATTTATACACGTTACAAATTAAACTAAATAAAACTGTCTATTAAAGGATGAATAATTTTCGCGAATTTTGACGCCATTCTGTTTTTTTTTCTTTTCGTTCAAATTCGTGAATTTGTTTTGCACATGTCTCGAAAAATCACTATAAAATTCATTATTTTCTATCCATAATGTTGAAGTGTTAAATTATTCAACTTTTAATGAAAAAAATCTCAAGTTGAGGTTAAAAATTTCCGCAAAATACTATTGATGGAATGATCTATTATGAGATGTTGCTACACTATTTGCATTATTCGGACTATAGTCCTCATCTTTGTCGCCATATTTATTACAACGTTTCGACGGTTGTACGCTCCGGCCTTCTTTAGGTGTTTGGAATGTCGAACTGAACCCTTTATTTCGCTCACTGTGGTAGACTGTTCTAGTTCCATGTGCCATGTTTAATGGATGTTAGTTATCGGTTATCTCCTGTTAATTCCCCTCCCCAAGTTCTCCACTGCCTTAACCGGGTATTGAACTCGCACTCATTGGGTCCTGTCACTAAACATGACATGTGGAACTAGAAAAGTCTACCCCAGTGAGCGAAATAAAGGGTTCAGTTCGACATTCCAACCACGTGAATAATATAAATAGTGTTCATAATACCCCATCTCAGAAATATCGACAGATACTGAGATGTCGCTGATTTGTGTTTAGATGTATTGTATTTATTTTCACTTTTCTAGTTGAATTACTCACCTGTATTACTTGTGATTCATTATTGTACATAATTAGATTACAATAAAATTTGTATTTTATGTGAATACTAACTTATGAAAACTGAGGTGTAGAGGGGGTTGGGGCGTAACATAGATTCGATGTATGTGTGTGATAGCTTGGAGTGGAGACAGTTATGGTTTGCTGAGATCTCTTTTTTTTTTTTTTTTTTTTTTTTTTTTTTTTTTTAACTAGAGACAGTGTAGTGATATTGTCGCATGAATTCCCAGGAAAGGGAAATGAAACACGTTCTGTCCCTCCTGCATCATGTGGTAGAAGAGAGGACATGTGACGTTTTTTTTGCATACTGTTTTATACAACTCTACCAAGTCGACATTAAAAGCCTCCTGGCAGACAGGTTGTGGTAATCGCATAATCCTGTTGAAGGGATATATTCGATTTGATAGGATTAGTATGGTGATTAGTAATATTGATAGTGGATTGGTTAAACTTTCGTCAGACACTAGAGTATAAATAAATATACAACTACGTACCAACATATTGCTTGAGCAAAATAAAAAATACAAAAAGGGAGTGAATTAAGGTCTGTATGTGGAGATGTATTTTTCGTACATGTCTGTAAAGTTCATATGAACAAAATGAGTCATATATTTTAGAAGAGTTGTTTTTAGTACACTTATTAGTTATCCCTGTGTGCCGCCAAAGTGACCCGGTGAAATTGGATGCTGTGTATTTTCTGTGTTGTGCTAAATGCGACATTATATTCGCTGGAGACTGAAAGTCTTTCATATGAGAATGAAACCTGTTTTATCTCTGTGACGTCCTGTGGGTTAAGACTTTTCACGTCCACTTTATAATGCTTTGGCAATACCATTTAGCTATTGTTATGAGAATTTCTATGCTTTAAATAAAGCCAACAGGAATGAAGAACTTCTTGTATTCATCAATTCTTGCGAAAGCAATCAAGCGAGAAGGAAAATACATGGTCTGTGATGTTTGATCCCGTTACCAATTTTTGATGGCAGCTAAAATATCTTTTTCACTTCTACAATTCCTTGTTTTTCCACCTGCTTTTAATTCTGGCAATCATAATGCTTGTGCATGACTTAGTATTCAAAATTCAATTTACCAAACAAAAGAAAAAAATCACACCCCTTATATAGACATTTGTTACTGTTGTAGCATACCTACGGACGATAATGTCCTCATTCATATAAATACAGTAGTAAATACTGCATGTTGGTTTGCAGTTGAAGATTCTTCTCCAGCTGTGCTGGTCAAATTCTCTGCCTCTGGGCAGAGAGGATCCCCAGACGAAGGGCCAAGTCTCGTCTCGTCTCGGGAAACGGCTACTCGACTCGGTTTTATACAAGCTCTACGGGGAAATTTTGGCTGAGCCTACGGGCTCGGATACCCCACATTAAATTCGGTCTTGTGCCATATCTGACCGCGTGGGGCGGTTGGTAGATATCCTCCAGTTGGATTCATTATGGAATTCACTTGACTCACTTCTAGCAGTTGACTTCTACGCGCCGCTGGCGAATCTTATAGATGTTGTTCTTGTCCTAAATATTATTGTTCATTACCAACCTTCATGTGACTATTCTATTCCGTAACCTTCTCTAGGTCACAACAGTTACCCACAATGCTTTGATTTTTTTTTAATTAAAACTCTCTCCTTCATTTACTCAGTTTCTCTACCGCCATCAACGTAAGTGACAATTCTTCCTTTATTCATTTATTCAAATCACAATTTCTTTGACGGAAAAATTTGGACAATCCCACAAACTGTATTTTACTCTTCAAGTGTCCAGTCTAGTCAAAGATGGTCATTTCACTCGTAATCGCTGATAAGAAACAAGGTAACATTTTCGAACAGAAAGCAGAAATGTAGCGGGTAACTCAAGAAAATGAAACTTTCACCTTTTCTGTAGCCTGTCCAAATCTTTATAAACAGACACAAATCAATTCATCTGATGTTAACAAAGCAACAGACACGATTAAACCTATAAGGAAACCTACCAACCGTAAATCTATCAAATCAACAGAACACTCATTTATGTCACCCACCCAACACGACAAACAGGTATTGATGCCCAATTTCACATCTATGTGAACCTACCACGTTAGCATTCACACAAGCCATATTGAAATTCAACAGATAATTTTATTTTCATCAATGAATACGCAAGTAAATACACTATAAACAAACAGGAGTCTCCGCAAATGACCTTTTCAACCGTGGAGATAAGGTAAGATAAATCTGTTGTGCATTTCTATATTCAATTTTCTAAGCGTTGTTTGGACAACTGGGTTCGTTTTGTGTCACTGATATTGTTACTTCGACATTCTTCGAGTGAAAATACAAAGAAAACTACTCTTTTTCTATGAACAATATATTCAGTCTTATTTCCTATTGTTGTGTTGTATCTTTTAGAATTTTCAAGTCCACAACTTGTCTACTTGCGGAGAGATTCTTCTATATGCCAATTATCTTTAGGACGTTGGCGATCATGGCTCTCCACAATTTTCTGCTCCTTTGCAACTCTTAGTAAATTTTGTCTTTTGCTATCTCTCTTAAAATCTGTTCTGCCACGCAATTACAAAAGGTCGTTAGGTAAATTCGTCGCTGTTTTCCTCTGTCTCGCCTTCATTATATCCCGTGTGTCAATTTCACCAAGCCTCCTTTTCTCATTATATTACCAAGATATTTCAACTATTTCTTTCTGATGTTACGTATATGTGTTCTTTTTGTTACTATTTTCTATAAAACTTCATTACTCATATATTCAGTTCACGGTATTTTGGTATCCTTCTATAGAACCACACGTCTGTTGACTCAGATTTCTTCATCTGTGATAGGATTATCCAGCATTAACTGCCATTTAAGAGGATTGATATTGCCCATCAGTTCAGCACACTTTTCTTTGTGTCGAACAAAATTTTCCTGTTTCTTACTACTTTGCTTAGCTTTTGGAACGCATTTTTCGCAATGCGTCTTTGGATTTCGATGTCACCCTTTCCGCCCTTTGTCAAAACACTAGATTAATAATTATCAACAGGATTTAACAAATATAGAAAAATAGGAAAGAACCGTTAGGTTAATAATCCAAAGGTCTTTAGTATTTTTGTTTTTATTTTTAAAAAACAGTGCTCAATACAAAAGTAAACCCTAAATTATAATTATTTTTTTAAAAATATGATTCCATCGCTACATAAGAGTTCTCATGTTTCAAAAATAGAAGCTAAAAAACAAGCGAATTTTGAGGATGAAATAGAGCTGTTTTTTTTTTTTTTTTTTTTAGCTTCTATTTTTGAAATATGAGAACTTTGGGTAGCGATGGAATTTTATCTTTTTTTTTTTTAAATTATATATAATATGAACAATTTTAGGAAAACCTATAACAAAGTGGATTTGTGTGTGTATGTCACGAGTTTCGTCCTACATTACGCTAAATGAAATGTCATAGGACTCTGTATAGTCAAGTAAGCTTAAAACAACTGTACGCACTATGCTATTGTGTTCGATACGACATCCGATTCACCTGGGTCTGAAAAGTACCCCACACTCGATAGAGGGAACGAGACACCTTATGAGTAAAAAAAAATAAAATAAAAATAACTCTGATGACTCTTTCCTTATATACTGCTTTTGGCAACACCATCTAGCGACCGTCTACAGAAGCTTTTTAACAGACAAGTGGTGTTATAGCACATACTCCACTATCTTTAACATTATCAGTGGCCAGTACTCAAATATGTTACAATAAAGAGAATCTATACAGGAAATCTAGTAGCATAATTCTTTTATATGCCATGTCCCTACAGGAAGTGGGTGGTTCTCAACAGCTTCCTGTTCTTTGTTCTCTTACTATGCCTCCTAGTACCTCTTCTGCTACCTACTGACATAAAATCGATAGCCATGTTATTCGCCGTTTCCCTCTTACCTTCAATACGTCCTATGGGAGTTAAATTCTCCAAACCCTCCTTCCTCATTATTTCAAGAGTCTCTTTCTGATTGTAAGTATACATACAAAAAACTACCTAGAAAACTTAAAATTCAAGGAGTAATAGACTTAGCCCTGTTGGTGTTTTCACGATAAATAACTAAAAGAAACTTGTGATAAGTTCCGCAACCAATTGTCTGTCTATCTCTGATTTACTTGTAAAATCTCATACTCACTGTTGACAAACACATGGAAGCATATTGTCAGGGCCGACTTTAGTTTCCGCCAAAAGTTAACATCTATAATTTTAAGTACTGAAGCCTAAAAAGGAAAAAAAATAATTTGAGTTGATTAATCAAGAAAAACGTGTGAAGACGGACAGAACTACATCCACCGGGAGATGAGCGGGTAATTAATGCTTCTTTTAACTTTTTTTTTCTCTTCGCCTTGTTATTCTAGTGTAGGTATAAGACCAATTACATCCGTGGTTTAACCACATATGTGCCTAAACCCCGAGGATGACTTGATCTTATTTAATCCGGTTAATGGATCAACTGTAAGAAAACAAAGTGTGTGGGCGTCAGCAAGAGGGGTAGCTCAAGTTTTAGCACCGTATAGTAGACATGAACACACACACACACACACACACACACAATATTGTTCTATAAGCCCAAAACACCAGGATAACGAATTTTGACCGTTATAAGCATCTGTTTCTTTTAAATGGATTTGCATGAATAATAAAAATATTGTCTGATTCTGTTATTGCACATTGCAAAGTGGATTCTTTGTAACTGACATTTGTCTTGAGCAAAATCCACTGTATATGCATATAAGGGCTATCCGGAAAATATCCAGCCATTTTCTTTCTTTTTTTTTTTTTCTTTTTCATCTCTCGCTTTTTCTTTCCCCTTAAGAAAATTCTATTTTACTTCTGTTTTCGTTCTCCGTTTCTCTTCTCTTTTCATCTTTATTTTTTCCCTTCTATTTTCTCTTTTCCATCTTTCTTTTTTCCCTTTTTCTTTCTTAAACGTGTGCTTTCTTGATACTACACCAAGTTGGCAACCAACTAGTGACTTTACATGGACACACACACACACACAAATACCCCACACACACACACACTGTTTCGTGGTTTTACTCAATCAACAATGAAATCTCAATGTGACCGTGACAAGTACAACGGCCGAACGAATAGGTTTTTAACGTTTCGTCAAGAGCTCTTCTTTTTTTTAATTATTATTATTATTTATTATTATTGTAAACTGTCCTCGCCCCCAGTCCAGATTTGACTTATTGCAATTGAACGGAGATTTCTGACTGAGGGCTAGATTAAAATGAACGGGACAAAACAGCTAATGGTGATCTTGAAAGAACACTTTGTGGACTGTTTAAAAAAAATCGAAGGGACACGGGAATGAGAGAGGTCTCAAGTCGAGTACATTGAGTGGGACTAAAGTGTTAGGTTGTTTTAGTATTAAAGTTAAAAATGATTGGTTGTTTGTTTTTTCTCCAGACAGACAGACCACGTTTATGCAAACATAATACGTAGAGATTTCATAAACATAATATCGTAGATGTAGAATGTAGATAACACAATAGCAAAACACAGAAAAGCTACGTACATGAAAATTTTGCAAGTTTAGAAGGTTAAGTTTTGAACAAATACTTTTTTTTTTGTTGTTGTTGATTTAGTCTTAGGTGTTGCTATTTGTTTCTCAATGTTTTCTTTCTTTATTTATTCATATCGTTTACTTAATTTTAAAAATTTCTGTATTCTGTAAGGTATCCACCCAACAAATCACATGTTCCTATCAGACTAAAATTCCTAAGACTATCAAACACAAAGCCAAACAAATTCTTTATTCGTTATTACTTCATTTGCGTATCTTGCAGATATTTGAGATTGTAAAAAAATAAATAAAAAGACGTGAAAAACGTCATTTTTTCCAGGAAAGCTAAGATTTGAACATTAAATTCTAATTACAAAGCTAACCTATTTATTAAACCGTGATATGTGCCGACTTCAAATTCCAGCCTAGTTCGTTGTGTTCATTTTGCCCTTGTGAAAATTATCCATCGACTTTTTTGTTTGTTTTTTCTTCTCAGATATGGGTTAAATAGCAGGTCAAAGTATGTTCTCTAGCCTTGGTTTCCAAATAATCGGGGATAACCCTAAATTCAGAACCGGTTGGACTTTGGGGCCTGTCAACTCCATGCTGTAAAAACCCCTTTTCTATGGAAACAACAGTACGTAACATGATGAGATAGTGGCACTAACGAGGAAGAGGGTTTCATTTATGAGCTGAAAAAAAGGAAATTAAATTATCTTTTATTTTTATCTAAAAAATGTTCACTTTGAAAAATCTAGTCGAAATGGAAATGATGGTATCTAAGACATCAAAGGGAATTAATTATACAGATATATGTAGACCTGTTCTCAGTAACACATGCATGAATTCATGAACATTGATAATGACTTAATTTTATTTTTTTACTGCTGCTTGTCTTTTGTCCTTTTTTTTCTCTTCAGTCATGCTTCACGACATCTTTGTCCCACACTTCTGTCATGTTTCATGCCGTCATTTGTCCTTCCCTTCCTCTTCTATTACCTTTTCACGACGTCTTTTGTCCTTCCCTCCGCCTTTTATCTCCTGTCACGACGTCTTTTTGTCCTTTTTTCCCTTCTGTCACCTTTCACGACGTCTTTTCTGTCCTTTTTTCCTTTAGTCAGTTTTTTATCATCAGGTTCCACTCACTGTTGGAATAATCCATTGTAGTTAGGGTATATAGTTCGTCAATAGTTGCAAATGGTCACACTTTTGACTAAATTTCAAATGCCAGTGCCGATATTTTTTTAGCCTACCCTTAGATTAACACAATCTTCTCTGTCATTATTTGTCGCCTTTTTGATAAACTGAAGTTAATATCGTGAATTGATATTTAGAAACCAAATGACATTTTTCCACTAATGCCGTTCCTGATATTTGAACGAGAAGTAAAAGCCAAAATTATGAATGCGGAATTTCCAAATCAGACTGGGAAGATTGAAAAAAATGTCTTCCTACACTTTTTTATTTTTTAGAAATCGTGAGGAAGCTTAGTAAATTTCAATCTAAAACTTAATTTGTCAAATGGCTCTAGGGCAAAGTTTTCAGATGCGAACATATGCAAGGTCTGATCAAAGTGTCGAGAATGTTGCTTTGAAAGTACTTGGGAAATGAAAATACAAGAAATTTAAACAGCTATAGCACATTTCTCTCATCTTTTGACATCAATACACAAGAGGTTATTCGTGAGTATAAACGGATTTTGTTAAAAAAATAGCAAACATAATGTCTAATTTATTCAATCACACACACACACACACACACACACACACATATATATAACATCCTTTGATTTAAGGAAACACACATGGCTCACATGGGCCTTACAGAAAAGTTTTTCATATTTACTACTCAGTGGATTTAAGTAATAAAAATTGAGAAATTGTAAAGTACATTAGGTTATCCTGATTTCATTAAATTTTGTTAATAAAAGTAGACTTAAAAAAAAAAAAACGATAATCCAAACGGGTACTAAAAAATCAAATGGGTTTTAAAAAGAACTGCTAAAAAACCCTCTTAGCATAGTACCCATCAAAACATTACATCTACAACACCACTCACCCACTGAATTAATATGAGCAAGGAAAAATATGTACAATTGTTTTATTGGATGTTTTATACAATTTTATGTAATAATGGTTATTTGCATGCTGTTTAGAATTTAACAAAATAATATTCAAGAAATGCAGTGATCTATAGAATTTATTTCTTAAGGAAATCACACTCCTCCAATTAGTTTTGCAAATCAAAGTTTTATTATATATAATCTACAAAAGGAAAGCAATCCTTTATAAATGTTTCATCTTCTACAGGACTTTATCAAGATAAATGTGGAAGGTTTTATGTTGTATTTTATGCACAAAAGTCGAGGAAAATATCAAGTTTTTTAATATTTTAAATTTGAGGCGGCTTTAAAATATTCTTAACGCTAGCTGTATAAGGAAAGGTAAACTATGGAGGCTGCTAAGTGATCTTATTCATTGCCTAGTAAAGAAATATGCGAGGAAAATGTTTTTGTTTTTGAATACTTTTTAATGTAATTACCTATTATTTTAATCTCTTATTTATATTGTTTTTTGTTTTTGTTTTGTTTTTGTTTTGTTGTTTGTTGTTTGTGTTTGTTGTTTGTGTTTGTTGTTTGTGTTTGTTGTTTGTTTTTGTTTGTTTGTTTTTTCAACTGCTCAATATAGTAGGGTCAGTTGGGCACTGTCTGTGAGAAAAAGAGTACCATGACGCAATTCCATTCGTCAGAGATTTAGAAATGGCATGCTGTACTGCTTGGCATTTGTACCAGAAGCTCCATTACAAACATTTTAGAGTGCTTGGGTGTCAATCTGTGGATCGTGCAGAGGATTCAGAAAGAGTTGAATGTATCTAATGATTACAAAGGTATGGCAGCTCTGAAAACTCATTCTAATTATTTTGATAAGAAAAGAACTCCCAAATTTGTTGGTGAGAGCCTCACTCAACATGGAGGCCTACATCAAGTGTCTTGAGGTAGTGCTGCCCTGAGGTAAGAGATTGGCTGCTAGAAGACCCTATGTCTGGCAACAGGACCCTGCACCATGCCACACAAGCAAGATATCCCAGTCAGGGCTGTCAGACAATTTCTGTGACCACATAACCCTTTACATCTGACCACCAAACTTCCCAGACTGCAATCCCCCTTGATTATTATGTGTGGGGCGCAGTTGCACGAGAAACCAACAAAACTACTTGTAACACTAAAGATGAACTGAAGGAAAGGATTATTGAATCATTCATCAACTTAATCAAGGAGATCACCCAGAAGAGTTGCAGGAGATTCTGAAGTTGCCTGGAGGCCATGGTTGAAGCAAATGGTGACTTTAATAAATAAATTTACTCTTTAGTATTTCAAGATATTTTGTGTAATTTTGGTAAATATATCTGTTAAAATGAGATGTCAGTGTTTAATATATATATATATATATATATATATATATATATATATATATAAGTGTGTGTGTGTGTGTGTGTGCATTCCAACACATTATATATGATAGTGAGAATTGATTCTGTCAATATTATTACTGTGAAAACTACAACCAAAGAAAGTCTCTCCATTTTATTTTTAGTCAGATAACATCATGGATCTAAATCCGCACTTTAAGTATAGCTGAATAAAACGTTTTGACCAATTTAGCTGAAGCTTAATGGCAATCACTTTCATCTTTGATCCACTTGAATTTACTAATTGATACAAGAGTTAAGTGGATTAAATAGATGATGGGCTTAAGTGCTTCAACCCCAACCTCTCTCTTACTGATTAGCATCTGACTATTTGGTATGTTGTCTATGATGCATAACCGACACCAGTTTGACTTTGTATCATCTTAATGGAAAATTTGCTTCTCTGTTGAAATTAAAAGCCAAATCACTTACAACAAAGATATTATTTTCTGTTCTTGCTTGTACGGATGGTCATTTTGCCTCTTTTCTAATCCTTTCCACCCAATTGAATTTTTTTTAAAATTATATTCCCCCACCTCACCAATAAAGTGTAAGGAATGTCATTTTGTTTAAAAAATTTTAGTAAGCATTTCCTTCAAATATTTATTCAAGAGGGATTTTTTTGTGTATATTTTTCTTTTATAGTATTGTAACTATTTATTGAACTCACAACTCTTTTGCATCAAGTCACTACCTGGCCACAGCAGAGGTGAAGAAAAACTTGGAGAGTTTAGTTACTAAAGGGAATTAACTGAAACTGAGATATCCAGAAAAGGCATGGCATGTGGAACAAGAACAATTCACCCTCTGTGTATTAAAGTGTTTGGTTTGAAATTCCACCATACATCACTTGATGAAAATCAAAGTGTGCAATAGCCAAAAACATCATGAATATAACAATAAAGAAGAGGACAACACTCTGAACAATGTAAATAGTTTAAATTCTTCTTTTTTTTCCATGGATCAGAATAAAGACATGAAGGGATTTATATTTTTTTTAAATGATATATATGATGAGGCAGAGTACAAAAAATAAAATTCTGAAGCAAGGTAAAAAGAAAATTTGGAGAGGTGGTTTTAAAATAACAAGTGTGCTGTTATTTAAATTAAACCCCATAATCTTGTGGAAGAACTGTCTACAACTTGGAGGAAACCTTAAATATAATATGGATGGGGATAAGTGCCAAGAAGACAAAATGTTTTTTTTTTTTAAAATCTTACACTGTAAAAGCACACTGAAATTGGACTGTAGTCCTCAGTTTTAACACACACACACACATATATATATATATATATATATATATATATATATATAGATACACACACACACACACACATATATATATATATATATATATATATATATATATATATATATATATAGATACACATATATATATATATATATATATATATATATATATATATATATACACACACACTCCATTCATTTTATGTAGAGCCCAAGGATAAAAACTGTTCCACAATTGCTTTGTCTAAAACACCATCCTGAGGGTAACAGTTTAAACAAATTGTAACCATGATGCATGCTGTCTAACATTACATTCTCTATTTCGATGCGACAGTGAGAATTAGAAATGTCCTTCAAGAAACAAGCAGCCGGTTGTTTCCTGGGCAAAGTCTAAAACTCACTGCAGTTGCCTCCTGTTTGCTGCCACATACTAGCATATTAAAGTGATACTATACACCAGTGCACATTAAATCAAGTAGCAGTGGAACATCATCAATAACTCCCATTGTAAATTATCTTCTCTGAGATTTTTTTTACTAAATAGTCACTTCTATGACTTCTTGACTATTGCAATGGCATGACTACCCCAAAAGAGATTCTCTGCAAACTTAATTTTATCCACCCTCCCTGCACAGACAATGCTAATGAACAAAGGGACATACATCTTTGGAGTAGTCTACTACCAGCTCCTTTGTTTAAGGCTAAGTTATTCTCCAAGCACCATCCAGCCAATCTTTCTTTTTCATTATTTTAGTCCAGCTCAGCACCTCCTGAAATTTTACTGACTTCTGTGATCTTTCTCAAATGTACTATGCACATGGAAACAGATAAAATGTTGTTCTTTCCTTATCATATAGAATAGTGTTCGTGTTTATAATCCCCCACCACTATTTTTTTAATCTGATCAGATGCCTTCTGTCAGTTTAAAGGTGATTATCCTTGTTTTTTATAAAAATCTTGCAATAAGAAGTTATATATATTGTACCATATAAGGTGTACTTATTTTTTACAGAAAGAAAAAAAACTCCCAAATTCACTCTGTCATTTATTCCAGTTGTTGAGTTACTGGTGCTAGATTAAAATTTAAGCTTCCCTGTTTGACATACTGGTCACCTGATGACCCCAGAATGAAAGATATAAATAATTAAATATTGATTACAAATGAAGATGTTAAAATCTAAAAACAAAATGATAGTATTGATAAAACTATCACTTGAATATTATTACTAAACTTTATTTCCTCGGAAATATTCCTTGCTAAATTATAGGTGTTTGTTAGATCGTAGGTAGTGTGGAAAACTATAATTCTTGTTCAACTAACATGCATACAAGTCAAATGTAAGAAGAGAATCTGGTTGCTTTCGGATGTAAGAAGAGAATTTGGTTGCTTCAAATCTACCATATTTCCTGGCATAGACTGTACACAAATAATTTGACAATGAATATTTTGTAAAAAAAAAAAAAAAAACCTAACAAATATTCAGCTCTTGTCAGTTTTTTTTAATATTTTAATTTTGACTGGAAATAATAATTTAATCACTGATAATTATAGACATTTTTTTCTGGGATCATCATGGAACTGGTGTGTTAAAAAGGGATTTTAGGTATGTGTTTTGTACTTGTAACCTAACTATCGGATCATAACACCTTCACCGCTGGAACCCACCGCGTCACGCACATGGCATCAAATCATCCTAATTCCCTTCATATTCCTTTGGTAGGTAGGAAGACCCACTCAGACAGCTTCTTCCCCATAACTGACACTCAGACTCCCAAGAGAATGCTTCCCTGACTATTACAATCTTAACCTCTTCAAGTCTTGGTTCAGCTGTTATCTATCCTACATATCTTCATAATAAGCAAATCTCTTCCTTCATCCTTTTCAGACTTACAACAATCTCATTTAATGACACACTCTGCCTTAGGTGGCTCTCTGATTTTACATTTGATGGAAAATAGTGTAAATAAATAAAAATAGCATGGAGGGTGATTTTTTATTTATATTATTTCATTTAAGTGTGTTTTGTATGACAGGAAATCTGATAAATAAATGTTTCTATTATATTTCATTTTCCTTTAAGAGAATGCAGCAAAAGGAGGTTTGGATTGTGTGATGGTTAACAGCACAAAAAGTGAATTAGGTATGCTGGGTTCAATTCCAACTCTGTTTCATTCACTTTGCATTAATACCCTTGGAAAAGGCATGAATCCATCTTTCTCCAGCTATAGGTTAAATAGCAGTTCAGGTTGGATTCTCATAGCCTTGAAGTGGCAACCACACTAAGAAAAACAAAACTCTGAATTCAAAACCAGACTGAAGAGAGTTGCTCTCTGTCAGGCCATCTTTCCCTAGATGCACTGCTGTTGCAACTGCTGCAGTAAATTTGATTTCTCTAAGAGCAGAAAAAGAACCTTTTCTTGTCCTTTTTTTTTTTTTTTTTTTTTTAAACTGAAAAACTATTTTAACACCATGGACTTGTCAATTAACTTTGCTTCCTGTCTCAGCATTTTTTTAAAGGTGAAAAGAAAATACTTGATGTGATAATCAAAAGAGCACGTGTTGACGCCCCCCACCACCACCACAAACTTCACGCAAAAGAAAAAAATTGACTTATTGTATTGTGCAGGTAGATATTTCTCATGTAAAATATGTTTGGCATTTGAGATCATTGGATATTTGACATTGATAGCAATGCCCAGTGTTCAAGTTCACTTGCAAGATTTCACAGGCTGTTTTTCAAGACTGGCAATGGTAATTTTAGCCGTGTTTTGACCAAGCAGCCAATACTGCTCTTGGCTGAAATTTATAAAGTATTTCCCTTAAAACAATCTTTCAGGGAAATAGGCTTCTCAAGTCCACTGTTATTGATCTTTCCAGTACTGATGGGGGAGTTTCCTTCCTAACCTTTTAGCTAAAGTATTGTGGAATGCCAGCATCTTGATTATGTCATTATTTTCTCTTCAAGATACATGTGATATTCATTTTAGTTGTTGCTGCTGTTGAAAATACTTATATGATGTAGTTTCTGTTATTTAGTATAGCTCTTTGTGATTCTGTAGCAAGAGTCAATGAAGATTAAAAAAAAAAGTGTGGTCACCACCAAAACTTATAGGTTTCACTTGCTAAAAGCTATTTCTAACCAATGATCTAAAAAAAAAAATGATCTTTTATAAAGCTGAAAGTTTAGATATTTTCTCAACGGAATTGGAGCCATGCCTGATATCCATATGAAAGTCTCAATCTGAAGAAGCTATTTAAGAATATGACTCAAGTTTTCAGGTTAATGTTTTGGTTTTGTAGTAATTTGATTTAATTTATACAAGTCTTACTGATTAACCCATAGCTGTGAGAAGAAAAGAGGGTAATTCATGAATTTACAAAAGGGTATTCATGCATAAGTGAATATAACGCACACAGCTGAAATTGGAAGTCTGCTCTCCAAGCCATTATCCATTGCACCACCTGCACATCCAAGCTTGATATTCCTAAATGGTCACCCATCTAAGTTCTGACCAGACTCAATGTTACTTAACTTTGGTAATCATACAGGAACCAGTGTTTCAACATGATATGGTCATAAGCCCATTACAGTTGGTTGAACTCTTTGTTTGTGATTTCATAGCGTCAATCCACAAGGTTCAAAGAAGCCCTTTCAGTTTGGATGACTGACGCAACGCAATCTAGTTTTGTCTCCTCTGCTTTGATGTCGTACAAAGCTAAGTTTAATAAACCTTATCTGGGCATAGTGATGGTGAACAAACTGATTTTAGTGACCATGGACTAATATTGCTGAGTATCTTAATAAATGTAGTCGTATTTTAATTTATATTAATGAAATAAGTACTAAAGTAAATGATATAAATATCAATTAAAATATTACTTTTCTAATTACTATAATTGTAAATATGTTTGACTTCTTATAAGAAGGAAGTGAATTAAAACTTGACTGGCGCTGGAATTTCAAATGTCACCCAAGTTGTTGGTTGCTGAAAATAGTTGAAAGAAGTAACCTGTCCTCGTCAACATCTGAAATAAATACCACTTTAACTTTTTTTTGCTTTTTTGTAAGGTCCAAATTTACATTCTTCTGGCCTCCCAAAGAAAGTGTACATTATGATATTATATTTTCGCCCTCTGAATTTATTTCCAGTCAACAATCTGACAACATTGGGCCAATAAGTAGACTCGCAGGATGTCCCACTGAGAACATTGTTTGATAATAAAAGAAGGCTGAAGATTTTTTGGTGCCGTAGTAATGCTACACTGAACTTGTTAAATACAGTACCAATGCAATATACTTGTGTAGTCAAGAAAATGGGATTTCTGCTTCCTATATGTCTCTTGTAAAAGGTTAACTAATCAGGGTTTTATATATAATATATATATATATATATATATATATGCAGATCTCAAATCTGACAGATGCAATCCATTCATCTTTATTGATGTATCCCGTATCTCTATTTATTGCCTCTCTCTCTCAGCATCGGTACTTCTTCTCTCTCTCTCTCTCAGCATCGGTACTTCTTCTCTCTCTCTCTCTCAGCATCGGTAATTTTTCTCTCTCTCTCAGCATCGGTAATTTTTCTCTCTCTCTCAGCATCGGTAATTTTTCTCTCTCTCTCAGCATCGGTAATTTTTCTCTCTCTCAGCATCGGTAATTTTCTCTCTCTCTCAGCATCGGTACTTTTTTCTCTCTCTCAGCATCGGTACTTTTCTCTCTCTCTCTCAGCATCGGTACTTTTCTCTCTCTCAGCATCGGTACTTTTCTCTCTCTCTCTCTCTCAGCATCGGTACTTTTTCTCTCTCTCTCAGCATCGGTACTTTTTATCTCTCTCAGCATCGGTACTTTTTCTCTCTCTCTCAGCATCGGTACTTTTTCTCTCTCTCTCTCAGCATCGGTACTTTTTCTCTCTCTCTCTCTCAGCATCGGTACTTTTTCTCTCTCTCTCTCTCAGCATCGGTACTTTTTCTCTCTCTCTCTCTCAGCATCAGTACTTTTTTCTCTCTCTCTCTCTCAGCATCGTCTTTTTCTCTCTCTCTCTCTCTCTCAGCATCGGTACTTTTTCTTCTCTCTCTCTCTCTCAGCATCAATCTCTCTTTCTCTCTCTCAGCGTCGGTACTTTTCTCTCTCTCTCTCAGCGTCGGTACTTTTTCTCTCTCTCTCTCTCTCTCAGCGTCGTCACTTCTCTCTCTCAGCGTCGTCACTTCTCTCTCTCAGCGTCGTCACTTCTCTCTCTCAGCGTCGTCACTTCTCTCTCTCAGCGTCGTCACTTCTCTCTCTCAGCGTCGTCTTCTTCTCTCTCTCAGCGTCGTCACTTCTCTCTCTCAGCGTCGTCACTTCTCTCTCTCTCTCTCTCTCTCTCAGCGTCGTCACTTTTCTCTCTCTCTCTCTCTCTCTCTCAGCGTCGTCACTTTCTCTCTCTCTCTCTCTCTCAGCGTTGGCACTTCTGTCTTTGTTGGCATTTCTATACAATTCCATCTTCCTCTCTTTACCACGCGTCTTAAATTTGATCTTCTGTGCATTCCTTATTTTAAAAGCAAATACACTAGTTTACAATTTCTCTAAATATTTTCAACTAATACAGCTCTCATTATATTGTACTCTGATGTACGTAAATTTTAACCGCTAAGTAAAATTCCAAGTTATTGATGTTTTTGATTGATTATTTTTGTTAAAAGATATCTTTCATCTTCATCCCATATCATACCATTTGTTTTACATTACCTATTCCATTTCATACACGCAAAACACCCGACTAAAATGACGGATTTATTCGATATGGATCGGTACTTTCGTATAGAATCAATGTATCTGCGAACTCCAATGAAAGGTTACACACACATGTTATACACGTTTTGAATATAGAAATCACAGGCTCCTGTCAATGTTGATAATGGTTGTACACGTTTTCTCATTCGCTTCAACAATCGTGGCACGCCAGTGTCAATATATTGTCAATGTATCAAGCAAGGCAATGAGTATGAAGGGAACACTAGGTTGGTTGTAAATAATAATACTGCTAACATCTTCATCTTGTTACGATAACAACATTTCAGCTTTCTGTCGATCCAGATAACCTTCAGGGGGACATCAAGATGGACACTTTATTCAGTCTGTGGGTCATACATGCCTCTAGATACTTCATCTTAAGTAATTTACCGGAATCAGTTGGCTAATTTTGTTTAGTGGCATATCGACCTCTACGGGGTTATTTAATGCCGAAATCTAGGGTACAAGTCGAAACGTTGTGGTCGCATAAACAAATATGAGAACATTAACCCAACTCTGAATAGTGAAACTAACAGTATCAACTGATAATTTTTGTTTTCCATGCTGACTCGTGTGTGTGTATGTATATATATATATAGTAAATGGCTTGTCACTTAGCAAATTGATGTTACCTTCAGTATCCCGACTCAAGAGTTTCGTAGACATAATTTTCGGTAATCACTCCATCCACTCGTCAGTGGGTATCAGCAATTGACTTATATATATTTCAAAGGACAACAACAAAACGATTGATCATGTTATTTCAGAAAGATCTTTTTAAAGTAAGAAATCTTCGTAATTAAGATAGTGGACTGTTTTATATTGCCTTTTTTATTCGGGGCTGTCCTATCAAAACGAGAGAGCACAGTCTGCTTTGCAGTTTTATTCATAGCTCGTGAGGGAGTATAAATCAGATAGTGCTTTTTCGAAATGAATTAGGTTAAAATGAACGCAATATACTCGGTCGGAATTTTTTTATCCCCCGATAACCACTACGCCAATTGCGAAAGAAATGTCCTGTATAACCAAGATGACGATCTAATTTATGCTTAGTCTAAATATTTTTAAAAAAAATTATCTTCATTGCCTTTTATTGAATCAAATGTAGCATTCCTTCCTTGCGTTCATCGGGATTTGGGGTGTGACAGAAGAAAACTTTAATTGCGCACAATTTGTAGACAAACTTTTATAAAGAACTGATAGAATTCTAAACAGTTTTGGCCTGTATAAGATGAAACTCTGAACCAATAGAAAATGTATCTTCTTGCTTTTGGTCAAATCCGTTTTAAGATCCTCTTGTCTTTCCCTCTATCAAAAAAATTATCCAACACCTTCCATAAAATAGCCAGTTGTATAATGCATAGATATATTGTTTTAAACTTTTAACTGTATCAACCACGAGCATATAAAGATTGATTTTTGTTCAGAATAGATGATCAGAACATGTAGCAAAAATGGAAGTTAAGATTTCTGCATTAAGTCATATTTATTCACTGAGCTCATTTCAAGGAAAAGACCACGGATTGCCCTCTTTGATGATACAAGGACAAACTCAAAACAACACTGAAAGCCACTCGACTTGAGCCTAAATCATTTGAAACACCATAACAAGACCGTAATAACTGCCGATGTTCCATCACCATCGGGACCAAAAACTTCGAAGCCAGTAGAGAGAAAAGCTTAACAAAATCGACATAGTCCTCCTCCATTATTACCATGCAGTCAATGCCACGGGCGCTTCCAATCAAGAATTGGTCTACATAGTCATCAACGCCATTATCATAAAGAAAGTGAACAGAAAAGAAGAAATTAAATTCTTGGATACGAGATAAAGCCACCGACGACGATAGAAGTTAGAAATTTTGTGTGGGGAAAGCTGCTCGCAGCTGGCAAAAGTCTCTCTCACTCACACAGTGACTGGGTGTGACATAAGCTCGGTTTTATGTAGAGAGCCTAAGCTCGTGTACCTGAATCAAAATCCAAAATTACCCAGTCTCCAAAACTAACATCGTGCTGTGGTCGATATTCCACCGACCCTCTGTCTTTAGTGAAACGACACAGGTGAAATCCCCGGGACTAGATATACCTCATTTCTTGGTTTAGTCTCTGTCCAAAGACAATAATAATTAAAGCCACCAACCCAAAAAGGGAGGTATACTATTCCCCCGTGGCAACATAATCAGCAGTTTTTAAAGTAGTCGCCTGAACTCGCTACGTTTTACGATTGGCGACGAGTAAAGTTGATCTGCATGTTCTTTTAACGTAGTCTATTCAACTCGGCGCAGCTTGCGTCGCGATTGTCTCGGAGAAAAATAGATTTGTTGACTCGTTTTTTGGGGGGTTTTTTGGGGTTTTTTTTTTTCCAAAAATAGCACGCGACGCGAAAGCGCTTTGGTCGCCGGAGTGCGTTGCCAGCGCAGATGATTTCGCATAAATAGACCCACAATGTATATTCGTATACATTGCAAATATACCCTCCGATGTGTCATCAGTGATGTTAAGACTGGGTTCATTGACAGTTTGGGATCTTTCAATATCGTATCATATAAATATATATTGTCCAGCTGACCCCGCCACCGTTGACCACAGGCACACCAGAAACAAACTACGTTTAACTTTCGTTGTATGTAAACAAAAAATGAAAAATTCTCAACTCAACTTACGTTTTTTTGTTTGTTTTTCTTTTTTTTTTTACTCTGATGTTTGGTCATTAAATATTTTGCCTTTTTAATAATAATTGGGTCGCTCTGATAAAGCAGGTGTAAAGACGTGTGTACAAATACCAATTATCTTGGTATTTTATTGTCCATTTACACATCAGTTGTCTCTTGCTTCATAAAAACTTCTATCTCCATTGAGTTTTGCTTTCTATTCGGTTAATGCAGTGTATCGAAAAGGAAAGAAAATACTTTTTTTGCCACTCTCCAAGGTTCGTTATTGGCATTAGTATATCCGTGATATACTAACACCTTAACACAACGAAAGAAATGATTAAAATAACCAAGAGAAATAAATTCCAAAAATTATTTATATATGAAAACTTTTATATTGTAACACCTATCCTGACCCCACCGGGCCGATGTACTCTACAAGACCAGCCGTTGGTCCTGTCCTGGTTCAGTATTACAGGTTCAATCAAAGTCCCCAGTCCAGAGTGTCGATTCGATTCCACTTTCCAGCCATGTTGTGATTTTTTTGATCCTGGAGAGCAATTAACAAATCGTCGATTCTGGAAGATTCAGCTGATCTACCTGCAAATTCGCTGGGGTGAGAATCGGGCCAAAAAAAAAAAAAAAGAAAATCAAATATGAACAAGTTGATTCGAGCCCAAAGAAAAATTTATGTAGATGTATATAAGGAAGAAATTGGTACAAAAAGAATAATGCTTCTTTTACAAGAAAGTAGTATATATGAAATAAGGCCCAGAAAAAAAAACAAATATTGCAAAAAATTCTGAAAGGAGAGAATTAGTTTTCGGGTTCACCCTTTTTGTTCTTAGTAGTTGCCGTAATTATTTCACTATCAGGATATAAGGGGGGTTTACTGGCAGTATTGCGCCAACATCGCAGATAGCTTGAATTCACTTCCTCCCTTATTACAGCAGCAAGCGGACGCTTTCACTCTCACTGCCCATCTCTCTCTCTCTCTCACTGCCCATCTCTCTCTCTCTCTCACTGCCCATCTCTCTCTCTCTCTCACTGCCCATCTCTCTCTCACTGCCCATCTCTCTCTCTCTCTCACTGCCCATCTCTCTCTCTCTCTCACTGCCCATCTCTCTCTCTCTCTCACTGCCCATCTCTCTCTCTCTCTCACTCACTCACTCTATCCAACTCGACTGTTGATTTCCACGCAAACGCGCTTAAAAACACCCGGTGGTAACGACAAAACCCCGAGGTGTTGGTAACTTAGAATACAACCTGATTACTGACCTCTCCCCCTTCATGATTAAATGAAGAGTCTCTTCTTGTCAATTGCTATTCCATACTTCATATAAACACTATTGTTCTGACATTTTATATTAATAATTCTGACGAAGCACAAATTCTCTGGGCACAAACTTCACCACCGATTAATTTTCTCATCTATAAACAAAATTTTATACTACTATAATTATTAATATTTCAAGGATGACCATTGCTCTCTACCACATCATACCACACTGAAGTATACAAATATAACCCTGCAGGATTCGAACCCGCATCCCCTTTTTAAGAGAAACCACTGTCGGGTCTAAAGCACACTAGATCAGACAGTGGTATTTCCTACAAAGGACAGCGCAAGTTGGTATCCTGTCAGAGGGCCCATTTTAGGTATTCTCGTGCTTGGTGGGGTCGAGTAGACGAAATAAACACTGCTTAAAAAACGGGACGTTCTATACTCAAATGCGAATATCCACCAAAAATAGCGTTTGAAGGAATAAGATATGTTGCATTAAAAAATAAAATCCATTCATGCTTTAGAAACTGTTTCGTTTACGTGCCGGCTACAAACCTGAGCAGATATGGGTTTCGAGAAAAATCTGAACGAAAAAGGAGAACCTTGCTCGGGTGTGAGGATCTCCGTAGCTGAGCGGGCTAAAGCCCGACGGATCAGACGATGGTTTCTCCTAGAAAGGAGGGCGCAAGTTCGAATCCTGCCAAATGGCTTATTTTCTCAAATGCACAGACCGGTAGACGGAATAAACAGTTAAAAAAAAAAAAAGTGGCGTTCTACTCAAAAAAGGTTTTCTACTAAAATTAACGTTTGAAGCAACATAAAAATATATACGCTTCATAAATTCTCAAAGAGATAAATAAAGAAGCAAGCGGGAAGTTAAAGGGGTGAATAAAAAGATCTTGTATGTTACTTCTTCAGCCCTAAAGATATGACTTGTCTTCTTATTTATGACCACGTAGAAACTGTATTCTTATCAGTCGAACCGTGGCTGGTTACCACGTTTCTCTGCATCGTGGTCTAAGCATTAACTGACTATCATAATCAACGAGCTGTCACGTTACTCTCAAGAGCCTCTTAAGAGATTAGTAAATTCGTCCTGTCAAAAGGGAGACAATTGCCTGCTACATCCCTATATAGTAAAAGCTTTCTTTCGGTAATAGATTACACTGTTTTTTGTTTTGTTTTTTTTTTTGTTTTTGTTTTTTGTTTTTTTTTTGTTTTGTTTTTTTTCTTTTTTTTGTGGTTTCGTTTTTTGTTTTTTTTTGTGGTTTCGTTTTTTGTTTTTTTTTGTTGTTTCGTTTTTTTTTGTTTCGTTTTGTTTTGGTTTCGTTTTTTCTTGTTTCGTTTTTTTTGTTTTGTTTCGTTTTTTGTTACTAAGATGTCGAATCTGCTTACACTGCTTCAACAAAATACAATTAGTATAACAGCTGATACTGTGAAAGTGAGTTGATAACTTATCTACCTGGTGCATTGTGGTCATCTAACTGAAGCCGTCTGGCCAATCAAATGATCTGAATAAGCGAATTGAACCTGAATCTGAATCGAACCGTGTCCTTGATGGTCCTTTTGATTTTGATTCTCTCATGCTAGTCGTCTTTATTCTACAAATTCCCACAAAGTGAAAGCAATCTTTAAAATTCCAACCATGAGATGCCTTCAAGCTATCTTCCTTCACTCTTCTTAGTCATTCATTTGTCCTTCATTCACTCGTGTTTTTAATATTTTTTTTTTTATTCATTCTTTAGTTTGTCAGTCTCTTCTCGTTATCGATTATTTCTGGTAACAATCAAAACCCGGACTCCGTGGTGCACTGATTCAGTTAGATTTCACAGCGGTTTGTTGGCCTGGCGTCTTTTTAACCAAATCTCCGCCAACATTACTATTGACATCTGCCTGTCCATTGGCTGCTTGCTTACTTGCTTGTCTGCTCTTTAGGAAAGTGGGTAGTGGGAAAGGGTTAGAAGTGGCTGGGAAAATAGAATGGATCGTAGATAGGCCGTTTTCTTCTTGTTTCCATTGAAACATTTTCTCTTTCTTATGCCTTTTCCTAATCTTTTTACCACTACTACTATTTCTTCTTTTAATACTTTTTTTTTCAGAACTTTTTGCCCACATGCTCCAGTTTTCACTTAAAAAAAAATATATATATATATACGTTCCTGAAATTGTATTTTTGATTATTGGTTAAGTATCTTTCGATATGATTTTTACTTTCCGAAAAAATCAAACCAGCCTCGATTCACCTTTTTTTTTTTTTCATTTTTTTTTTTTTTTCTTAAAAAAAAAAAGTTTTGTAAATGATACTTATAAAACCTTTTGCTCGCTCTGTATTTTTCGTTCACCCCCACTAGAACTCGGTATATTTCAGAGTTAAACAGGTTCACTATGTTCGTAAAACTTATTCAACTACTTGTTGCGGAATTATATATATATATATATATATATATATATATATCAGGGTGTCTCAAAATAATGTATACACTCTTTAAATATTAATATTTAATAATACATTAGCGTGACGTGAGAACTTATATGGATGAAAATATGCAAAACAGATAGATTGGAAAAAGAGGGACAGATGAATACCCCCCTAGATCACCAGATTTGACACCCTGGGATTTCTTTTTGTGGGGGTTTCTAAAAGAGAACGCTTGCAGCAGGAAACCTGAAACAATTGCTGAAATGAGAGTAGTAACTGAAGAAGAATGTGCTCAAATACCAGAGGAAATGATACTGGACGTTTGTAGGTCTATTTCTTCAAGATATGAAAAGTGTATTGAACAGAACGGCAACCATTTTGAGCACTTGACGCGAACTCATCATTATATGAATATTCTGCCATTGCTCCAAGTCGCTTTTATCTTATTAAAGTTAATTTTCTATGTTTGTTGTATATTTTACTCTCAAATTCTTTAAATTTGTATTCTTTTTCTTGTATTAATCATATAGTCAAAATACATAAATTGAATAAGTTATAACGATTCAGAGAGTGTATACATTATTTTGAGACAGCATATATATATAATGTCTTATTTTTATCTATTTTGATTATGACAACATTACTATTTTCTAATTCTCACAATTTTCTTCGACTAGTATGTTACTGGGACTCAATAGAGAAAGCATGTGAATAAAAATTGTTCCGTTTTTTATGAAGTAAAGTTGCAATATGTTTGTGTGAAGTAAGAATTGTCTGAGTTAGACTCAAGAAGAGATAGTACTTCGTTAAACAGCGTGGAGAGACTCAGTTGGAACAGAGCAACTGAACTCGGGGAAATGTTTGTTCTGAGCCGATTAAAACAGTCTTCAAATAGATCATTAGTGAATCAAGTCGGAGCGTTTACTGAACACCCGAATAGTCCCGATCGGTTCTTAAATTGCTTTTTACCTGTTTGTCTTGTTTTTTGTTTTTTTTTGTTTTGTTTTTCATAACAACCGGAAGTAATCTAAGGAGTCTATGCGCAGAAGACATAATTTACACTTCTCTTATCACTGTGGAAGTGTAAACTTCCTGTTAGGTTTTTTTAATGAAGATCCATAGTCATTATTATACTTTAGAATTTAGATCAGGAGTCGGCAAACTTCGTTGGGTGTACACTTAATTGGTCTGTTTTATACATAATATAATTAGAACACCAAACTTTCCACCACCTTTTGTTTCTACTTATCAGGTATCATCAGGCAGAAATAATTGTCCCTGCCTTTTTGTTTCTTGAAAAATGTATTGAACACTTTTTAAAAATAAATTTAAGCCACTCTTTGAGAAATATTGCCTTTTGTCTAAAGTTGGATTTCTTTTAAACACACACAATGCGTGTGTGTATAAGGCTCAAACACTAATATTCCATGGTTATAATTTATTACATTGGAATCGTAATTACGATCCACTTCATCAAACCTACAACTTCAAAAAGAAATTGCAAAATATAGCCCCGGGTATAAAAAAAACAAAATAAATTTAGTGAGAGTGTATGTGTGGGAGTGGGGAAAAAAAGTGAGAGAAATTTATGAAAGCTCTAGATAGAAGTGTCATAGAAGAACAGGAAGGCTTAAAGGTGAAGGTGAGGATTAAAATTTGGCAGAGAAGTTTTAAACAGAGGAGTTAAATAACGGTTTAAATGAGTGAGATACAGATAAATATCAATTATTTTCAGATGCATAATTCGCTACCGATTCTTACTGTCTTGGACATTGAGTTCTACCTGGATTCTATCCTCTTGGGAATATATATATATATAAAGTAGAAGCTCGGTTACTGCCAGAAGGATGACTGTATCGCGAGGGCTAATATCTCTTTCTGTCTAACAACCTCTGGGTAATAGGAAAAGAGCCTGAAATGTATGGCCATTTAAAATCGTCATTATGACCCTTTCTGCATTTAAACTTAATATATTGTATTAATTTTAAATGGACAAGTAATTCAAATTTTAAATTTGGTCGTGTTGCCGTCAGCGAAGCAACGGGTACCTAACTAGTAGTAGTAAAAAAAAACAAAAAAACATTTCGATTAGGTAGGAGGACATTATTGCACACCGGATGTGGTTGAGAGAAGCTAAATTACTGTGAGTGGCTTTATAATATAAAGTTTATATGTATGTGTATGAGCTCTCCACATAAAAAAGAAAGCCCTTGTATTCCATCCTGTCTTAGTGGGAAGGTCATGTAAATAACGTTAGCTTTGCGGGACGGGATATGAATTCGGGTCAAGAAGACACAGGTGGCCATATCGAACCAGACCGATGTCAAAAGAAACTGGGTCTCGGTAACCAGCAAGTAGGATATTATTAAAGTCAAATGTAAACGGAGGAGGCGAAACCTCTTCGAATCAAAAACAAAGGTATGTATTATGTGAAAGGTGACACCTGACAGGGAAGATAACAAAGCATAATATTTTTCAAGAAGAAACGTAAAAGGCACAAAAAATGAGTGTAGAAAATCCAGGTCATTAATGTTAGATTCACCACGTAACACAATTTGAAACTGGAACTGATTGCAGTTTTATTAACACTTTTTTCATTTCAATTCATGCAAGGCAGTAAAGCCACTATGACACAAGGGTACTGAGTATGAAAAAATTAGAAAGCAGAAACATTAAGGAACGAGAACAATAGAAAAGTAACCAGGAAGACAGTGGGTAACGACTGACATTGCATCTAAATTCTTGAAGATCAAAGTTGGCCGAAAAGCATGAAGCCGGAAGAGTGTTCCACAAGGAAGAAGTGTGGGCAAAGAAACTGTTAGTTTGGTTTGTTTTGCTTTACGGCATATCAACCTCAATAGGTTATTTAATACCGTCAATATTCTTATTGCTGGTAATATTTTTTTTTAATGTACTGCTGGTAATTGTTTTTTTAAAAAAAATGTATTGCTGGTAATAATCTATTACTGGTAATAATTTTTCTTCAAAAATTTATTGCTGGTAATAATTTTTACAGCGTATTTCTGGTATTACAGCCTATTTTTACACTTTTGATCCCAGTTTGGGGGTTAACTATTTACCCATAGATGGGACCCTAACAGGTGCTACCACCCCGGGTCATGTTGACCTGGAAAAACCAACAATTAAGAGGTGGTTCTACGCTCTTCAAAACCTCTTGATCAGATGCTTTGCTGTCGGACATAGTTTATCGTCTGACCTAGGACGGAAAATTGTTCGCATCGAACATACGGTTACATCTAAGCAATTCAGCTGTAAATTTATGAGACCAGTCTAGCATAAAATCTAGGTACCATACGGGAAATTTCCACAGAATAAGTACCATAAAATTATTCATAGAAAAGGCAAAGGGAAGCAACGTTACGGCGATGGGAAGGTGACTGAAGCCGAGAGGTCAGGTCAAAGCAAATGATAATGAAATTGACTAAAAAAAAAACGAGCTAAACAATCACCTTACAAGATGATAAAAAATGCCCAACACTTAATAAAAAATTTATTGTCAAAATATGTATTATTATTATTATTAAGAGGATTTTTTTTTATGCAAAAATTCTTTTAATACTTTTTAGGACCTTCAAAATTTTGGTTAATTTTTTTTCTGACGTCAACTTGGGACCATAAATTTGTATGGGAAATTTGAACGTCCTTTTTGCGGGGGAAAACACATTTGAAAATTCTTGTAAAAAATCAGATAATTATCGAATTTTAATGAAACTTTGCGAATTTATTCAGAAATTAATGAAATTATTGTTGAAATGTTTCTTTTACAGAAAACATTGGTAAAAGTATTTTATTTTTACATTTGTCCACCCCCCTCTAACTCATTTAATTGTGAAATTTCAAGAAAAAAAATTTGTAGTGCTTTAATATTAGCTATAAGTCCTAGGAGAATTTAAATCATCGATTTTTTGGTCAGAGTTCTATTTGACCAAAGAAAATTGATTTTTAAATTCTATTCTAAATTCCGTGATTGTTTTCTGCGTCTCATTTGTAACATGAGGACAGACATGCTGCAAAATCATTGGTTAACTTTTCTTTTTCTTTTTTTTTTTTAACCAGAAAAATATTTCATTCCTAATGCAAAACTATATGTTCAGTGAAAAAAACTGTTACGCATCAGCACCAACGATATCAAAGATAAGGAAATTGAACATAGGTTAAGACTGCTAGGGGTAACTTTGTCCAACACTGCAAAATGTTGTAAATATACAATGGGGGTCCTCACCCAGCTTTCCACTGACCGACTAGTGACTACTCCATGTCTCCGTTCATGTTGCGATGCATCAAAAACTGGAAAAGGGCCATTGTGTGTTCACAAGGAAATATGAAAACAAATGACATGACGAGAAATGATGACTGAAAAAAAAATATTTTCAGTATATTTAGCTGGTTTATTTAGACTTCGTATGCTTTGTCTTGGTAGGTGACATGTAGGGGCAATTACCGTGTTGGACTCATAGATCAGCTCTTTGCTTCAACTCTTCCTTCTATCTTCCCTGGTGAAAGTCAGATCAAAACTGAATTTCCTCGTTCCCAGCTGTGACTGTTAATATACACCATTGACAGGGATTTATCAACGTCCATTTTTACTGCTGGTTGACCTGAAAAGCTCGCGTTTACTTATTCGATTTTGTCCTTCCTTCGTCGAGTGATGCAGCTTTGAAGACCCAACTTCAAAGACTTAATCTGTTGGTCATAAAACCCAAAATACTTGATCAAGATAAAATCTCACACCTTTCTACGCCAGTGTCCCAATGTTATAAAACCAGGAGATTAACTTGAAAATTCAGATCAGGTTCTTCAATAGCCTTGTCAGATATAGACTTATATTGGGATATTATGGTTGACATCCAACTTATTCGGAATTGTCGATATACAATCGTTTTTTATTTGTTTTTTGTTTGATTTTTTTTTCTTTTGAGGTTCTGTTGTTTGTTCGTTTTTTTCTTCTGTTTTTTGGGGTTTTTTTTTGTTTTGGTGTTTTTAAGTTTTTATTGATATTGTTTTTTTTTCTGTTGCTATTGCGTTTTTTTGTTGCTTTTGAGTTTTTTTCCTGTTTCTTTTCCTTTTGTGTGTGTGTGTGTGTGTGTGTTTTTTTTTCCTTTTTGTATGTGTTTTTTTTTCCTTTTCCTTTTGTGTATGTGTTTTTTTTTTCCTTTTCCTTTTGTGTATGTGTTTTTTTTTTCCTTTTCCTTTTGTGTATGTGTTTTTTTTCTTTTCCTTTTGTGTATGTGTTTTTTTTTCCTTTTCCTTTTGTGTATGTGTTTTTTTTCCTTTTTGTGTATGTGTATGTTTTTTTTTACCAAACAAATGTGTTTTTTTTCCTTTTCCTTTTGTGTATGTGTTTTTTTTTCCTTTTTGTGTATGTGTTTTTTTTTTCCTTTTTGTGTATGTGTTTTTTTTTTTCCTTTTTTGTGTATGTGTTTTTTTTTTTCCTTTTTGTGTATGTGTTTTTTTTTCCTTTTTGTGTATGTGTTTTTTTTTTTTCCTTTTGTGTATGTGTGTTTTTTTTTTCCTTTTGTGTATGTGTTTTTCCTCCTGTTGCTTTTGTGTGTTTTGTTTTCTAGATTTTGTTTTCTTTTGACCCCCTATTTTTTTTTATCGTTTGTTTCTTTTTTCTTTTCTTCCTATTATCAAATGTTTACATTATGTGTAAATTTTTTTGGAAAAAAAGGCAAAAATTTGCTTTTTTTTCTGTAGTTATAGCTACTGTTTGAGTAGTTTTGTGTAGCAAATACAAGTGTTGGTATTATTTAATTCAATTCTCCCACTACTACGGCATGATGCTAATTTTGGTGCACAACGATTATCGTTTGAATAATTTTCTCTGCAGCACATTTACCTTGTTCCCTCAATCACATTTCCGATTTATAAGTTGAATTCCCACTTGCATGACTATTCCAAGCTGCACTTACATTTGGTACAATTCCCCAACCCAAAGACTCTACAGCCACTTTCTCGCAGATACAATGTTGCAAGTTTTTCAATATTCTATTGCTATCTATAGTTACATCAGTTCAGACCTTTTCTACATCCACTAGATCAAATCGCACACATTTCCTCCATATTCCATTTATAAGAGGAAAATTCTACTCAGCTTTTTTACCTGAGAAATGTTGCTTTGCGGAACAAACTCCTGCATGATTGCTTCTCTGAACACTACAATCAATTTTCTCCTACATTCATATCGCACACATCATTCAGTATTACTCTATCATGAGTTACTCTTGAGTCTTGTATTTTAGTATTAAAAAAAGAAGAGTATATGTAAAAATCTTTGCAAATCATTATATATATATATATATATATATATTATACTAGCAGTAGAGACCGGCGTTGCCCGGGGATGTAACAGTAAGAGATAGATCAAGTATCGACCATCATAAAGTCTGAAAAATAAAATTGACAAAGATTGTTTAAGGTTGACGGACACGCATGTCTTAATTAGTTTTTTTTTTTTTTTTTTCTTTTACGAATTGGTGAAACTCAAACAAAAACATTGTTTTCAATTGTTATGAGTCTACCGATTGAATAGAATTTTATTATAAACAATTGTCTTGTAAATGGAATTTTTAAAGCGTTCTGAATGTAAAAATAAAGAAAAAAAAAGTGTGTTGCAGACAATAACAAACACTACCTGCCAAAAAAAAAAGTGAAGTTTTGTTGAAATTGGTTTGAAAATGTAGGAAATCCAATCCCATATATAAACAAACACACACACACAACCTGGGTTTTATAATAAGTATAACTCGATATGAGTTGTCCCCCTTTCATTCTCGTGTTTTCAAATTGATTTCATGCAAAAACAATTTTTTTTTCTCCAATTTCTGGCGCTGTCAGAACCACCTCAAGGTAATTTTACGTAGTCCTGTGAAGTTTTGTTGAAAAATGTAGGAAATCCGATCCAATATATAAACGTACACACACACACATACACACACACACAAACTGGGTTTTATAATAAGTATGATATATAGGTGGCCACTCGTATTTGAGGATACCAGTCTATTACGGCGACTAAGCAATCCCTACTGCAGACGCTCGATCAGGCACGTTTGTTCAACACCCACAGAGCCCACCTGTGGTTTATACTGCAACTATGCTGAGAAGACCTTAGTTACAGTTTCTTTGAGTAGTGTGTTATCTAGCTTGATCAGCACTCTGAACAAGGCCAGTACACTGAAACCCTCGGTCACGATGACTTGTGCCTTCGTGCTATCAACGGTCCCACAAGTGTCACATCTACCCAATTTCACTCACAATCCTTGGGTCAACCCATCATATGGTTTTCAGACACTTTCCATAGGTGCTGCATGCTGAGATCGTCCCCTCTCAAGAATGATAACATCAGGAAGTCCCCTTCCTGACAAATCAATTGTGGTGAGATTCAAACCTGGTTCTCATGGTCGGAAAGCTAACGTTGTAACCACTCGTCCATGCGCCCATATATATATATATATATATATATTGTTAAATATAAAAGACAATGAATGCCTATTATGTTTGTTCATGAGCGGTTCTAAGCTTCATATAATGGCTTTAGTTTTGGGAGAAAATAAAGATAAAAATAGCCCAACATTTGGATATGTTTTTTATAATGCTGTTTCTAGATCTAACCTTTCGGCTCACATGAGCCATCATCAGAGTGGTTATATGGACATTACATCAGATGTTCGCCATCATAGATGACATCCTATTATGTTTATATAGAAGTTTGCTATGCAACAATAACGGAGCATACAACAGCTCATGATCAAACATAATAGATATTTGTTGTCTGTTATATTTAACAATATATGTTTGAATAATGATGTGCTGCTCCAATACACTATATATATATATATATATATATATATATATATATATATATATATATATATATATATAAAAACACATTGGAGTAATGGATTGCTGCTCATATTGAGGAATCAGAACAGTTTGAATTCCAGTCGAGTTCATTACATTTCCTTATGTGCTAATACCCCTGGGAAAGGTATGAATCCATCTCTTTACCAAGATTGTTTAAAAAGCAGGACAGACTCAGTTCTATAGCCTTGGGTGACAAACAATCCCGGAGTCTGAATTCAAACCAGACTGGAGAGGGTAACCCCCAAAAACTTCTATTACTAATATATATAAGTATGTATGTATGTATGTATTTGATGAAATACAGTTTTAATGTATGCTATAGTTAGGAGTTAAAGTACTCAATATAGGGGTAGAATGTATATAAACTGGACCAATGATGATTGTATTGAAACCCTGTTGATGGGTGCTGACTTCAATGTCTAATTTATATAATGTTCTATCCCTATATTAAGCACTTTTAACTCCTAAATATAGCATACATTAAAACTATATTTCATCACATACATACATATATACATATATATATATATATATATATATATATATATATATATATATATATATATATATATATATATATATATAGTTTTAAGGTGTGCTATTTATGGAATAAGGCGCTCAATATCAGATGGTGCATGTAAATATAAAAAGTGAACATTGAAGTCAACACTCGAGGCAACAGGCTGTTTCATGCTAGATACAATTGTTAGCCTGATGATTGCATCTAGCGTAAATGTTGACTTCAATATTCACTATATATATATATATATATATATATATATATATATATATATATACACACAGAGATAGAGTGAGAGACAAAATCAATAAAAAGAGACAAGAGAAAAAACTATTCTTAGCCGAAGTGTTTCATCCTCTGAAGGACTTTATCAAGTCAATGTAGGATTTTATTGTTGCACATGTTAATGTATTAAAGGCGAGGATGCCATTAGTTTATCAAGGCTTTTAAATTTGAGAACATTCGTGAATGGTCATCAGGTGTTTGAAAGTACATAAACACGTGTAGCAAAATAAATCCTACATTGCTTTAATAAAGTCCAACAGAGGATGAAACAGACTGGCTAAGAATGTGTTTTTCTCACCTCTTTCTATTCACACGCATACACACACACACACCTATTTATCCCCATGTATAGGATTGGTGTATACGGAATAAATTCCAATAACCAAAAAAATACTATTCTACATTCAACACCATCACTTGATAAGACAGCAGAAGTGTTGATACAAAATGGCTATTTTTGTAGTGATTTTATAACATATTTATGTTATCAATTTTCATATATATATATATATATATATATATATATATATATATATATACACACACACTTTTTTTCCCAAGGCAGGTAGGCATTTCTACTGAAAGTTTTGAAATGGCACAATCTTCCATGTTCTATTTCCCTTTGGTTTGGCTTTGGGGCTGTACAGATCTAACTACAGTGACTCTTGAAATCTGACAGTCTGCTAATAACATAAAATCATATCTTTTCCATTCTTCTATCTACAAAGGTTCCTTATTTATTGCCTTGGCTCATTGTGCCTTTGTCAGTTTGTCCTCTTTTAACCGAATAAACAAATGTATTCTCACTCTTCAAAATCTGATTTAAGAAGTTTTTTTTTTTTTTTTTTTTTTTTAAACGCCTGCGTTTGACATCCATAATACTATCATCATAAAAGGTGAATTCTCAGAGTAGAGGAAACAAAGAAATCAAGACAAACCCCCATATCTTTTAATCAGCTTAAACTGCTTTTAACTGCTGTCCGCACAATTGTTGTTTTGATGTTTGCAAACGGAATTATTGATTCTTTTGCCGTGTATTTCTTGCCTTATTTCTAAATTTCAATATTTCCCAGTTACATTTGCTCAAATATTGTAAACTTCTTTAGTACGGCATTGGGAGGAAAATGGGTAGATATGAAGATTGTATTCTGTCCCTCTTCCATTTTCTAATCTTTAGGCTTTCTTTGGCTGAAACACCTACAATGGCATCAGTAGCAAATTTCTTGCCATTGGCATTTCTTGCTGTCAGAATTTTTCAATGGTATTTGCTAAAATATCTAATATATTTATGAAAATTTTCTGAGTACAGAACAAAGATAAATTAGTGGTAGGAAGATTATGTTGCTCCAGGCTGCCTAGTTACTTGCTTTAAAAATCAGCATTTTAAATTTGAGGGAATAAATTCTTTAGTTTTGTAAGATAATCCTTTATCATATTTTATAGATTGGTGTCACAAAAATCATAAAGATCTTTATCAAATAACAAAAAAACAGATCACTTGAAGACTTCTGAGCGTAGCAGCAGGAATGGTGAGCGCATTAGAGAAAAACAGGATTTAATGAAATTTTTACTTTTCCACACTACCAAAAACAAAAGAATTGGAAGGAAATTCCCATCAGTATTAGAAAGAGCTATAACATTTAGAACTTGAGGATTCTAATTTCCTGAAAAACTGGTTTAACTAAAATCTTTTGTCATATATATATATATATATATATATATATATATATATATATATATATATATATATATATATATATATAAAAAAAATGACCACTTTAAAAGTACCATTGCAATAATTTATTTCACCAAAATCCTTTTAAAAGACTCCAGATCATCAGGTAACAATTCAAACAATGAAATGAAAGGAAAAATGGGATTAGAAATTACACTACCCATCAATTTCTAATCCCATTTTTCCTTTCATTTCGTTGTTGGAATTGTTACCTGATGATCCGGAGTCCTTTAAAAAGGATTTTGGTGAAATAAATTATTATAATGGTACCTTAAAGTGGTCTGTTTTTCATTAAATATTAGCTCTGTATTCACATTGAGCTCTTATTCACATTCGGTTTACCAAGTTCTTCGTAACTTATATATATATATATATATATATATATATATATATATATATAACTGTCTCTTTGGTTATTGGTGTGGTTTGTGTGGAGAGGATGTATAAAAAAAATTTCTCAGCATGTGCATTGCAGAGCATCTTTCCTGGACTAGCAATATCATTGCATTAGACATGAAGATGTAGCAGTAACTTTATTTACTGAGAATTCTTAAAAACTATAAAGGAAGTATGGTGAACATGTGTCGGTACATACTCAAAAGAGCCCCCAGATCCCATATGAACATGTCTGTCATCAGCAGTTACATCCAGGTTCCCCACCCCTGTTAGCAGCTTGGCATGTCTAGATACAAGACCTTTTGGCAACTGGTCAAGATCCAGGTCTTTGTAAGATGCCTCATGCAAATAAATGCATCAGGAATTATAATATAAACACATACCATTTTATATATATATATATATATATATATATATATATATATAGACATCCAAATGCACCCCAGGACTAACAAAAGCCACAGTAAAAAAAGAAAAAGAAAAGGCTTTTTTTTTTTTTATTTACACACACACATATAAGAAAGAACAGTAAGATATATAATCTGGTGTTGTTATAGATATTTTTATTTTTACAAAATAGTGCTCAATGTAAATTTACAGAGCATTGATATTATAAATTAACTGATTTAAAATATGGTCTTTTGCTACACAGTAATAACCATGTTTCAAAAATGGAAGCTAAAAGCTTCGAATTTAATTTTGTAATTAAATTAAAGACATTAGTTCCATTTCATCCTCAAGCAAATGTATATATATATGGGAGGAATCTCATGTTTAATGCAGCAAAACATCCTTAAGTTTAACCATAGTAGTTGAAAATTGATTTTTTTTTTTTTTATAGTTACTGATGGCACTAATCAATGGATTCCTCTGTGTGAGTGTGTATTTATATAATTTGTGGTCTCCTCTTAGAGATTGCAATGCATTTTCCTTACATACACATGGTTTTCTTTCATTCTAATCTGAAGAAGCCAAAAGCTGTAGCTATTCTCAGCAAAACGCATTATTTTTAGCTTTTTCGCTTTACATCATTATCTTAATATTGTTTTTATCAAATATGATGTACAAATCTGTATATCAGACAAATAGTTGGATAAGTGGATGACAGTTGGAAAAACCATTACTTGTTTGGTCTTTTGAAAGACATCTTCAGACTAATAATAGTTTTAATGATGTAGTCCTGTGTGTGTGTATAATATCTATATCAGAGGGAAAGACATTTGTTGCATTTCTTCATACTGTATAAGAGTACATAAATAAAATAGTCAGAAGACATCCTTTTAAAAGGGAAAAAAAAAAAATGCATAATTTTTTTTTTCCATTTTTAATGTTGCAGGACACAATTCCCCCCCCCCAATATCAATGCATTTTTTTTTTTTTACTTTTTTCTATATTTCATTGAATTCACAACGTCCTCCATAATTTATTCTTCATTCACGTCATCAATATTACATAAAGTTCTAGTGCCATATCTATTTGTGATAGACTGTATATTGAATCTTGGAAAATGCATTTTGATAGAAAATATTTCTCTTCCAGATGAGGTTCAGAGGACTGACAGAGATCACTGCTGGAGAGTAAGACATTTGAATAAGTGACAGATATCAGCTTGTCAGCGAAGTGCTTAAGTCAGACTAGACTATGGGGTTTTCTTTGCTTGGCAAAGTTTATGGTAACACACTGTTTATAGATTGGAATCACTTCAGTACAAGACAGACAGACAGAGCAGTAAGGATCTATCTTGTGAACATAGCATTGCCGACCTACTTGGCAGATTATTGAACCTTTTTCCTCCTCTTCATTTTCTTCATAGGTCTCTCTTTTCTTGCAATTTGTACAAGCAAAAGGAAAGATGGACCGAAATGTTCCACTTCAAGAACAGAAATTAGCCAGACAAAAGTTAAAATATACAGAAAACTTTTCAATCACATGGTGACCTTCCCTCTTACCTCCATTTTGATTGGCAGTGTTGCTGAGATTTGAGACTACAAATTTAACATTTATCTGCTCCACAGATTTTTTTTTTCTCATTTCCTAAAAGATATTCCTTTCCCAAGACAAACTGCCTAAAGTTCATTTTTTTTTTTTTTTTTATCTGTGAATTGCCATGACTTTATTGTGCAGTCATTTCCAATTGCCGTTTTGACATTTTTAATTTTTTTTTATTTTTATTTTTTTTTTTTTATGCTTAGGCCTGCTACTGGTATCATGTAACCCAGTACAACCTGCTGCATTGTCAGATGGTAGGCATCTAAACCAGTTCCCCCCACTAGCATTTCTGCTGGTGAGGAAGATGGCATGTCACCTAACAGGACAAAAACCTAGACCTGTCAAAGAACAGATGAGCTTCTTATAGAATTTTTTTTCTTAGGAGTGATTTCTGTTATCCAGCATTATTCTGGTCTCAATGGTGCATCACTGAAGAGGTCAGACTGTAGTAAAAATAAACATTAAAAATAAATATTAGGATTCAAGATTCCTCTCATGCAAATTGGAAAATATTTCCGCTTTTGAAAAAATTGCAAAATTTTAATAATTAATTAAAACTTGATGATTCAAGATATATATTTTACTAAAATTTTCTCAAGAGCCACTCAGGGTAGAGGGCTACTGTGTAGACATATATTAGCATAGAAAACAGCAATACAGCGGACACAGACTTTATAAGGGACCAGAAACCCAATACTAAACAGGAAACATAGGTTAGCCTTTACTCCAGTTCAAAAGACTCGAGAGGAGTGCGAACCGAACAATAGGCAAACATATCTACTCCTATAAGTCAGCAAATAAAATGTGGTAAATATTTGTAATATAAGCTCACCAATGATACTTTTTTCTTTGAGATTGACTGTACTAAAATACTTATTTAATCTTTATTAAATAAAAGTAATAAATATACTTTATTTAACAAAGAATAAATGAAGAGATAGATAAATAAATGATCATAATTTTCCTCATTTTCTTAAAAACACCCATTAGCTTCTTCGAGCCATATAAGACATCTGTTTACTGCTTACATCCACATGGGTATAGGCAAAATTACTTCGTACCACTGACATTGGCCTTGTACCAGGTGCCAAAATCTTCACTAAACTTGAAATGGTAATATTAGCTGTTTTCTTATAAGGAAACATTTGGCATTCATTGACCAAGTAGCTTGTAATAATGTCAGTTAAATTAATAAAATCTTTCTCTTAAAACAATATTTTCAGAAAAATAGCTTTCTCAAGTCCATAGCTGTTATCACCCTTTTCAGTACTGACAGTACTTTCCTTCCTAATCTTTTTATTTCATGTAGTGTAGAATGTCAACACCTTGATCATGTTATTATTATCTCTTACGTTAGTTTCCTACACGCAAACCACCAATCTGCCACTAGTGTTTACTGCTAGTGGCCTGCTGTCAGACTACTGGCATGTTCATCTCGGCAATGTGACCACTATAGGCCCACTGGGGGCTGCCACCAGAGGATCTCTGGTGTTGCAGCTAACAGGCCACTAGTGGCTTGCATGTAGGGATGTGATAGCCATTTTAGTTGTTGCTTCTGTTGAAAATCCTCAATTGATGTGGTTTCTGTTACTTGGTGATACAGTTCTTTCTTTGTGATTTTTTTTTTTTTTTTATAGTGCCAATCCACAATGTATGAAGAAATTTGTTTCTTCATTAAAACCCATACACTTCCCTTACACGGAGCTATTTTTTTAACCATTGATATTAGAAAACTGTTGTATACAGCTAACAATTTAGATATTTTTGAACAGATCAACATGGAAAAAGGAACAAGTCAGCATTTAATTTCCAAATACCTCGGTAATTTGGGATTAAAGATGCCAGAACAAATCTGAACAGTTTTGAAAAAGTTACCATTAGAATTTGGGTTGAAAATATCATAAACAAATCTGTACCAGTCACCATTTCCTCAAAAACGAACATTTTTTTTTTTTTTCTGTCAGTTTTTCAAGGGTCAACTCAATTATTTATCTGACCTTTCTTTGACCTTTGCTTACATATTTGTCTAAGTCTGTATACTTAAGATCTGCTCAGAAAATCCAGGTCAAGAGACCATTGGAAATTAGCTTTCAAGAAACTTCTACCATTAATATATGAAATCACTTATTCAGTGACTGCTGTGTGTGAGTGTGAGAAGTCCATCTATATCATTATATATATATATATATATATATATATATATATATATATATATATATATATATATATATATATATATATATATAAATGGCAACTCTGGGGTGAGGTTGGGTTTGTCTGACTCAGCCCAAGTGAGTCAACATACAAGTATAATTTTTTCAAAGCAACAAAATTTTTTCGCATTGCTTTGCTTTCCTTGTCTTCAGCTGGATCCAAAATTGTTTTCGCTCCATGCCTCAAAATATTGACCAGAATAAATTTTGTTGATATTGTTCATAATACAAAAGAAAGAAAAAGAAAAAAAAACAAAGAAAGTGGGAGAGAAAAAAAATGAAATAAAATTAACATGGATAGTCGGGCTGCATAGATCAAAGCCCTTTCAAATCGGGGACACACTTAATAGGCAATGTATTTCTTACTTGAATTTTATAAATAATCTTTTAAAAAATCTCTGACTTGTTCACAAAATCTATTTTTATTTCAACTTCTTATTTTCAGGTGTCCATTATTTTAAAAATAATTTATTCCATAGAGTATGAGATTTTTCAGCAGAATGTATCAATTGAAAAAGGGCAAATTAAATTTAGCCTGACTTAATCTGCAAAAATCAAAGAAATGGCAGCTTTAACTTGTCAACTGGAGGGTTGGGGAAATGTGACTGGGGTAGTGTTGAAATATGATATCAGTATGCAATAAATTAAGCTAAAAATTCACAGACATAGATACATAAACACTACAAATGTGTAGATATATACAAACACACACTCAAGGTAGGTACATGGTTTTCAGATAAGTTTTTTTTTTTTAAGATATATGCTTATTTTTATAGAATTATTATAATTATTATTAAAATTCTAAAATGTTTGTTTTTTTTTTCCAACTTCATGCACAGATTTTTAAAAATTATATATTTTAGAGTAGAGAAAACATTTTAGAATCTAAGCTATGCCAATAGTATATTTTGTTAAAGATTGTAATGAGCCCAGTAAACATTGATGGAGAGATGCCACTGAGATATATATATATATATATATATATATATATATATATATATATATATATAATATAAAAGAACAGCAAAATATATAATCCGGTGTTTTTATAGATATTTTTATTTTTACAAAATAGTGCTTTAATCACAAAATTAAATTCAGGGCTTTTAGCTTCCATTTTTGAAACATGGTTAGAACTGTGTAGCAAAAAAACACAATATTTTAAATCAATTAATTTATAATATATATATAATGATTTGTGGAAAAAGTTTTTATTGTGACACGTTTCATCTTTTAGGACATAGACTAAAGTGATGTTTACGTTGATGTGACTAAAAATGCACATGAGAAAGGGAACATTGGGAAATTTGAAATTTTTTTTTTTTTTTTTTTTTGATGAGATGAGGTATTATGTACACTATTTATATATTTATTTATTGGTTGCTGAAGATATTAAGTTTATAAGTCCCAGAAATTCATACACAGATGTCCTTAAGGAGACATGGCACAGTGGATGAAGGCGTTGGTTAGATCCAGTGACAGGACCCAAAGAGTTGTGAGTTCAATACCTGGTTAAGGCAGTAGAGAACTTGGAGAGGGAAATTAAGAGGAGATAACTGACATCCATTAGACATGGCACGTGGAACTAGAACAGTCTACCTCAGCAAGCAAAATAAAGGGTTCAGTTCGACATTCCTACCTCCTGAAGAAGGCTGGAACATATGACGGCTGAAAATGTGGCAACAAAGATGAGAATAATAGTCCAAATAATGTAACTAGTGTTATTTTTTTTTTTTTTTTTTTTATATATGTTTTGGGTATCTAGCTGATTTTTATTTAGTTTTTTTTTCTTTGTTTTTTCTTTGTTTTTAACGCTTTTTTTTTGTTTTAAAGTATGTTACATTGATATTGGAAAGGTGAAATATAACAACATAAATTTACTGTGGATGATCTTGTGATTAAAACACATTCTATACATTATTGTCTTAGCAAATTGCTTTCTATTATTTTCTTTTTTTAAATAAGAGTAGCATTTTTTAAATAAAAAATTTAAATTTAAAATATTCAACCTCACCTTTTTTTTTTTTTTTTTTTTTTTTTTTTTTTTTTTTGATAAAATTGTTCATGTATAAAAAATTTGTTGTTTTCCTATATATATATATATATATATATATATATATATATATATATATATATATATAATGTGCACACATGTATAATACTCCATGCTGACAGTACAACTCAGTTTCATACACTAATAACAGCTCAATGGCAAGTGCATGATTAAATGTATAATTTATAGAGCTAACATCAAACATGATGGTAATGCCGAATTCTATTTTGGTTCAACTGAAAACCATTAGAAATCACATTTCTACCATCATCAAATGACATTTGCTCTCTCTAAATTTTTCTGGAAAATAAAAATGCTAATAGAAACCCAACCATCACCTGGGATTATGTAACGAAAGCCAAAGCCTTCAGCAGAAAAGGCAATAAATGTAGTTTACGTCTTTCGAAAAAAACTAATGATTCTAAAACGTATAGATAACTCTAATCTGTTAAACAAAAGTAGTTAGTTAATGATTACATGCATACTTAGAAACAAATACCTACTCAAGCATGTTGACCAGATTAATATAGTTTTTTTTCACATTCAGATGCCACACATACTAGTATTAATGTTGGTATTATTAGTATGTTATTAATATTGTTTGTATTTTTATTATTATATTAATAATGTTATATTGTTATTATTACTATAACCTATCATTAATATTATTATCTATTAATATTACTATTATTTTATCACTGCATACCTACTGTTTTTATCATTTTATCTTTACCTAACTAATGTTTTTTGATTGGATTACCCTGGCTAAAAAAATGTTACCCTGCTTGACACTTAATGTATTTTTGCTACCTGTGTTCTTGGATGGTCATTTTTTAAGTAGAAATTAGAATTTCTAACTTTTAATTTTTAAATGTAAGTTTGAACCTAAATTTAGATTGTAGTGCATTTAAATATTTAAGAAAGTTATAATTTATCCAGCTAACATCGTGAAACCATGAGACACAGAAATATTAACCAGACTGTGAACAGTTCTTTTGTACCTGATGATTGCATAGTGCATGAAACTCCAAGTTGTACTGTCAGTGTGGGGCATTATGGATATTCATTAATAGCTCTGTTATTTTGTATTGAGCACCATTTTATTTACACCAGAGGATACACACACACACACACACATATATATATATATATATGGCTCAAACACTAATATTCCATGGTTAAAATTTATTACAATTCCAATGTAATAAATTATAACCATGGAATATTAGTGTTTGAGCCTTTATATTCTACCTGGATTCTTGGGAATTTATATATATATATATATATATATATATATATATATATATATATATACCATTTACCAAGGCAGGAAAAGAAAGGAAAAGAGAGGCGAAGACCCAAAGCGTGGATGATAAGCAGAACACCACGGCTAAGAGACAATGGATAAAGGATATTTTGATAAATAACAAATGGCGAAGAGTGTCATTACAATGAAAAAAAATTCTGAGTGGATAAAGGAATCGGGTGTGTTCTGACGACGGGCTGTGTTATTGGGATACATAAACAAACCGCTAATGCGGGAAGGCATCTGATTGGCAAACCACAGACCGACTAGCCAAAGAAAAATCCAAATGAAAATGTTATTTTGATAAGTGACTAAAACAGGTGGACTACAGGGCTTTGGATAGATATGAAAAAATTAATTGTGTCAAAAGTCCGCACGCTGAGGTGGCCACTGACCCATTTCTTTTGACAGAGCATCTTTGGCCTGCGATAATAAAACTGTTATCAAAATATGTACCAAAAAAAATGAATGGGAACCTAGAAATGTTCTTTTTTTTCGAGGCGACGGTCTGGCCGTGTTAAAAAGACCACCCATTCTTATAATTAGCGATAAGATGACTGACGAAGCCCAGGTGAGAACAAGAGTTATGACCACCATCGATCGTATTGTTCTGTTTGCAGCTAGAGAAAATGATAACTGCGATTAAAAAGAAAGAAAAGATAAATTTTTTTTGTTAAGCAAGATATTTTTTTCCTGAAACAAAGCCAAGGATCGTACACACCCGACTAGACATCATTGGTCAAGTGGTGATCACGTGACGCACAGGAGGAGGCTGTCACCGCCCATTTAGAAGATAGGTATGAGAGGTTGCTACGAAGAAGTGGGAGGGCAGTTCACGCCCCTCTGAAGTATGGTGGGGTAAGAGAAGGCTCCAAAAATGGAAAAAAAAAGTGGAAAATTCCTAACCAGAAAAAAAAGAGGTGGATATGTATTTAGAATTATCAAGGACCCCCCAGCGCCGACAAACCCACCCCGGTTTTGGTCGGTGTCCATATAAGCGAAGTCGCAGCGAGCAGAAATCAATTCGAGTTAGTTTCAGTTCCAGTTCCAGCAGAGAGCTCAAAGTTCGCAGTGGAAGTTGGTTCCACCTGCAGATAGCTGACTTGAAAGATTCACGCAAATTCGGACTCCTCTTCAATCCAAGAACAATTAATTTGAAGAGTGACTTAGATCCAGACCACCAAAGTAAGTTTGTTTTTTTTTTTTTTTGCCCAAGACACACCAAAAACCCATTTCTTAAAGAGCAAACAACTTGAAGCGTTAAAAACTCGCCTAACGGAAAACAACATGTCACAATCCATAGAACGGGTTGGGAAATAGACGCAGTCCTATGTATCCAACAACTAGACATAAAGTTTATCCTTTTTTTGATACCTTGAATTTTTGAGTTATCATTTTATTTTCTTTTTATGCATATTTGTGCGGTGTCACCCCCGCTTTGAACCCGATTTGCATTACGGCCCCAACTACTGATTGATCTCGTCTGCCTAAAGATCAATTCACAACGTGGGTAGGCAGACTGGAGATCAGTGCAGTTACTTTGGTAACCAGGCGTTGGAAGCGAAGTTGGAACGACGAGGCTGATATCGAATCTAACCAGATTCCCATCCAAATCACAAAAAAGGTTAGAATGTCACATTTGGGTGCCTCGACCAATACCAAGCCAGTTGGTCGTCACAGGACGAGACAACACGACTGACGCGACAGGCGGACATCACATTTGGAGCGGCGACACCCGAACGGAGCTGCGAGGAGCGAGCGAAGGCTGCGTTTAAGGACGTCGCGACCAAAGGACGTCATATATATATATATATAATGAAATGAATTAAGTGCAACAATTATTTTAATATATTTTCTGTTTGTTATTTTTATAGATACAAAATATTTAAGTAAATGCTCTGTTGATAATAAACAGTATGAAATAAATTTACCAGCCAGAGTGAGAAATTTTGTAGAAAATATTTCTTCCAACAGAGATCAAACCTATATCCTGCACAGAGCCATCATATAGCCTGATGTGCTATATTATTTAGCTGCAGTGGAAGCATTTGGTTAGCAAAGTTAGACGGTAATTTGTTGGAGGCATGCATTTTCTAAGAAATTTCTCAGGCATTCAAGCCAGTAAATGTTGTTAATACTGTTTATTATAAACAGAGCATTTTCTTAAATATTTGTTTCTACAAAAGTAACATATAAACAAAAAATATAAAATTTGACACTGAGGTCAACACTGAGTGGTGACGGTCTGTTTTGGGCTTGAACACACATTTCAGGCCATTAGATTGCATTCAAACATGAAACAGACTGTTGATATTGACCTTGATATCCATTGAAATATATAATGGCTGGCTATTTGTTTCCAAGCACACTTGTCTGCTAGGGTGGCTAGACAATCCCTGTTGTAGATGACTGTTCAGGCACATTTGTGTTCAACACACAGAGAGCCTGTTTATATTGTAGCTGTTCTGAACAGACCTTAGTTACATTTTGTGGGTAAAGTGCACATGATCTGGCATGAACAACAGTTTTGACAAGGCTGGTACCCTTAAACCCTCAACCATGGTGACTTGTAATTTCATGGTAGCACAAGTACTGACAGATTCAGAACAGTTCTTCTTACCCTCTTTCACTTCCAAGGCTTAGATGAACTGCTGGTATGGTTTTTCAGACACTTTTCAACAATGCTGCATACTATGATTGCTTCCCTGATAACCTTAAAAAGTTACCTCCCTGCCAAGTCAACCCTATGAGAGTTAAACCTCGGTCTCATGGTTGTAAAACAAACCTTCTAACTACTTTCCCACCCCACTGAATTATGGATGTGCAGCTGGAGTCATGGTTACTGGTTCAGTACAATAAATTGATATTATGGGATAAATTGTAGGGCGGGATGGGCTCGTTAACATTGGTTGACAACCAATCTAGTAGAATTCCGAATTCAAAAGCAGTTGAGCATAGTGTGAGCAAAATCTTTATATATAAAGTTATAGCCTCTGCCTGTCTGTTTTTTTTATTGAACTCCACCTAGGGTTTTGGAGATAGACCCCACCCTCCATAACCATATATATTCTGACACAACATTACCCAGAGTACTTGGATAAGTATATTTCATTTTGATCAAAGGGGGCCCTGGGGAGGTGGGGTACAGGCACAAAATCCCTACTGAATTTTTTTCCCTTTGATTCAAATTAAATTTAGATTTGAACAAGGGAATGACTCCTATCCAAAATATAGGAGAAAGCCAGAAGACGGATGTCACATCGGCAAGATCATTAACTAATGATTTAAAAATCAATACTATACTCATTTTCTTACAAAAAGGGGAAAAAAGTGTGACACACAGCAAAAGGTGCAGGTAATTCAGCTAGTGTGTGTGTGTGTGTATATATATATATATATATATATATATATATATATATATACACACACACACAAAAATTACACAAAAATAGCTTGAAATACTAAAGAGTAAATTTATTAAATAAAATCACCATTGGCGTCAACCACAGCCTCCAGACAACTTTGGAATCTCTTGCAACTTTTCCGGACAGTTACTTTGTTTAAATTGGTGAATGCTGCCATAATCCTTGCCTTCAGATCATCTTTGGTATTACAAGGAGTTTTGTTGGTCTCTTGCTCAACTGCACCCCATGTATACTAAGCAAGGGGGTTGCTGTCTGAGGAGTTAGGTAGCCAGATATAAGGAGTAATGTGGTTGCAGAAATTGTCAGACAACCATGACTATCTCCTCCTGCTTGTGCGGCATGGTGTAGAGTCCTGTTGCCAGACATAAACTCTTTCAGCAGCCACCCTTTTGTCCCAGGGCAGCATGGCCTCCTCAAAGCACTTAATATAGGCACGTGTGTTGAGTCTGATACCCTGTGGGAAGACGAATAGAGGTATATCGTCGCCATCACTAGTGATCACACCAAACACTGTGATGTTGCCTGGATATAACATCCAAATCTTTCCGAATCCTCTGGGCTGTCCTCAGATTGACATCCAAACACTCTGAAATGTGTGTATTGGAGCTTCCAGCATGAATGTCCAGGAGTCCTCAGATTGACATCCAAACACACTGAAATGTGCGTATTGGAGCTTCCAGCATGAATGTCCAGGAGTCCTCAGATTGACATCCAAACACTCTAAAATGTGCGTATTGGAGCTTCCAGCATGAGTGTCCAGGACAGAAGGTTGTTTCCAAATTTCTGGCAGAGTGAATTGTATCATGGTGCTCTTTTTCTCAGAGACATTGCCCAACTGACCCTACTACTGTGCAGTCGATAAAAATCAGAAACAATCAATGCGTATGCGCGAAATTAAAAATATAAAATGGTGACAATTTTCTCATCTCACCCTCTGTGTGTGTGTGTATATATACCTCCAAAAATTTTCTAAAATAGGACATACCATGATGAAACAAAGACCCCAAACTTGATAAAAACAAAGCTTTACCGTCAAAATGTTTGTTATTATTAAGTGAAGACGAAAGGATTTTTTTTATTATATATTAAATTTTATAATTCTTTTTAGCACATTCAAAAGTTGGTTAAAAGAAAAAAAAAAAAAAAAAATCTTGTTTTTCTTGTATCAGTGGGTGGGGGAAAAAGATTAATATTTGAAATTTTTTATATATATATATATATTATATATATATTTTTCTTTTTTGCATTAAAAATACATTGTTTTGTAAATTTTTCAAAAATCAAATTATTGCCAGATTCTAATAAATTTTTTCAAGATATACATAAATGAATGAAATTATTTTTTTTAAATTTTGTTTAGAAAATCTTGGTAAATTTTTTTTTTTTTCTTTTTTACATCTGTTACCCCCATTTACATAATTTTATGAAGTTTCATATTTATATTAGTTAAAAGCAGGACTCCTTGGAGAATTTAAATCATCAATTTGTTTTTGTCAAACAGAAACACCATTTACTAAAAATTTGCTCTGAATCACAAAATAAAAATGCAATAAAACTGCCATTACTTAATTAGAAGAACTTTTAATTGTTTAATAAATAAGGTATATTAAGACACTGCAACATTCTAACCACTTGGCCACAACCCTATATATATATATATATATATATATATATATATATATATATATATATATATATATATATATGTGTGTGTGTGTGAAGAAAAACATACAAAAATCTTAATATATAATTATGCTGTATTAATGTTAATATAAAGTCAACGTCGGACGTTTCGGTCTATTTTAGACCATCATCAGGACTTATTTATAAAACATTATTAACATTAGAACATATAAAATTCAACATGAAAAAGACGATAGACATAATTCAGGGTGTTAGATCTGATGACCTCAGTAGCCACTCAGCAGGACCTCTATGGTGCACAACTTTTACCTTACGACAACAAGTGACTAATATTGCTGTTGAGGCAAGACTCTTTGTTAAGACAAATCTAGTTCTCCCAGTCACTGGCTTGTTTATCTAAAAATAAACACATCTAAATTCACCTCCATGTCTGCCGTGCATCAATGGCTTAGAAGTGGTCTCCAACTAATACCAAATCAGTTGGGTTTCAATCCTGGCTTGAGGTAATCGGATGTCTAGCCACTCTGATGAGCTGAGAAACCATGAAACAGTCTGTTTGTGGATGACTATACACACACACACATATATATATATAACAAATAAGAGCTGTAGTTAATTTCATTATTTTTGTGCTTATTTCTAAATAATTCATACATAGAATTAAATCAAGTCTTCCTGTACTTTTTCACTTGTCTACTTTTACTTGTTTGGTTGAATGAGTGCAGTTCATGAGGAATTTGGCAAAAAAATGAAGATAGACAAACAGTCAATGCCGATAGTGAAATGTTCTTTTGTTTGGTATTTTTATTTTGTCTATTTTTTTCTTTTTTTTTTATTTGTTTTCTTTGCCTGTCACTGTTTCATGTATTATCTGTCTTTTCATTTTCTTTTTTGATTTGTTCAATTTCTTTAAAAAAAAAAAAATGAAAAAAATAAAACCTCCTCCCCCGCCTAAAACAAAAAAAAAAATTTTTTTTTTTTTTTTTTTGAAAACCTGATCATTCATCCTTCAGATCTTTTTCTTTACTACTGGAGTCAAATCTCCAACTGTTTTTGTTAATTTATTTTGTTTTTTGTCCCCCCCCCCAATTTTTCTTTCACTGTCAGTAATTTGCCACTTGATTCAGTTTAAGTGATTAATACAGTCTGACAAACCTAGCAATTATGTGATTTACAATAATTTCCAGCCCACACAAAATGATACAGTTTAACATTTGCTAATTTCTCTGCCAGTTTAATTTTTATTTAAATACTGGTGTGAATTAAGACGAGTGTTTGACAAAGTCAAATTATAAAATAATTAAGAATAATTGTTTGAGTGCCTTAGTGTAGAATTGTGATGATTTTTTTTGATTGCTACAGAACAAATAATAACACAAAATTTTAAATGTTTTTTAAGACCTTCTGAATTTGAAATTAAAACAAATTAAGCTGAATTAACATTGTTCCAGTTTACATATTTTCACCATCTTGTAAATAAGCAATCTAATTAATAAATAGTGTTTAATATCTTTGCCAATTCTTAAAAATAAAGAAAATTTATAAATACACTTTCATATGTTTGGGTTTTATTCAAATTCTAATGATTCCTTTTTAAAATAATAAACATTGCTGAGGGTGTCAATAACATAATAGTGGTATCAAGAGAATAACTGTCATTTTGACACACTGGTTTTTTTTTTTTTTTTTTTTTTTGGGCACAAAGTTTAAACATTCCAAAACTATTTCTTTGATATCTTCATGAGTGATGGGTTTGGAAAATTAGAATGTGGAAAAAGAATGCCATTAATAAATTTGATTATTATCGTTTTCTGCATCCAATTTGCAGCATGAGGACTTCATGTAGCAAATTTAAAGCATTTTTCACTTCTAATAAATTAATCTAAGGAATTGGTGGATCAACTTCTAATTTTTTGGTAAGTTATAAATATACAATGGTTCCTTCCTCTATCATGTGCTGACTGGGCAAATAGTTCCACATTTTTCCAGTTCTCATTTGTGTTGGTTTTAACAAAATCTGGAAAAGGCCCAGAATTTATTCACAAAGAAAACAAAAGTTGAAATTAATACCAGAGTGAGACATGAAGAAGTGAATCCTCTTTCCAATAAAAATGGCTGTTTATTTAGGGGTTCACTTGCATGGTCTCCAGGTGGGTAAGTATGTGACATTGGGGACAATTCCTACTACTACTGTCATGACAGACTTAATGTATGAGCATTTCCATTCAACTAGCAAGAAATCTCTCCCCTACCACTCCTCTGCTCATCTCTACTTTACAATATAGAACTAGGGACTTGCCCATGGGTGACTTAAAACTACTCTCTTATGGACAGCTCATAACTATACTGTCCCTTCTAATTCATACTCTTCTAATATAAGCTTATGACTGGAAATTCCTAACTTCTGGCTAAGATACACTTGTTCCCAAAATGTTTCATTTATTTTATTCTCTTTTGGTTAAGTGGGATATCTTACTTCATAGACTCTACTGCTGTTCATAAAAAAAAAAAAGACAGACACTTCAGATTCTGATAAAATCATTTCTCATTTACTTCAATGAGAATGCCCCAACCTTGTTTCAATTTTTTCTACAGTTTATCTGTTTTCAATTTTTGAAGATTTCCAGAGCATACTGACTTTGCTGGAAGTTTCTGGCCTTAAATCACCAGAAAAAAGATGTAGAATTGTACTTAATGGGGATTTGTTTCCTCACTTGATTAAAAGTTAAAGATTCAGGCCATGTGTTGTATTTGTCCTCCAATAACACTCCAGAGTGTGCATTGTCTTTGAGCACAAGTGGGCAGACTAGTACCAAAATCCAAGAATGTATACCATAGTACTTTCAATTTCACAATACTACAACCCTGTCTGGAAATTTGGTATTCTCATACACCTGTACTAAAATATCTTGGGGAGGCTGTTTTAGTGAAACAACACCTGTATTTTTAATTGGCTGCATTTTATGATATATATACCTGTATTATAAGGGTGACTATTGCAGCCTGTGTATTTGAGAAAACTTTCAGCAAATAAACTCATATTCTGGTGGGGTAAGGTACTGGACCCATGGGTAATGTAAATTTTCTTCTGAAATTTCAGATAGTAATTGTCTATCTTGCAAAATTTTAAGTTAATGGTTGAGTTTGTCATAAAGCAGAATTTTTGCCTGATTGAGTTCTCATCAACAGTTCCTGGTTCTTGTTTCTGTGGCTTTTCTGAGTTTTTCAAACTTAAGAGAAATCATATTCCTATAGATATATTCTTTGATAAATTCAATGGATTTATCTTGAACCTGATGTGGAGATTTACCTGTGAAACTGAGTAGAGAAAATAATTTAACTTTTATTTATTTACTATTAATGTTCTATTTTTTAATGAGCACTTTAAGAAATCTACTTGTCTTAAATTCCTTATATACAAATATAAATTTTATCACTTAGCTGATTGATGCCATATTCAGTATCTTGACTCCAAAGTTTGGTTGACAAACATTTCTGTAATTGTTCAGTTCATTTGTCAGGAGGTCTCAAAAAAAGAAAAAAAAAAAAAAAAACGTGTTTTTATTTATTAATCCAACATTTTAACTGTTAACTTTGAGTAGATACTTCATTTATTTTAAACAATATTTTATTTTATCTACTGGCCTCAAATATTAAGGCTGGTAGACAAAATACTGTTTAAAATAAATGAAGCATCTACTCGTATATATCTCTCAATAAAGATAACTTTTAAAGTAATAAAAATATATATATACACACACAAGCACACGCAGAAGGTGCAATAGGTAAATAGTATATATTTTTAATTTCACACATGCACGTTGTCTGTTTTGATTTTGTTGATTACACAATATAATAGTGTCAGTTGGGCATTGTCTGTGAGAAAAAGAGCACCATGATTCAATTCAATCTGCCAGAAATTTGGAACCAACCTGCTGTACTGCTTGGCATTCATGCTGGAAGCTCCAATACAGACATTTCAGAGTGTTTGGGTGTCAATATGAGGACAGTCCAGAGGATTCAGAAAAGAGTTGGATGAGTCTAATGGTGATTACGAAGTTATGGCAGCTTAGAAAACTAATTCTGATAAGAAAAGAACTCCTGAATTTGTTGGTATGGGCCTCAGACACAACAGGAAGGCCTACATAAAGTACCTTGAGGAGGTAGTGCTGGGTCAAGAGGGTGGCTGCTGGAAAATACTATTTCTGGCAACCAGTCTCTGTGCCATACCACACAAGCAGGAGAACCCACTCATGGTTGTCAAACAATCTCTGCAACCACATTACTCCTTACATCTGGCCAGCTAACACTCCAGACCACAACCCCATTGTTTATTATATGTGGGGTTCAGTTGAGCAAGAAACAAAAAAAATTCCTTGTAGCACCAAAGAGGAACTGAAAGCAAGGATTATGGCAGCATTCGCCAACTTAAACAAGGAGACTGTCCTGAAGGGTTGCAGGAGATTGCAAAGTTGTCTAGAGGCTGTGATTTAAGCCAATGTCTATTTTATTGAATAAATTTACTCTTTAGTATTTTAAGATATTTTTGTGTAATTTGGATGAATATATCAGTTAAAATGAGATGTCATTTTCATTTTTGTTTTAATTTAGATAACAATTTATCCATTTTACTCGGTATACATAATCACTTTAACCTTTTTCCCTAGCATGGGCAAGTATATAAATTTTTATCAAAAGCTAATTTTTTCAGATATGGATGAATAAACATGTCCAAAACAAAATGTTCAAAAGCCAGCTACAGATGTGCTTATATGCTGATCTTGATTATTTTTATGCTCTTCTGAGCTTGAAATGAGTGTAATTGTCTACTCATGTGTCTGGTCGAGGTGTTATCAAACACTCAAGTACTGTAAGGTTACTCACTTTCTTAGTATATTAAAAACAAATAAAAAAAAAATTTGTTTGAAAATGAAACCTTTTTCCCCAAATAATTGCCATGGAAGGGGTTAAACATTATTTTTAGTGGATATTTGTATTTGAGTAGCCCCTCAATTTAGTAGACAAATAAAATTTTATATATATATATATATATATATATATATATATATATATATATATCTCAAATGAGAGAAAGAAGAGATGGAGTAAAAATCCACAGTTCATAACATTTAGTTTTAAAAAAGTGCTCAATACAAAGTAGAGAAAAATATTATATTTTTATTATAATAAATTACAATAAAAACATTTTACATTGCTACACACACACACACACACACACACATATCTATCTATATATATATATATATATATATATATATATATATAAACAAACCATAATTTTTGAAAATTTTCATTGAAATATGTTGGAAAATTTTGTACATTTTTATCTGGAATCAAGAAAAAATGTAGTTTAAGCAAAATGACCACAAACACACACACACATATATATATATATATATATATATATATATATACACACACACCACCATCTGTTTAAGCTAAGGATAGGGTTTAATTAACTAAATTCTGAGTATTAAAAATTTTTTCAGGAATTAATCAAACCTAAATCATGAGACAATAGTCTGTATTTACATTTCATGGATATAATAAGAATAGTTATGTTATATATAAATGTGAAGGGTTATTAAAATACATGACGATGAGGAGTGGGGGGTGGTCTACTCCAGGCAACACTTTTCAGTCTGGTTTATAAGTTTGTATAGGATATATTGAAATAAAAATGCTTTTAATATCAGGACACTACTCAAAGTTGAAGAACATTTCCGATTTTAAGTAACTTAAATGATGGCATAAAGTGATTGTTATCTTGGCTGAACAATGAATATATATTCAGTGATGTATTCATAGCTGTTTTATCATTGTTGACAATGTGAAATCTGTGAATAGATACAAGGTGCATTTTTTTAATGGCATAGTTACACTGTGTGTGGGAGACACATCTTTGTTATATAAATTTCAGTTATTTTTCTTGATGGAAGTTTGAGGGGAGTATGTGTTGCTCTGTTTTTTGTCTTTTGGTCCTGTTAATAGTTATATAGCATGTTCAAATAATGAAAAGGCAACAAACCCTGAGGAAAAAGCCAGAGTCCATAAGACAGTTTGATTTTACATTCAACTTTGTTTGAGCAACTCTTGCAATGCTGCTGGTTCCAACCTGTATTGGCCTCTACCTTTCCCTTGGACATGTGGCATAGAGACGGGAGAAGTGCTGCATGAGCAACTAACAATCATAAAACTTTGCTTTTGTTCAATTTAATCTGGCTCAAGGTCATGATATTGTAGTGTCCAATAGACAACATACTCCCTCCACTATTGAATTGGTCTGCATGACTGACTTGTTAAGTATCCGGCAAGTTCTGGATGACCATAGCTAAAACCTGCCATGCCACACGCATAGGTTTGACTCATCCACATTTCTTTCATATTCTATTTGTAAGGAGGAAGTTTTGCTTAGACAGCTTCTTCCTCAGAACTGTTACTTTGTGGAATAGATACCTAAAAGGATTTTTTTTTTTTTTTTTTTTTTTTTTTCATCACTATGATCTTAACCGCTTCAGGTCTAGGGTCAACTCTATCCTACATAACCTCATAACATACACTTTATATTTCCTTCCTTTATGCCCTTAAAACAAACTATTTCAGTAATCCTCTACTTTGAGTGGCTCTTGTGCTTTATATTGGGTGAACTGTAGTATAAAATAAAATGGATCAGATAATAATATTAGCTAGAAAATCTCCAAACTGTTAGACTGTATTCCAGTTGAGATGCAAAAAAAATATCTACTTGTAATGCTCATTGGAAGCAACTGTAGAATATGACAGCTGTAATGTCTTAAGAGTGTACACATTTTGAGAACACCCTCTATACATTTTGAGTGGTCTTTTTCCCTCTACAAAGACATCTGCATTTTCCCTTTCTTTGGCTTGCTGTCTTTCCCAGTGAGCATGTTTTCTCATTATATTACGTGTTAGGACCTATTCTTTCCTCAAACAAACCTAAGCCTATATTTACCAGCCACTATTATCATTTCTTTTTAATGAAATGAAGTTTTTATTTTTCTATTTTCTGTGTTAAATATTCATTCCATTTTTGGAATTGTGTAGGAATGAACTTGTTTTAATCCAGTGTTTTGTAATACATCTTGTAGGCAAGGAAATGTGAGATAACACACACACTTTTTCTAATATATAAAAGTTTGTGAGAAAAATATATATTTTAAATTTCTGTATTAATTTGTACCTGTTAGGTGACTTTCTTAAAGTAAAAACTAGATTTACTAATCATAAATGGAAAAGCTGACTACAATTCAGCAACCCCCAACTCAATACACTAAAAAGAATTTTTCATTTTTGTGTGTGTGTGTACACATGTGCTGAATTCTGTAAATACATATATATATCATACCAACTATACCAATGGGTCTCAGTGATGAAGAAGAAACTGAATAGACTTGATATAGTGCTGCTACTCACAAATTCTATAGTGATACTCATCCAAGTATTCATAACCCAAGAGATTGTACCCCAAGAGCCACAACTTTCCTTTCCCCCCCAAATCGCTCCATCATAGAGCATTAGCTGGGTCAAGCAAGGATATTGGTATAGTTGGTATGATGCTTGTGTTGTATTGAAACGGTTCGGGTTTGAATCACGGTAGTGGATGAGCACTGTTGATGAGTCCCAAAAATAGGACAAAACGGCCATCCAGTGTTTTCTGCATTCTGTTGAGTAATGATTTGCCTAATCCCTCAAAATTCTAATATATATATATTACCAGGCAGCTTTAATATAATAATAATAACAATTTTGTAATTAAAAATTATAGCAATCTTCAACTACCATAATTTTACATAGAATACCTATTATCAAGATTTATACCAAAATAAATTAATACATATAACAAAATAAAACAAAAATAAAACACCAACAACCACTTTTTAGTTCAAGCTACCACCACTATAACTACATTCATGGTTTTATCATTCTCCCACCACCGTTACTAATCATTTCTACCAATCTGCAATTTCTTCCAGTTTACAATAACTATTAGCTAAAACCTAAATAGCATTGTCTCCAATCCTTTGAAACATTACTATCACATCATATCATATAAACCCGTTATTAAATTAAACATCACCATATAAATTAAACAATAAGGATTACAATTTTTTACCTGTTACATATACACAGTCACCAAAAACAAACAAATAACCAGCTTTAAATATAACAAATAAACCCCATTTTTTTTTTTTTTTTTAAAATTAAATATAAATAATTTAATAATAATTTTTACCTATCATAATTTTACACAAACCCCACCACACATATATACATACATGCGAGAAAATATTTTTCAAATATTTTCAACGGAAAAAAAAAAAAAAAAATTCATAATATGACATGGATACATTCACGAGACAATAACGAGACATTTCCGCCACACTTCCAATGTTTAAATTTCAACATACAAATGCGTATGTATAGACATAACACCACCCGTATACATACATGTGTCATAGCGAAACTGTCTACATATGTTTATATATATGTATGAGTCCCGGACGGACGACCAAGTATGTATATGTGTCTGCATACATCGATGTTTGCGTTAGCACGATGAATGACAAAACGACGAAATTTCCCCACCACTTCCACAATAACACCAATACACGCAAATCTACATAAACCCAAATTTTTAAAACATTAATCAGTTTGTCTGACGATCGCTAAAGCGTGAAACCCAGGGTCACAAACTCACATCTATCCAACCAAATATATATATATATATATATACACACACACACACACACACCTCAGCTGTAAAGTTCATAGGTTGACCAAGATACTCTCATGGAATGTGACCAAATGAGGTTTATTTTTCAACTTCGTCCCCCCCCCGACTTGCAGTCCACACACTTCTTCCATCAGAGTTGCAGCACATGGATCCCATTGGTCAAGAGGCTTTCATTCTGTTGGTCAAAAAATTTATCACCAACAGATATGACCTCATCATCACTGCGATACTGTCTTCCAGCCAACTTCTGTTTCATGTTGGGTAACAGAAGATAGTCAGATGTAGCCAAATCAGGAGGATAGGGAGGGTGATCAATCTGTTCAAAGTCACAGTTATGGACAACAGCCATAGAAACCAACAACTTGTGTGCTGCAGCATTGACCTGATGAAACAAAACTTCTTTTATCAGTTTTCCTGGGCATTTGATCTTGATAGCCTTTTGTAAATAACTCAGCAAGTTGGCATAGTACTCTCCATTAAAGGTTTGGCCCTTTTGAAGATAGTCAATAAACTCAATGCAGTTTACATAAAAAAAAAAAACATGAGGCCATCACCTTCCCTGCAGACAAAATGATCATGGCCTTCTTTGGAGCAGGTGAAGTGTGTTTCCACTGCATGGATTGTCATTAGCACAAAGGGATAAACCCAACATTCATTTTGGGTTAGAAACGGCCCAAGGAAACCAGCTGGATCTGGCTCAAATGATGTCAGATTTTTCTGTGTGATCAGCTTGTTGCACTTTTGATCGGGGGTCAGAAGATGTGGCACTCACTGAGCAGAAACCTTTGTCATGCCAAGTTCATTATGCAACTAAGATATTTTTATGGGCTTTCAAGAAAAATATCTTATGAGCAGAGACCCTATTTTCTTAAGATTTCTCAAATAAGAAAAGCGGACTTATAAAAGCAAGAAATACTAAAGTAAAAATAAAAATGGGACTTCTATTTCAAATACGAGTATCCACTAATAATAACAGTTGAAATAGTGAAAAAAAGTCTGGTTAAACTAAAAAATAAATCTCCCCACACCTATATATTTTATATATATATATATTTATATTTGTGGAGTTTAAAAGAACTTTTAAAAAAAAAAAAAAACTCATCACTTTTCCAAGCAGTTTGGATTTCTCTAATTCTTTTATTAATTGCACACACACATATACATAAATTAATTGATTTAAAATATGTTTTTTTTTCGCTACACAGTTCCAACCATGTTTCAAAAATAGAAGCTAAAAACCCCAAATCTAATTTTGCAATTAAATCAAAAGCATTAGTTCCATTTCATCTTCAAGCGAATTTTGGAGCACTATTTTGTAAAAATAAAAATATCTATAAGAACACCGGATTTTATATCTTACTGTTCTGTTCTTTTTTTTATATATATATATATATATATATATATATATATATATATATATATATATAGGTTTAGTTAAATAACTTAGACATATGTTGATTAGTTTTCATCAAGGTCCTTTCAAGTTCATGGATTAATTTCTTGGTAGCCAAGAAAAAATACCAAAGTTTTCTTTCAAATAATTTTTATTTTCCCAAATACTTTCATTCTCATCTCAGACCATCTTCATGGGGTTAAGTTGTCTGTGAGTATGTATATGTGTTTTTGTAAATTCAAAACATTTCAACTGGTTGTTTTTACTGCTTATGCAGTGTTCTAGATTTCAAAGTTCACGAGTTCACGTGCAGAAGGCTAATATTATATATCAATTTAAATGTCTTTTAGGAGATTGTATATTTGATAAAAATGTTAATATGTACATTGGCTTTACTATGACAATGCTAACAAAAAGGCTTATTCATTTGGCTGAGCATAGTTCAGTATCTCATTATTTAAAGGAACACTCATTCCCACCTTCAGATTAGACAGGTATTAGTTGAAAATACATCTATATTACATAAAGACAATAATAAGCAAAATCTAAAAAATCCTTGGAGCCCTTTATATAAGAGAATTAAACTCAAAATAAATAGTCAACTATGAGTATAGCAACAAAGTCCTTAAATTCTTATAAAAAATATATGTATGAACAAAAATAGAAAAGTTACTTCCCTTATACTGAGAAAAAAAACAAAAAAAACATGAACTTTGAAATCTAGAATGCTGCATGAGCAGTAAAAATGAACAGTTGAAATGTTTTGAATTTACAGAAACACATATACATACACAAACAACTTAACCCCATGAAGATGGTCTGAGATGAGAATGAAAGTACTTGGGAAAATAGAAACTATTTGAAAGAAAATTTTGGCATTTTTCTTAGTCAATTTTCTAAGGCTACCAAGAAATTAATCCATAAACTTGAAAGGCTCACAACAAAAGCTAATTGACTATATGTCTAAATTATTTAACCAGATCCCTGTTTGAATAAAAATATGCTCCCTATGCACACACGCACAAAAAATATTTTTCAATCTCCTGTTGTACTTAAACAAGCAATATATTTCTCTATATTTAAAACCAGAGCCTGTGTAATATGTAATAAGACCAACTTACTACTTTATCAATTTGTTAGATAAATCTAAAATTGGTTTATTGAAGAAATATATATATAAAATGTGCCTGAGTAGCTAGAACATTGGCCTTGAACCATGAAACCTGGGTTTAAATCTCACCATGGCTAATTTGTACAGAAGATGACTTCTTGATGCTATCAGTCTGGGGAAAAGTTCCTGCTAACCATCCCACAGGTTAAATAAAAAATATATGTCATAACATTTGAAAATTAGAAAGATACAAACAAACCTTGTCAGTTAAATTTAATTAAACTTGTTTGGAGATACATATGTAAATTTTTGTTAAGATAAAACTTGATATGTTCTAAATTTTTTAAGCATGTGAGAGAGCGCTTCTTCTGTGGAACAATATTTGAACCACAAATTTTTGCTCCTATAAATGGTTAGTTGTTTCCTTTAAAATAATTTGCATAAAAAGAACTGTTATATTATTGTATTCTTGCCCCATTGGTTCTTGTATTCCTTATAATTGAAGCACCACTTAAATGGAATCCACTATACATTGTTGCAAACAAACAAGTCAGAGCAGTAAAGTTAATGGCCCAAACTACTCAAAATCTGACTAAATGACCAGATAGAAAGAATTTCTTTTTTTCTCCTTTCTTCTTTTTTCTTCTCTTTTTCTTCTCCTCCTTTCTTCTCTTTTTCTTCTCCTCCTTTCTTCTCTTTTTCTTCTCCTCCTTTCTTCTCTTTTTCTTCTCCTCCTTTCTTCTCTTTTTCTTCTCCTCCTTTCTTCTCTTTTTCTTCTCCTCCTTTCTTCTCTTTTTCTTCTCCCCCTTTCTTCTCTTTTTCTTCTCCCCCTTTCTTCTCTTTTTCTTCTCCTCCTTTCTTTTTTGTCCTCCTTTCTTTTTTTTCTCCTCTTTTTTCATTTTTTCTTTTTGTCCTTTCTTTTTTGTCCTCATTTCTTTTTTGTCCTCCTTTCTTCTCTTTTTTTTTCTTCTATTTTTCTATTCTATTTTTCTCCTCTCTTTTTCGCTCTCCATTTAAAAAAATAGCTGAATTTCAAGTGTCCAAGAAATATGCTTACTCAGTGTCCTTTTTTTTTTTTTTTTTGCTCTATAGGCAATTTTGAAAAAATGTTTTCTTGGTAAATGAATACTTTGTAAATTACAAAGTGTACAGTTTTTGCTAATTACTGGAACTAATTTTACACTTGGTTTATTAACAATATTTCCTAAATTGTGTATTCTGATTACTCATTGATTTTTTTTTTTTTTTTTTTTTACTCTGTTATTAACCCATGGTTGTCACCCAGTGATGAAGACATCTACTCAACAATCTTGCTGAGTGTGTGTTTTTTGTTTTTTTGCTTTTTTTTTTTCATGTGGAATGTCTAAATTCTTGTTCAGACTTTAAATTCTTTTAATGTTGTAATCTGCAGGAAAAGCAGCACCCAACATGGATTTTGTTGATAACTGCATCCACTATTGATTCCTGGATGGGATGATCTCTTTTGAATTTCAAAGTCTTTTTTCCTAGATATCTTGTGTACAAATGCCATTAGTTTGCAGCATTAGATTCTAGTGATTTGCATAATTCCCCATACCCTGTTGCATTCTTGTGCATTTGCATGTCTTTTAGTCAACCAACTGGTGTCTACTTACATTTATATCTTGCTCAGCCCATGAAATTTTCAGTCAACCTTTGTCTGTCTTGGCCATAATATTGTTTGTTCTAAGAAAAATGGATCATCGTGAAGTTTTTCCACTGAAATAATTTCAGTAATAAAAATAAAATGAAAAGTAGTACTCAAAATAAAATTTGATTCCTTGTATTTTCGAGGGTTTATATTTATGGATATGCAGGTGATATAATGCTCAGAGCATCGGAACAAATCGGCAAGGCAAGTTCGAATTTCAGTCAAGATCATTATGTTCACTTTAGCATACCATTGGAAAAGGCATGTATCAATCTATTTCCTGCCCTCAACTATTGACTCTGAATTCAAAAACTGGTGGTGCACATAGTTGAACAGTCACTAAGGTCCATTTATCATAGCTGTAGTCTAAGCCACAGGTGGGCTCTGTGGGTGATGAAACTCAATTAGGCCTGTGCAAGTGGGCATGCTTAAATGCAAACAACAATGATTGGAAATCATACTGATTTGCAGTGCGTGTTCATATCAAGAGCTATATTTGCATTTATTCAAATCAGATGAAATATTGACTGACTTTTTATTATGAGAGTTAAATTTTATAATCGAAATTACCGTATTTGACGGCATATAAGACACACGGGTGTATAAGACGCACCCCAATTTCAGCAGGGCAAATCAAGAAAAAATTGTAATCAGTAAAATTATTAGTAAATGATACAGCCTAGGCTATATTTATGATGTATTATTTTGGTTAAACAAGCCATGATTACAATTAAATGAAAAATGATAGGAAAAAGAACACAAGCCTATAAACTTTATTATATCCAAAGGTAAGAAAACAAAATAAAAATCAAGCAATTATTACAATTGAGAAAAACAGTACAGTTTCCATTAAACTTCAGTCAAAAATTTTCCTTTATATGATCTGTACAACTTGGATCTTGTAAACGTCTTAGTGGAATAATTATGACAAAAATTCTGATTGTATTTATACCAATGCAACCGAAAGTTATCACAAGAAAAATATTAATGAAACAAATATATTTCACAAATGTATAATTTGAATTTATTGCATATAATTTTAGTGAAACATAGTACTAATATTAAATGTGATGAAATTAATATAATGAATATTATGAATGATAACACTTTTAATCTGCATAATAGTCATTTAAATAATGACAATAGGTATATGAAAGGTACTCTAAAGTCTAAGGTAATAGGAATTGCCATGTAGCTAATTTTGTCTGATTATCACAAATTTTAAACCTAGATATGTCATAAGACAAGGTAATTTCAAAAGATATTTTAGTAAAAAAACGTATACCTTTATATGCCGTCAAATATGGTACTAGTGAAACAGTCTTGTATATTATTTTCCTTTTCTGTATATAGGCAGGAGCTACCCAATTTTCATTTTTTAGTCTCATTAGAGTCTGAAAACATATCTGCATCCATGTGGGTGATTAATTATTTTCCACATTATTATCAGCTGTCTGATTTGATTAATTTGTTTTTTTTATAGCCTATCAACCTTTTCTAGGCTATTTAAAGCCAGAAAATATTTTTAGATTGTAAGAATTTTTTTTTTTTTTGTAGATAATCATTCTCCTTAATTCTTGCTCTTTTATTGTCCTCATTATATTTTTCTAATATCCTCTAACACTCAGTAACCCCTTGTGTCATAGTGGCTCTATTGCCTTGCTTGGGGTGAAATGATTAAAAAAAATGATTTATTAATACAGATCCTACTAATAAAATCCTAGTTGGGGGAAGAAATGGTGGATTCATTCCTTTCCCAAGGGCATTTTCACATTAGTAAATATAACAAACCAAAGTGAAATTAGAACTCTGCTATCTGATTTCCAATTCCGAGCCATTATCCATCACCCATCCTGGGTATGATAATAAACTACATCTGCATCCTGGATATGACGATAAACTACGTCCAACAGCAGGGCCTCTGATCAGGATGTTTTGAGAAGCATGGAACCACCTCTTAATTGCTGGTGTTCTCAGGTACACCCTGACCCGGGGTGGTAGCACCTGTTAGGGTCCTAGCTATGGGCAAATAGCGAACCCCCAAACTGGGTTAAAAACATTATGAAAGTGTAAAAATAGGTTTTAATACCAGAAATTTCAGAGCAATAAAAAAACTATTACCAGCAATATGTTTTGGAAAAAATATTACCAACAATGTTTTTAAAGAATAAATATTACTAGCAATACATTTTTGAAGGAATAATATTACCAGAAATAGATTTTTGACAAAACAAAATATTACCAGTAATAAAAATCTTGTCAGCATTAAATAACCCATTGAGGTTGATATGCTGTAAACCAAACCAAACTATTATCCATCGCACCATCCACACATCCAAGCTTACAGCACATGGTACTATGAAGTGGTCATCCATCTAAGTACTGACCAAGCTCAACATTGCTTAACATTGATGATCACATAGCTGTCTAGAAAAACAAGAACTACTGCTTGAAATCAAAGACTTGTGCACATTGGCCTTCTCAAATATTTTGTATGCGTATGAATCTTACAGCAGAATTGCAATGAAGAATTCAAGCATTAGAAATGAGATGCAACAGAAGCATCCTAGGCATTTTCTATATTGACCACAATACAAATGATGAAAGAAACCTTCCTTTTATATGTACTGTGTACCCTCAGAACCTAGGCAAATGATGGCTTTCCACAATTTTCTGTTCCTTGCAACTCAAAATAAATTCTGCCTTTATTTCTAAACCCTGTTCCACCATCCATTTTCTCAAGAAATATGTAATGTGGTGTTTTCGTCTGTTCCTCTTGCCCTCAATCTGCCCTGTGTTTAACAGATTTTACAAGCTTTCCTACCCTCATTATATGCACCATTCATTTTGTTTCCATTTTATCTAAAACCTCATTGTTGCTCACATATTCAGTCCATGGTACCCTCAGCATTTTTTGTAGAACCATATTTCTTTTGCTTCAAGTCACTTCTTCATCTTTGAAGAAGTTGTCTAGCATTCACTGCTATACTGTAGGATAGATATTGCATTCACTTTTCTTTGTTTCTAATGAAGTTTTACTATCTTTCAAATCTTTGGCTATCCCAATGTGTATTCCATCCTGTGTTAGAACACTTCCCAGATATTTAAATTTTTGTGTTTGGTTGATTTTGGAAACCTCCAATTTGTGATTTGCATTTTGGGCTCATCCTTTTGCTAACAACCATGCATTCTGTCTTCTTGCAGTTTGTTTTTTCTTGCTTTCCTTCACTACCTTCCGTTGGAGTTTTTGTAATTTTCTTTCCGTGTCTGCTATCAGCACTGTCATCTGTATATCTTACGTTGAGATTGTGGCCACCAATCCTGAATCCTGGTAGGACATCTAATTCTCTTAAAATTTCCTCATTGTATAGATTTAGTTCAGTGAGAAGACATATCTTTGTCTTACACCCCTTTAAATTTTTGTATATCTTCTGAACTCATTTCTATTCATATGTAGGCAGTTTGCTGCCAGTATAGGTTTTTGATTATTCTAATGTCATCCTCAAATATGTCAAGGTTCCTGAGCAATTACAACAAGTCTTTGTGGCGTACTTTATCAAATGCCTTTGTGCAATATATAAAGCACAGGTACATGTCCATTTGTTTGCACATGGTTTCTTCAGCAGTGCTATGAAAATATATCTACTTTGGTCTTCCAGTATATTGCCACTGTTGTAGATTTCATTTATTTCTGTAATCTTGTCTATGCCAAAATCTCTATTACCATTTTGTCTGGCTCTGCTGCTTTGTTTCTGTTCTCTGAAATATTTTTTCCTTTTTCCTCTAATATTATAGTTCTGTCTTTGGATTTTATGCATCTTGTTGATGAGCATATTTATGTCCTGTTAGTTCTTCATCTGTGATACTCATTCTTTCTATTTCTGTACATTCCTCTTTTTATGATTTCAACGAGCACTCCCTGCCACTTTTGTAATGTCAACGAATACTTCTTGTCACTTTCGTAATACTCATTGTAGAGACTTTGTAATTGCAGATACAACTGTAGTAATGCTGTTGAATAATGCTGGTGTCAGACACCTTTGAATAACACTTGCACTAATAGAAGTTGCTCGATAAAACTCACCCAAAAAGTAACCACCAAATAGTGATCCAAATAGAGAAATAGTTTAGTGAATACTATAAAGAGAGCAATCTGTATAGTAATAGAGGATAGAGTAGAAAGAGTGATAAATTAGGTGCTAATTCCCATATATACATTTTATTTATGGTCACGTGATCTATTTAGTTCAAAATGGGATCACCTGTGTTTGTTCACTGGTGATCTGTGTTCAAACTCCAGTTTCGGCAGCAATACTTTATTCCTATATAACCCCCTCTTTAGCCTGTCTGCATTCGTTCCTTATTACTTTGTATAATGTTCTATATCCTGTTCCGTGTGTTGGCCTTGTATTTTGTTTCTTTTTCAATATGTCAAAAATCTCATCAGTCATCCTGTTATGGGAACTTACCTATAACGATAACAGACTCTTCCTGACACTATAAATACTGCGCCTCTCAAGAGGTATAATGAATGAATGGTGTAACGAGTCGAGACAATATTAGTTCTCTCTAAACCAGATGGACAGTCATTACTAACACCTTCATCTTCTTGTACTATATTTCTGTTGTAATATATCTTTGTTATTCTACTCTTGTGTTCGTGTTGTTCTTCCTTGGTTCTAACCTTGGACCATAACTGTAGTGCGAGGATATTGGACCATAACACATCCATTCAAAATTTATATACAAATCTCCCATTGAATTCGACTTATGAGGGTCAAGCAGGTCAGTTCCTCGGAAACCAACAGCCCGACAACAGCACATGATATTTGATTATAGTGGTGAAGGTTTCATGCAGGACCATCCACACTTTTTGAAGAGGCGAATACAGACACCTGGTGCACTACGTGCCACAAGATTCCCAAACGACCCTCCACAGGTTTTGAATTCAGAGTTGTCCTTCTCCTAGACCGGTTGCTATCCAAGGCTATAAAACCCAGTCTGTCCTGCTATTTACCCATAGCTGGAGGGAGAAGAGGATTCACACCTTTCCCAAGGGTATTAGCATGTAAGTGTATGTAATGGGTTCAACTGGAATTCGAACTCAACTCTCCGATTCCTCAATCCAAGCTGCTATCCATTACACCACCGTGCATATATATATATATATATATATATATATATATATTTTTTTTTTCATATTCATTTTTTCTTCATTCATTTCCCTTTGGAATGACCTCATTTGCTGATGTCACTAAGGCTTCTCTTCGTGTATCCCGCTTTGAGTTACCGTTTCCTTTTGTCCGTTGTATCTGATTTTCACCCTGTCCATATATTTCTCCTTTAGATTCGGGTCATTGAAGAATCTGTCATTTTGAAATTTGGGTGCTGCCTTAGGCCTCTCCAATTTGACTTAGTCTACATATAACTGGGAAGTGATCACTTAAATAGTCGGCACTTGGATAGGGTTTACAGTGTACTGCTGCATTCCTGAATCTCTTGTTGATAGTTATGTAGTCAATTTGTTTTCTTCGTCTCTCCTCCTGGACTTCCCCATGTCCCTATTCATCTTTGGTTTTCTTGAAACCAGATGTTGGCTATTACCTGATCATTTTCCATGGACCAATTTTTCTCAAAGTTCATTGCCAGTTTCTAGTCTGAATTTGTCAACTATTTCACCCTCCCTCTCGTTGTTTACTTTGGCATTCAGTTCTCCCATGACAATTCAAAGAGAGAAAGTAAAAATGGTAAGGTCCCATTTTAAGAGCTAAGTCTTTCCACTGCCATCCTACAAGCTACCCCGTAGGCCAAAAAAAAAAATGTAGAGGAAAAATGAGCTGAGAATGTTACTGAGGGGACTGGGAGATCATTCACACAGTCTCAGATATTGGCACACAACCAAGACATCTGGAAGGAACTGGTCAGGTGCTCATTTGCATGGCGGCCCTACAACCACACCCAGTTATGGGATTGATGGTGATGGAAAAGCTGACCAAAAGAAAAGATGATGTAGTGAAAAAAAATGATTGTACGTTCCAGATTTCTTTTTCACATAAAACTAGTCTGTATCAATTTAACATGATTTTCGACAAAAACCTGAACATTACAGAAAAGAGAGAAAGAAAAAATATACAGGCAAAGTTTGAGGGGAAGAGGTGAAGCATGTGTGAGGTAATTGGTAATTGGAGTTGTGAAGACCCATCATATTTCTACAATTGTAGCAGATTGATTTTACTTTTCTATGTGGAGACCACTGTATATTTTTTGTTAAAGTACATATCCGCCTCCTAAATTACCTACACCCAGAAGCAACATGGTAATCATGGCTCTCTGTAGCTTGGTTCCTCATATCTTTCTCAAGTGTTTTTGAGAAAGTTTGAATTTACTTCCCATCCCCATCTTTGCAGCTATTCTTCTCCTAGATGGGTTGCCCTATCAAAGTAAATGTACCTTGTCTGTCCTACTATTTTAAAATAACTTGAGTGTTAGCTCCTGACCAGGATAATTTTATGAATTGTTTTTTTTTTTTTCATTAAACCCCACTTTGTAAATATCCCTTCATCATTTCCGTAGAAGTGGCTCTTCACAGCTTCCTTTTGTTTCAAATGTTACTAGATTGGTTGCCATACCAAGGTTAATGAACAGTCTGCCTGACTATTTTATTATAATTGGGGTCTTAATTCCTGGTCAGGTAAATTTTGTGAATCAGTTTTTATTCCCCCCCCCCCCCAACTGTCCACATTTATTTTTATAAAGGTGCCGTATCACTTCAGAATGTTCGTGATCATGGTTTCCTGCATGTTCCTTTTTCCTTAATATCTGTAAACTGTGTATTACAATGACTTCTTGGAAAAGATGGTGAAGTGGTTTCCCATTGTCTTGTCAATAGCTTTGAATTTGAATTCAGTATTTTCTTTCTCTTAGACTGTGTTGTAAGCTAGGGAAGGTTACTGAACAGAATAATCAAATGAAGATTGGTAATGAACGATAATACTTAGGACACGAACAACACATATAAGATTCGTCAGCTGCACATAGAAGTAGTTGTCAGCTGCTAGAAGTGAGGCAGGTGAATTCCACAATAAATCTCCAACTGCAGACCAACATACAGTATTTACTACTGTATTTATATGAATGGGAACATACCTATTGTTGTCCATAGGTATGCTATAAGACTGATTGCCAACCAAGGCTAGAATGCCCTGCTATTTAACTCATAGCTGGTAGGGAGATGAGATAAATTAATGCACTTTGATGAGGGCATAAGTGAATGCAAACTCTCAATCAGAATTTGAACAATACTTACCAATTATGTGCGGTTAGCTGCTCATTTATATATATATATATATATATATATATATAATAAAGTTAAATAAGAACATCAACAAGGTGTAAACTTTTTATATTATCTTTACAACTCTGGTGTTTTACATTGTTTTAAAATTGTTAAAGTTTTATTTTATTTTTTTTTTACATTCGAGTACTTTTGACTGTCACAGAAATTTTCAAGAATTGTGATGTGAAGCAAGGTGGATTTGACTAAATTCTAGCATTTTTAGATTGGTAGAATTAGAATTTAAGGCAGTTAAAAATAAAATACATGTACACATAAATACATATATTGTGCACTCTCCTATCATATTCAATGTATGAGGGTTAAGCAGCTTAGTTCCTAGGAACTGACAGACACCAGCACATATGATTTGATTATAGGGGTGATGGTTCTGTGCAGAATCAACCCCACTTTTTGATGAACCGGATAGAGAGACCACAAAGGTCCACAACCGATCATCCTCAGGTTTTGAATTCAGAACTGTCCTTCTCCTAGACCAGTTTCCATCCAAGGCCATAGAACCCAGTCTGTCCTACTATTTACCCATAACTAGAGTGGTGGGAGAAGAGGATTCGTACCTTTCCAAAGGGTATTAGCATGTAAGTGAATGTAACGGATTCGACTAGAATTCAAACTCTGCTCTCCAATTCCTCAATTCAAGCTGCAATCCATTACTCCACCATGCCTCATTACATACATATATATATATATATATATATATACACACAAGTGTCTGTTTTAATCTAAAAATGAATAAGCACTGTTATGTTGGCTTCAATCCAGAATGTATGTCAAGAAAGAAGTCTAATATTACAACAAATCTTTGAAATAGGAGATTTTGTTGTAAATCTGCAAATTTACACAGACAGGTTGTTTGATTTTGTTTTATTTTATTTTTTTAACAAATCATTTGACTCAAATAAAAACTGTTATCCACTTTTGTGTTCAGTTCTTCACTTTCTCTGACAGCATCATGTTCTTGACAGATATGGATAGAGACAGATGCTCAATTTCAAATTACAACTGAGACAGATTGATGTGTAATTATAACTGCTTTATGCCTCTTTCAAGAACATTAATTTCTTCTCAACACCCCTAGTTATGAGAGCATGAAAGAGCATGAAATGTATAACACAGACACATGCAAACACAGAACAGTTCTCTGAAATTATCATCCAGTTCCTGAAAGACCCACAATCTAACCTATCTAGGTACTGACCAAGCTTCGTGTTGCTTACCTATCTAGGTACTGACCAAGCTTCGTGTTGCTTACCTATCTAGGTACTGACCAAGCTTCGTGTTGCTTACCTATCTAGGTACTGACCAAGCTTCGTGTTGCTTACCTATCTAGGTACTGACCAAGCTTCGTGTTGCTTACCTATCTAGGTACTGACCAAGCTTCGTGTTGCTTACCTATCGAGGTAGTGACCAAGCTTCGTGTTGCTTACCTATCGAGGTAGTGACCAAGCTTCGTGTTGCTTACCTATCGAGGTAGTGACCAAGCTTCGTGTTGCTTACCTATCGAGGTAGTGACCAAGCTTCGTGCTGCTTACCTATCGAGGTAGTGACCAAGCTTCGTGCTGCTTACCTATCGAGGTAGTGACCAAGCTTCGTTGCTTACCCATCGAGAAAATTGACCAAGCTTCGTTGCTTACCTATCGAGGTAGTGACCAAGCTTCGCTGCTTACCCATCGAGGTAGTGACCAAGCTTCGGCCGCTTACCTATCGGTAGTAGTGACCAAGCCGATGTTGCTTACCCTGTCGAGGTAGTGACCAAGCTTCGGCTGCTTACCCTATCGGCGGGTAGTGACCAAGCCGTGCGCTTACCTATCGAGGTAGTGACCAAGCTTAACGGTTTACCTATCAGGTAGTGACCGCTTCGCGGCTGCTTACCCATCGAGGTAGTGACCAAGCTTCGTGCCGCTTACCTATCGGTAGTGACCAAGCTTCGTGCTGCTTACCCATCGGTAGTGACCAAGCTTCCGCGGCGCTTACCTATCGAGTAGTGACCAAGCTTCGTGCTGCTTACCTATCGAGGTAGTGACCAAGCTTCGTGTTGCTTAAATGGTGATCATATGAGTACCAGTGTTTCAAGTGATATCACCATAACCTTGTGTGTGTGTGTGTATCAGCTCCTAACAAAGGACAGCCCAGGTTGTTACTTGAGTGTTCATGATCTTCTAGTTGT
>CAHIKZ030000165.1:550000-640000 GCA_903632075.3 Acanthosepion pharaonis | reverse complement strand
GCTCATAGTACCATCTTAGCCATTACAAGTAGTTACAAGTTGAAAAGCATTTCCTGATGTAGCCATGCCAAGTTTCAAGCAAGAAGATCTTATCTGGTTCAAGGATGTACATAAGTTTCTTGTGTACTTACTTCCCACATTAGTGGGATTATCTTTGAGAATCTCAACCAAGGAGAAGGCTGTTGGCCATAATATGGTCTGCATCTCAGATTCACAGAAATAACATCCGCAGATCAGCAGGTGCTTTCATGTCTTTGGGAAAAGATTGACTGTTTTAGAAAAGTAAGTGTGGACACGCACACACACATTGCTTGAAAAAATTTGCATCATATTTATTTTCATGGAAACTGGATAAGGTACAGGAAATGCCATTCAATAGAGCAAGTCTCCCACTAAAAATTTTTTTTTTTTTTTTTTTTTTTTTTTGCTTTGTTTTGTTTCTTTTTTTTACTGTTAGTTTTTTTACAGCGTTTTTTTTTTTTTTTTTTTTTTTACTGTTGTCTTTTTTATACTGATTTTCTTTTTTTTTCTTTTTTTTTTTTTGGTTTTAATGCTTTTTATTGAAGTTTTTCCTGATTTTTGTTTTCTTTTTTTCTTTTTTTTTTTTTTTTTTTTTTTTGATTTGGTGGGGGGTATATAGGATTTTTGCCAGTGTTTAACAGGAACCTGCATGCTGTGCTTACAAAAATTAGCGTGGTATTTATAAAAACAAAGTTATAGCTAGTTTTGTTCATGTGTATTATGAGCAAGTTTAAAGGACCAAATTTAAATTTGATCCAATTCATACACACATACACACACACACATATATATATATATATATATATATATAAGTCATGCTATATTTATGGGTTAGTGTTCAATATCAGGGATAGAGCACGTGTAAATATGAAAGTCAACATTGAAGTGAAATGTCTAGTGACAACAGCCTTTTTCATGCTTCAGGTCTCTCTCTCTCACTCACTCACACACACACACACACACACACACATTTTTGTTTGTTTTTTCCGTATATATTTTTCTTCATACTGTCGATTTATATCCATATATTTGCTTACATATATATATATATATATATATATATATATATATATAAAGTCATGCTATATTTATGGGTTAGTGTTCAATATCAGGGATAGAGCACATGTAAATATGAAAGTCAACATTGAAGTGAAATGTCTAGTGACAACAGCCTGTTTCATGTTTAAACACAATCTTCAGCTCTCTCACTCACTCACTCACTCACACACACACACACACACTAAATAGCTATCTATTCATCTTTTGAACATGACCACTTTCTTAAATTAACCATTATTTGACTCTTTCATGAGCTCTCAAATGGATTCCCAGTCGTATATTTTTTAGCAACAAATAAGTAATTTTGACGTACAGGTTTGGTGTTATCCTTGGGTGGACTGTTTCTGCCATATGACTATGAAGCCAGCATATGATTTCACACTGTATGCACACACAGGGTATATTAGGTTTAGCTCTTGGTTAATTCCTGACAATCTCACTGGTTAATTCCTGGCAATTGTGCTTTTATATAGTGAACAAGACCAGCTCTGGAGGGAACCCGACTGCACAGTTTGATATCAAGCTTGAAGTCATAAAAATGTTGGATTAAAAATAAATTCACTAATTCTTTAGATATATATATATATATGAATAAAGACAACTATACAGGTACACTCTATCTAAAATTTTTACATATATATATATATATATATATATATGTGTGTGTATTTAAGCAGCAATCCTTTCATGTACATTTCATTGAATATGACAATAAAGGTGCTTTGATTTAGTTTTTATACAATTGTGCATGTTATCTTAAGATTCTTTTTCTTTTCAGAGGATAAATTATTTAAAAACTGTTCAATTGTTCTTTCTTTCTGAGCACTTTTGGCTATAACTTTAGATATATTAACTGTTAACAAAAAATATTGTATGTATTTGTTTTCATTTTCACAACATAGTTAAGATATTGTGTCCACATTCATAGTTGATATTATTGATATATATATATATATATATATATATATATATATATATATATATATATAAGGTTATTCTAGCTAAGCAAATTAAGTATTTGTCATATTTGTTTGAAATATAGTCCAAATGAGTTATAAATTTTAATTATTCTCCATAGGTGAATAGGATGTCAAGTCTTGAAAGTTATAAAGTCTTTCATTGACAGGGTATCTTCAGGTGACATTATATGCATTATTTTGTCATTTTTGATTTTACTAAAATAGTAATGATATATATCTGTAAAATGGAATGTGCGCATACATGTAAGTACAGTAGATTGTACCATGTGTGAGTAGCTTTTAAAAAATACATTTGGACTTGAATTTGAATCAATATTATACAAGCATTCTATTTGCATTCCTTCTAATGTTACATTAGAACATTGACAGATATTTTCAAAATTTTAGGTTCTGTTTACAGAATGGTAGCTATTCCTCCATAAAAAAAAAGTTAAAAGATCACTAATTCTTGTTTTTTTGTATATGAGTTAAGAATAAATTCTACGAATTTGTTATTAGGAAACATTTAGCCTTCATTGACTGAGCAGCCAATGCTATTGTTGGTTGAAATTTACGAAATCTTTCTCCTAAAACATTTTTTCTGGAAAATAGTTTTCTCACATCCAGTAGCTTTTATCACTCTTTCTACCTATTGATTAGGGTTACCTTCTTAACCTATGTAGTGTGAAAAGTCAACATGTTGATTATGACGTTTTCTCTTGCAAGTTACATGTGCTATCCATTTCAGTTGTTGCTCTTGTTGTTCTCAAGTGATATCATTCCTTTTTAAAAATAAAAGCTCACTATAATTCTTGGTTTTTATGAGTTGAGAATGAATTAAAAGACGAAAGATCTGAATTCCATTTGAATCCATTATGTTCACTTACATGCTAATACCCTTGGGAAAGGTATGAATCCTCTTCGTCTCCCCAGCTATGGGTGAATAGCAGGACAGAACGGGTTCTATAGCCTTGGATGACAACTGGTCTACCACAAAAAAAAAAAAATGGCAACCTACTGTGGGAAAATAATCTGCCTCATCAATCATGTATCAAAAGATACATGATCACCTAAGCATGTATCATGCATGGCACATAACTGACTGAATGGTAATATTATCTGTTTCCTTATAAGGAAACATCCTATATTCAATGACCAAGCAGCCAGTGCTATTGTCAGTTGAAATTAGTCCAGTAACTTTTATTACTTTTTCTAGTATTGATGAGGGTTTCTGTCCAAACCTTTTGTTTGATGTGGTGTGGAATGTGAAAAATTTACTTTAAAGTAAATTTGCCTACCCCCCCCCCCAAAAAAAAAACTGAGCTTCTTTTCATGTTTTTTTTTTTTTTTGCAGTAACTGGAGCTTTGTAATGTTTATAAACTTCATGTTAATAAAATATGTATATACCAGTTTCAAAAAATAATTTCTTATATTTGTCTCTAAGAATTGCAGATTTGACTTAATTTGAAAGTAATGAGTGTTCTTATTCTTCTTTTTGTCAGGGTTTGAACAGACAGATCAGGAGACCAACTGCTGGAACATTTTAAAAAATCCAACTAAACAAAACCTATTTCTCTAGTCAAGCTTTTTAACACAAGTGTGTAAAGAAATATATAAAGTTCTTGAAAGTGAGATTGCAAAAAGGATCATCTCTATACAAACGTCCAACTCCATCCGCAATACCAAGCAACACATTCTCTACTTTTTCTGCGATTCTGTTCAAACTGACTTGCCCTATGGCTGGTAGTAATGGCAGGTGCTCTGGTGACAGGCTCTGTCACCAATCAGCTCCAAGCAAAACCAAAGAAAAACCACTTTAACAGTTCTTCCTCCGGTCCAGTTACGCATCCTTTGCACTCCTATCCAGACATTGTGTCTGGAGAGACCAGTGTCCAATCATTGGTGGCTGGACGTCACCGGGTATCCCGGAACTCGTCTCGGACTGATGGTTCGAGGCAGCCCACCTCCGATGTCATTACTGGGCAAGGTGGGCTTTCAGTTTTCCCTCCTTATCGCGAAGCCAGCACAGCCTCAAACACAACCAGCACGGCTGTTATTCGCAACGGGTCGCAGTCGACGGCGGCGGCTGCAACCCCAAACTTCCCGCCGATCAGCCCCCCTTTTGGAGGACTTCAACTGTCTGGAATCACCTCTGGTAGCGGAGGTCCAACAGTGGGCCATTCTCCATCAGCTGGCTCTTCTCCCAACCAGCACAACTTTCCCAATCATCAATCCAGCCGGAGTATCGACGAAAATAACGTCAGATTGCTTGATGGTGGACGCCCGCCTCCTTTCCCAATGCAAGGAGGAAGTGACGTGGATCTTGTAACTTCCAACAGAAATTCAAGTGAGGAACCGATGCTGGGAAGGGCACAACCGATCAGGACACAGGATTTACACCCTGGAATCTACAGCCCGGACTCTGCCAATTCCAACGAAATCCTTCCAGATATTCTGAATTCACACATGGTGTCCCGACCGGCGGCCCTTAACCGACCAAACCAGCATCGTAACCGCAGTGACCGACCAACACGGACAACACGCAGTGGTGACCGGAGCAATACCCAGCAACAGCGTAGCACTACCAATCAATCGTCTTCCCGACAAACCGGACGCCCACGTAGTCGACCAAGTGTGTCACGACACTCGGACCAAAATTGCAAAGCTCCATGTCTCAAATGTTTAACGACGGTCACGTCTTTTAAATATGTACTGATTCTGTTGTCCATGTTGGGTGTGTGCTGTGTAGTTACAGGGATTGTACTTGCAGCCCTACATGCTGTTGGAAGCAGTTTCCTCTTCTTGTCTATCATGTTTCTAGGTAAGTAAATGTTTTGTATAATAATTTCATTTGCTAGTGACAAAAAAAAAGTTTGTTGCTTTTTTCTTTATTTTCAGTTTAAAATTTTTAGTATTATTATTATTAACTAAATACTAAGCCATAGAAACTGCTTTCAAAAATAATTTTAACTTTGCGAAATCATTATTTTATGCATATGAGAATTGTCAACTGGTATCATTGGGCGTTTTCAGCCTCTACACCCCCCTCTCCTGAGTGACACAAAGATAAGTGATCACTTTCTGGTTGACTTCCCCCACCTCCTTCAGTCGAATTTGCAAAATTTTGGCTTAAATTTTTATTAATTTGATTACTTTGGAATTCAGACAATGAAAATTGTTTTTACGTTTACTGTGGTCTTTGTCTGCCTATTAAAATGTGTCTGTCATTAACATTTAATAAATTTTAAAATTTAGTTGATGATTCAGTTAAGCTAAAATTAGTTTTTCTACAAAATTTTTTTTCTATTGCAGCTGTTTTGCTATTTATGAGAAAAAATGATTTTTATCTTGACATTCTTTATTTTCCTGAAAACAAGTCTTTAAATGCAAACAAGCAAAAAGCATGTGCACAATTTATAAAGTACATATACCGAAATGTCGTAGTCTAATTGACAATAAATACATATGTCAAAATGTACATTGTTTTAATTTTCATGCTTCCCCAAAAGATTCGCTGTATCCAAACAGTCTCATATTAACCTCATAGCAAAAACTATGGGCTTGCATTTTTTTAGGGTTCTGCATTAATTACTTTCAAGTTTTTTGTTTAAATCTGCATCTTGCAATGTTAATATTTATATGTTGGAAAAAGGACTGCATTTTTACTTATTTCAAGTGACATTATATCAAGGCTGTTGAATTTAGTTAAATATCTCATGAGAATAATTTACTTCATATTTTTCTTGATTTTCTTATTACATTGATAGATGTTAAATACTTACATGTTTTATATGCTCCATCACTATGCTAGTGCAACAGGCAATTGCCAATTGTGACAGGAAGGGGTTGAGAACTTTGAATAATAAAAGAATTGTACATGCAGAGGATTTTATATGGAAATACATTTATACACAGAACATCATGGTACAAGAGTAGAGAAAATATACTTGTGTGTACATAGAGAGCTCATAAAAAAACATGGAGAAAACATGGAATTAGCAGTATTTTGTGGGTGTGAGAGAGACAGAGTGGATGTTATGAACTCTGCCAGAATTTGTACACTGGTCACTGATTTCTCTTTCAAAATTGCCAACTGATACACAATCCTTATATCCTCATACATTCGAAATGGACCTTTGAAGATGTCTTTCATCCACGGAAATAACGGTGAACACCTGCTTAGAATCAAAAACAGAAAATACAGTCAATGTCTTCACAGAACATGAATCCTGGTTGTGTATGCAAGTATTTCATTAGTTGTTTTTGTTTTTTTGTTTTTATAATCATTTCATTCCAAGCAAGGTAATAATGCCACTAAGATGCAAGGCAAGGGATTACTGAGAATGAAAGAAAATGAGACCACAATAGTGGGAATGGACAATAAAAGAACAGTATACAAGGAAATGGAAGATGGCAATTGACATTGCATTTAAATTTTTGAAGATCATAGGTGACAGGGAAGCATGAAACTAGAAGAGAATTCCAGAGAAGGGAAATGCAAGAGAAAAAAAAAACTCTATTAGAATAGAACTTATGGTTATATCTATTTCAACAATAAAACAATGAAATCTATTTGCCAATCTAGTAGAATGCTTAAATTCATGTAGTTAAGGTACCAAAAAGGAAAGCTCATTAAATCAATTGCCATGAACATATTTATAGAAAAGACATACAGAAGCCACATCATGGTGTTAGGAAAGAGACTGAAGTTGAGATGCCAGCTCAAGTTAGTTGACTATTTAAGTTCACATTAAGCAAATTGAATCCATTTTGTTTTCTTTGTCTTTCATCTTTTGGGACATGCGTGGCACATATTCAACAAATAGTGAAAACAGCAGCTGAAATCAGAATAATGAATGATAAAATAAAGCTTGATTATAAGTTGGTGGGGGGTTGGAAATTAGTTGAGGAATCTCAGAAGTGCTAGGATTATAAATGTAATTTATTCAAATCTCCTTTCCTTCCCTCTTACTCTAAAGTTCCGCTACATCCAGGGCTCTAGTCAACTGTGTATCTGTATTAGATTCACCAGAAGAAAATTAAACTTTTTGATTAAAAGATGGAGGCCAAATGATATTCACCTCATAAAAAAACCCATTTTTTTTTTCTCTCTAATGGTTGGTGAGTCAAAGAGCTGAGAATATGACTGGCCAATCATTCATTAGCATTTGATTTTATTTCTTGGTGATTATAAAGATTCCTGATCAAATTGAGTATTGGATGATCAGCAATCTTTTTGATTGATAATTTTATTTTATTTTTCAATTTTAGAGGAGAGGTGGGGAGAGAAAAAAAAAAAGGAGAAATTGTGGGAAACGAGATTTTGCTGTTTTCACTTAATTCTTATAAAACGTGTTATCTCATTTGAATGCATTGATGATCAATGTAATCTTTATACTTCTCTTAGAATGGAGGTCAACTGCTTTTAATTGTATCCTCTCTCTTAATACTATATATGATTTTGTCCAGTTCACACTCCTTTCCAGTCTTTTGAAGAGGAGTTGAGTTTTATACCTTGTTTCCTGTTTAGGATTGGGTTTCCTGTTCCTTCTCAAGTCTTCTTCAGCTTTATACTTTTAACGTCCCTGCATAAACTCTGAAATTTTATTTACTATTTAAAAAAAAAATATTTTCCTTTTATAGGAGTAGATAAGTTAGCCTATTGTCCTGTTCACACTCCTCCCCAGTTTTTTGAACAGGAGTTGAGTTTTATCTCTTGTTTCCTGTTTAGGATTGAGATACCAGTTTCTTCTAAAGTTTCCACTTTCACTTTTGGTAGTCCCTTGCATCTTAGTGGTATTATTGCTTTATTTGGGGTGAATTTATTAAAATAAAAAAAAAATAAAAAATAGCAATACCTGTCATGGTTTTTTGTATTAATTTTCTGATAAGTTAACTAGTCTATCCATGCTGTCAAAAATGACAGCAGCTGTTAGAAAGTTTTTTAACAGTGAGATGCAATGAAACACAAATTTTGAAACAACGTATTTAGAGTCCATAAAGAATTCACAGCTAAAAATAGAGGCTAATGAACCATTCAAGTAATCTGTTCCCTTTATATGTTTTAGACATTCAATGGTATTTATGATTCATTGATTACTCCTGGTATTATATGAATCGCTTTTTGCTCAATATCTTTTCATATTAAAAATTTTGTGTGTTTTAATATAATAGTGAAATGGAAATATATCTTGGAAGAAAGATTAGCAGCACAACAACAAAGACAGCAATGACAAAGCCTACCTCACAACCAAGTTGAAGCAAGATGATCACTTAAAGATATGAGTGCCTCCTATAAATGTCTCAAACAAATAAGCCTGTAATCTAAGAAATATAGAAGTATGTGAACTGATTAATCAAACTGTTTATTTTGCTCAGGAACTAATTTTGTCTAAATACAGATAAATATCTTATTTGTATAGATTACTAAAATGACTAAGGGAAATAAGTGCTCATAAATTTACTAACTTAAGTTGATTTACCTCCCTTTGCACTACAGATGGGACAGGAAATATATAAACAAATACACATAGATAATTATTATATATGGTTTGATGACTTAATAAGCTTCTCACAAATTCTATGACTACAGAATATCCATGGAAATTCTCCCATTGTATCATTAAATATTTTATGTTAATAGCATACAGTAACCTCCCCTCTGGCTTTTCAGGCCACTCCTGCTATGTGACCACCTCTCATCTTTTCAGGCCTCTCTCACCATGTAAACTCTGCCACATCTTTTCGGGCCTTCCCTGCCATGTGACCTGCCCATGTCTTTTCGGGATTCCCTGCCATGTGACCTGCCCATGTCTTTTCGGGCCTTCCCTGCCATGTAACCTGCCCATGTCTTTTCGGGCCTTCCCTGCCATGTAACCTGCCCATGTCTTTTCGGGCCTTCCCTGCCATGTAACCTGCCCATGTCTTTTCGGGCCTTCCTGCCATGTCTAACCTGGCCCTTCTATTCCATATAACCTGCCCATGTCTTTTGGGCCTTCCCTGCCCATGTCTTTTTCGGGCCTTCCCTGCCATGTAACCTGCCCATGTCTTTTCGGCCTTCCCTGCCATGTAACCTGCCCATGTCTTTTTCGGGCCTTCCCTGCCATGTAACCTGCCCATGTCTTTTCGGCCTTCCCTGCCATGTAACCTGCCCATGTCTTTTGGGCCTTCCCCTGCCATGTAACCTGCCCATGTCTTTTCCGGGCCTTCCCTGCCATGTAACCTGCCCATGTCTTTTTGGGCCTTCCCTGCCATGTAACCTGCCCATGTCTTTTTCGGCCTTCCCTGCCATGTAACCTGCCCATGTCTTTTCAGGCCTTCCCTGCCATGTAACCTGCCCATGTCTTTTTTCGGCCTTCCCTGCCATGTAACCTGCCCATGTCTTTTCGGGCCTTCCCTGCCATGTAACCTGCCCATGTCTTTCCTCCCCTACATCCATCAATTCTGCCCCTCTTTACTGGGTTCCTACATGCTTTTTTCTTAATTTTTATTATGTCCCTCAAGTAGCTATTCAAAGAAAATAAAGAATTGCTTTTACTGAGAAATTCCCTTGGATTTACCAAAATTTAATTGAAATATGTAGATAAAATGAACAAGTCATTTGCATGTGTGAGAGGAATATCAATAAGTTCAAAGCCTGATTCAGTTTTTAGCTGAATTTGAAATTCTCCAAATCCTACAGTGTCAAGTTTGTGATTAACGAAGAAGTATTAGGCTAAGAATATTAATAAGGAAAGTTTGATAAATGTTTTTGTTTTTTGTCTTTCATCACAAGGCTATGAACTTAATGACTAACCTACATGTATAGATAATGAATGGCCTGTTCATCTTTTTGACTTGCATATGGCTCATGTTGTTTGCATGTGACAGAAAGCAGCCTGATAGTTGAAGAAATTCCAGGGAAGAAGTGAATAGTTATATCAGAAAATGAACAGTTCTTGTGTAGATATGTCGTGGCAAATTGGATCTTTATACGCTGAAATATCATGGAGAATTTGTATAAAGCCCCAGGTTTCACTTCACTTCAAATACAGAGTTTGAATAAAAGCTACAAAGTAACCTAACTGCCTAGTGAATAGTGAAATTAATGTCTCCTGGCCTATAATATGAAAAGTCTTTAAAAAAAAAAAAAAAAAAAAAGTAGCTTAAGGCAAGAATCAGATTTGCATCCTCTTTTTTCTCCCCTCAACCCTGCCACTTAGCTAAGTGTATCTTACTATGAAGGTCCTTAGAGTAGAAAAAAATTGGGAATACAGGTAGTTTGATTGCTGTTCATTGGGCTATTTTAACAAGACCTTCAATCTCAGTTGGTAAACATTAATTTAACTCTTTCAAATGGGGATGACTACTCAAAAAAGGTACTCATGAAAAGCTCGTTAATGCTGTGAAGTCATTACACCACACCAAAGTGACTATGAAAATAATGTTTAAAGTGATTTACTGAGTGAAGTAAACAGGGTGCAGTGGGTAAATTGTTGCGATTTTATATTTTTAATTTTGCACGTGTGCATTGTTTGTTTTGGATTTTGTTGACTGCACAGTATAGTAGGGTCAGTTGGGCGCCGTCAACGAGGAAAAGAGCACCATGGTGCAATTCACTCTGTCAGAGATTTGGAAATGGCATGTTGTACTGCTTGGTATTCATGCTGGAAGTGCCAATATGAACATTTCAGAGTGTTTGGGTGTCAATCTGGGAACAGTGCAGAGAATTCAGAAAGAGTTGGATGAGTCTAATGGTTATTATGAAGGTACGGCAACTCAGAAAACTCACTCTGATTGTTCTGATAAAAAACTTTCAAATTTGTTGGTGAGGGCCTCAGACTCAACACAAAGAGCTACATCAAGTGTCTCGAGAAGGTATTGATACTGTGGCTCAAGAGAGTGACTGCTAGAAGACCCTATGTCTGGACAGGACTCTGCACCATGTCACACAAGTAGGAGAACCTAGTCATGGCTGTCAGACAATTTTTGCATGACCCCTTACATCTGGCCGCCTAACTCCCCAGACTGCAACCGCCTTGATTATTATGTGTGAAGCACAATTGACATAACATCAAAGATGAACTGAAGGCAAGGATTATGGCAGCATTCACCAACTTAAACAAGGTGACCATCCAGAAGAGTCGAAGGAGATTCCCAAGTCATCTGGAGGTTGTGGCTGAAGCCAGTGGTGATTTTTTTATTGAATAAATTTACTCTTTAGTATTTGAAGATATTTTTGTGTAATTTTGGTCAATATATAAAATGAAATGTCAGTGTTTTTTTCAATGTTTGTGTAATTTAGATGATAATTTATCCATTGTACTCTGAAGAAGTGGCACAAAGCTGGAAGTTGTAGCACCTAGTAAGAATCAAACTCATTACTCAGTTATATTTGATCTAGCAGGATAAGCTTGCTAACAATTGCACCACATCGAAGTGTCCAATGGTGATTTTCAAAGCATAGCACAAGGCCAAATGTATGGAGCACCCAGCAAAGATCAACCTATCATAATTGATCTAGTGAGACAAGCTTGTAAACCATTACACCATGTCTAAGTATCCATGAAATAAGCAGATACCATTAATGCTCAATTTGGTTCTTCATCTTGAATAAGTGCCCTCCTTTCCCCAAGGTATCTCTGTTTGAGATCATCTGTTTGTGGTCCGTATAGTCAGTTTTAACATATGGTGCCACTGCTTGGATATTAACTAAAAGCTTTATGGAACCTACACTAGGATGCTGAAAGCTATACATAACATCTCTTGGAGGCAACATCCAACTAAATCATGGTTCCGTGGACCCATCCCTGACATTTCTACAATCTTGCACAAACATGGAGCAAAACAAGAACATTTTGAGTGATCTACTCCTCTGAACACCTAGCCATGGCAAAAGATGGGTTGCTTGCCCAGTAATCACCTACACTGACTGTTATGTCGCAGACTGCCACCCTAATGACTTTCTAACTTTGATGCAAGATCATGATGGTTGGCGTGATAAACTTATGAATGTCCAAGCTAACTCAACTGAAAAATAATTCCCCAAGGAATTTAAAGTAAGCACCCCTTTCAAATGAAAGTGTGCCAGGGCGATTAAAATGAGTGTATATTTGGAACTGGAAATTTAAAGACAAGAAGTTCATTGATTCAAAATTTGCTTTCTTTAAAACTTAAATAAGTGGCCTGGGTGCTAGATCGATTATTGGTGATATGGATGCTGTGAAGTCTTGATTAGAGATGTACACAGTGACACTCACATTTTAGATATGTACATTACTAGTAGTCACCAGTATTTGTGTAATAACTTAAGTTTACTTCGGAGGGAGCCATTTTTGAAGTCACAAGAGAATTGGGATCTAATATGCCATTAAAGATGGTACTCCTCACTTGAAAAATTCTCTTTCAACTAAATTTTGGTGTCTGCTTATGAAACTTAATCAAGGTATCAGACCTGGTCACTCATGATGTCTTGCACAGCTCGATCAAGGAGCCGGAACCAGTTGCAACTCGGCTGAATAAATAACAATATGCAAATATTCTTTCTGGATATTTTCAATGAAAAACTGAATTTCAGTTTCTATTTGTTATGAAGAAAAAAAAAAAAAGAAAACATTCTTTCATCAATTAGGATTCAGTGAATTGATCAAAAAAAAATACACAAAAAAAAACACCATGAGCAAGAAGTAAAAATTGACAATAGTCAATTGAATTAGTTAATCAAGCAGACATAGATTTTCTAAAAACTGTTACGGACTCTGAGTAATTTGATTAAAATGCATCTTTTTAATTATTACATTTTTGTGTAAGAAAAGAAATGGCGGAAGATTAATTATTGTTGCATTATGATCATTTTTAAAGATCTTAAATGGAAATCAACTTTTATTGAAAACTGAAGACCAATTCTCGTCGTTGTCTCCCCCCCCACTTTTCCTTTTGAATGATGTCACAGTGACCAAGAGAAAAGTCATATTCTTCATACAGTCTAATTCATTTTCTAAATGGTTTGTCTGTGAAAAGCAAGAGAAAGATAAGACAGAAGGCTTCTGACCAATTTTCTCCTACAAAGATAGGCATTTTCCTGGACATATGATCAGTTCTTTCTGATATTCAGTCGAAGGTAGTAATTTTGAGGGAAATGAATTGCTGCTTTGTAGTTGCATTCCACCCCCATTTTCTAGGCTACTATTTATGTTATTTGCTTCAATTCTTTCCCTTCTTGCTTTCAATATGGTGAAAAGAAAGATAAGAGTTGAAACAAGAAGTGGAATTAACACTTATTTTTCTTGCAAATGGTCATTGTTCTATTAACTTAGTTCATGTGTCATAAATAGCAACCAAATTATGTTGTCATCTTCCTCTCAATAGTTCTCTCTTTAAGTTGCCATTTGCCACCCCCCCTTTGTCCCCCTCACTCCTACCTTTGCCTTCATTCTCTCTCATCCCACATTTTGCTCTGGCACCCCCAACTTTGTTCTCTCACTATGTTGCTTTATCTCCACCCACACTTCATTCTCTATCACTCCCACATCTGCCTATGACCTCTTAACTCCTGATTCTGCCTATACACCTCTTTCTTTATCAAACCCACCTTTGCTTTGACTCACCCTAGTTCACTCTCACTCCCACCTTCCCCCCCCTTATTCTCTAGACTCCCACCTTTGTCTTCTGCCCCCTTCTTTTTTCTGTTTCATCTCACCTTCTTTGGTCTCTCCTCATTTCCTCTCATTCTCAAATTCATCTTTGCCCCCTGCTCATTTTCTCATGCCCACAATTACCTTTGCCCCTGTTACTGAACTGTCTTACCACCACTATTGCCTTTGCACCTCCCTCAACTGCCTTCCTACTTATCTCACCCCCTATCTTTGCCTCTGTCCTTGATCTCTCACTCCATCTTTGCCTCCACTCTTCTATCTCACTCAGCCCACCTTTGCCTTTCCCTCCACTCTTCTCTCTCAGGCCATCTTTGTCATTGCTTCCACTCTTCTATCTCTCTCTCTCTCTTTCTCAGGCCATCTTTGTCATTGCCTCCACTCTTCTATCTCACTCTCTCTTTCTCAGGCCATCTTTGTCTTTGCCTCCACTCTTCTATCTCACTCTCTCTTTCTCAGGCCATCTTTGTCTTTGCCGCCACTCTTCTATCTCACTCTCTCTTTCTCAGGCCATCATTGTTTTGCCTCCACTCTTCTATCTCTCTCTCTCTTTCAGGCCATCTTTGTCTTGCCTCCACTCTTCTATCTCACTCTCTCTTTCTCAGGCCATCTTTGTCTTTGCCTCCACACTTCTATCTCTCTCTCTTTCTCAGGCCATCTTTGTCTTTGCCTCCACTCTTCTATATCTCTCTCTCTCTCAGGCCATCTTTGTCTTTTTGCCTCCACTCTTCTATCTCCTCTCTCTTTCTCAGGCCATCTTTGTCTTTGCCTCCACTCTTCTATCTCACTCTCTCTTTCTCAGGCCATCTTTGTCTTTGCCTCCACTCTTCTATCTCTCTCTCTCTCTCTCTTTCTCAGGCCATCTTTGTCTTTGCCTCCACTCTTCTATCTCTCTCTCTCTCTCTCTTTCTCAGGCCATCTTTGTCTTTGCCTCCACACTTCTATCTCACTCTCTCTTTCTCAGGCCATCTTTGTCTTTGCCTCCACTCTTCTATATCTCTCTCTCTCTCTCAGGCCATCTTTGTCTTTGCCTCCACTCTTCTATCTCACTCTCTCTTTCTCAGGCCATCTTTGTCTTTGCCTCCACTCTTCTATCTCAGGCCATCTTTGTCTTTGCCTCCACTCTTCTATCTCACTCTCTCTTTCTCAGGCCATCTTTGTCTTTGCCTCCACTCTTCTATCTCACTCTCTCTTTCTCAGGCCATCTTTGTCTTTGCCTCCACTCTTCTATCTCTCTCTCTCTTTCTCAGGCCATCTTTGTCTTTGCCTCCACTCTTCTATCTCAGGCCATCTTTGTCTTTGCCTCCACTCTTCTATCTCAGGCCATCTTTGTCTTTGCCTCCACTCTTCTATCTCACTCTCTCTTTCTCAGGCCCATTTTGTCTTTGCCTCCACTCTTCTTTCTCAGGCCATCTTTTGTCTTTGCCTCCACTCTTCTATCTCAGGCCATCTTTGTCTTTTGCCTCCCACTCTTCTATCTCACTCTCTCTTTCTCAGGCCATCTTTGTCTTTGCCTCCACTCTTCTATCTCAGGCCATCTTTGTCTTTGCCTCCACACTTCTATCTCACTCTCTCTTTCTCAGGCCATCTTTTGTCTTTGCCTCCACTCTTCTATCTCTCTCTCTCTCTCTCTCTCTCTTTTCTCAGGCCATCTTTGTCTTTGCCTCCACTCTTCTATCTTAGGCCATCTTTGTCTTTGCCTCCACTCTTCTATCTCAGGCCATCTTTGTCTTTGCCTCCACTCTTCTATCTCACTCTCTCTTTCTCAGGCCATCTTTGTCTTTGCCTCCACTCTTCTATCTCAGGCCATCTTTGTCTTTGCCTCCACTCTTCTATCTCAGGCCATCTTTGTCTTTGCCTCCACTCTTCTATCTCACTCTCTCTTTCTCAGGCCATCTTTGTCTTTGCCTCCACTCTTCTATCTCTCTCTCTCTCTCTCTTTCTCAGGCCATCATTGTCTTTGCCTCCACTCTTCTATCTCACTCTCTCTTTCTCAGGCCATCTTTGTCTTTGCCGCCACTCTTCTATCTCACTCTCTCTTTCTCAGGCCATCTTTGTCTTTGCCTCCACTCTTCTATCTCACTCTCTCTCTTTCTCAGGCCATGTTTGTCTTTGCCTCCACTCTTCTATCTCACTCTCTCTTTCTCAGGCCATCTTTGTCTTTGCCTCCACTCTTCTATCTCACTCTCTCTTTCTCAGGCCATCTTTGTCTTTGCCTCCACTCTTCTATCTCACTCTCTCTTTCTCAGGCCATCTTTGTCTTTGCCTCCACTCTTCTCTCTCTCTCTCTTTTTCAGGCCATCTTGTCTTTGTCTTTGCCTCCACTCTTCTCTATCTCAGGCCATCTTTGTCTTTGCCTCCACTCTTCTATCTCAGGCCATCTTTGTCTTTGCCTCCACTCTTCTATCTCTCTCTCTTTTTCTCAGGCCATCTTTGTCTTTGCCTCCACTCTTCTATCTCAGGGCCATCTTTGTCTTTCCTCCACTTTCTCTCAGGCCATCTTTGTCTTTGCCTCCACTCTTCTATCTCACTCTCTCTTTCTCAGGCCATCTTTGTCTTTGCCTCCACTCTTCTCTCTCTCTCTCTCTCTCTTTCTCAGGCCATCTTTGTCTTTTGCCTCCACTCTTCTATCTCTCTCTCTCTTTCTCAGGCCATGTTTGTCTTTGCCTCCACTCTTCTATCTCTCTCTTTCTCAGGCCATCTTTGTCTTTGCCTCCACTCTTCTCTCTCTCTCTCTTCTCAGGCCATCTTTGTCTTTGCCTCCACTCTTCTATCTCACAGGCCATCTTTGTCTTTGCCTCCACTCTTCTATCTCAGGCCATCTTTGTCTTTGCCTCCACTCTTCTATCTCAGGCCATCTTTGTCTTTGCCTCCACTCTTCTATCTCAGGCCATCTTTGTCTTTGCCTTTTCTATCTCAGGCCATCTTTGTCTTTGCCTCCACTCTTCTATCTCTCTCTCTCTCTTTCTCAGGCCATCTTTGTCTTTGCCTCCACTCTTCTTCTATCTCTCTCTCTCTTTCTCAGGCCATCTTTGTCTTTGCCTCCACTCTTCTATCTCACTCTCTCTTTCTCAGGCCATCTTTGTCTTTGCCTCCACTCTTCTATCTCTCTCTCTCTTTCTCAGGCCATCTTTGTCTTTGCCTCCACTCCACTCTTCTATCTCTCAGGCCATCTTTGTCTTTGCCTCCACTCTTCTATCTCAGGCCATCTTTGTCTTTGCCTCCACTCTTCTATCTCAGGCCATCTTTGTCTTTGCCTCCACTCTTCTATCTCAGGCCATCTTTGTCTTTGCCTCCACTCTTCTATCTCAGGCCATCTTTGTCTTTGCCTCCACTCTTCTATCTCAGGCCATCTTTTGTCTTTGCCTCCACTCTTCTATCTCAGGCCATCTTTGTCTTTGCCTCCACTCTTCTATCTCAGGCCATCTTTGTCTTTGCCTCCACTCTTTTATCTCTTTCTCTTTCTCTCTTTGTCTTTGCCTCCAGTCTTCTATTTCTCTCTCTCAGCCCACCTTTGTCTTTGCCACCATCCCTATCACCCTGAATTTCTTTGCTCTCTCCTCATTCTCTCACACCCCTACCTTTTCCCTTGCCCTTGTCCTTCTCTCTTACCTTTTAGTTTTTTTGAATAACCTGTTTTACTTATTTTGGGGTAGCATGCTACCAATTAATTTTATTTTGTGTCCTCTCTCTTACTGTATTCAAAACACAATGTCTCCTTTTTCCTGACTTTTAGTCAAGATGCACTTGTATCATCAAGTTGTTGGTTCCTGTTGAGCTCATATTTTTTATCCACCATATATATATATATATATATATATATATATATATATATATATATATGTGTGTGTGTACATCATAGCTTGCAATAGTATAGTGTTCTCTAAATCATTAGAACTGAAAACATTTAGTGCCAAGAGGAAACAGTCATCCAAGATATTATTTCCTCTTGTGCTTATCCTCCTTCTTAAGGAATTACTTCATTTGATGCACATCTGATAATGATAATGTAATTTCTGCATCTTTGTGTTATTACTGCCTTATAGAAAAAAAAGGTACATCATAGCACAATTTATATTAACAAAATACTGTTACTTGAAGTATAAAGTAATTTCCAGTCCGATTGGACCACTGGTTTCAGAGCAATTTTTAATTAAGTGGAAACTGACCAAAAGAAACTAAGGGAAATAACTCCATGTCTTTTAACTGCTAATTACAGAATTCATATTTTCAAGAAGCCTAAGTTTAATTCAACCAGAATCCTTGAACCTTAAGGATAATTAATGTTTCTTTAAAAAAAAAAAAAAATTAACAAAAAAATCTGTAAATATAAACTGACTTAACATAGTGTAAAAAAAAACCAAAAAAAAACCCCCTACCATTTCTGTCCATTAACAATTGTTACATTTTTATGTACATTTCATATATTAAACATTCCTAAAGTTATAGGACAGAGATCATAATAAAAACATTATTCAGACATTTTTGAAATAGATGTAAAATTCTGGACAACCATATATGGTAATTTCTGTAAGCCAGATAGCAAGTTCTCAGTTTCAGCCAACTTTGGCATCTGATTTTTATCTGAATAACATTTTCACTCTACCAAACCCATATTTAAAAGTGCAATACTTTAGTAATTTTGTTTTTACATGGAATAATTAATGCTAGCCAGAGAAATGAATATACAAATAGAATGTATACGTTTGCTTGAGATGTGATACTTTCACTGCTTGTGTTTTTGTTTTTATTATTAAATGCCAAGATAGATAATGTGTATTCCAATGCTCGGATCCTGTTGGTTTTCACATGGTTTCAGGTAACAGTTTTTGTCCTGGGAAAATGTTCACGGTCAGATCAGCATATATTTAGGCAGCAGATATATATATATATATATATATATAGTTTATGAAAAACTAGGTAATCTGTATGGGTAAACCCAAGGAGGATAAAATTTTTTATTTGGAAGTAAAGTCTGATGATCTGCAGTCCTTTAAAAGGGCTGTGTTGAAATAATTTATTACATGGAACCTTAAAGTTGTCTGTTTTTATTTAAAATATATATATATATTTTTCATTGAAAATACATCCCTACCCACTACCAAAACGTAGCAATAACTGATACATTAAAATATAGACATATTGAACACCCAGACACCCTGTATAGCAAAAAACAGATTTATCTGTAACCTTGAAACATGAATTTTGTTTTAGCTGTGTATTTAAAACCCAGTAATTTTAAAAGTTACTCCAAAATTCGCTTGAGGATGAAATGGAATTAATGTCTTTAATTTAATTACAAAATTAAATTCGGGGCTTTTAGCTTCCATTTTTGAAACATGGTTAGAACTGTGTAGCGAAAAAAAAAATATTTTAAATCAATTAATTTATAATATCAATGCTCTGTAAATTTACATCGAGCACTATTTCGTAAAAATAAAAATATCTATAAGAACACCGGATTATATATCTTACTGTTCTTTCTTTTTATTTATATACATATATAAACCACCAGACTACCCATGCAGATGATTTGATTATAGCGATGAAGGCTTGTGTAGAACAAGCCACACTTTTCATAAGAACTTATAAGAGAAATATACTTAAGGGTGATCCTTTCCAGAAAGACATTGTTTCATTTCAGGGATTTCATTCACCTAGACTGGTTGCTATTGAAGACAAGAGAACCTAACTTGCCTTACTATTAAAACCATAATTGGAATAAAATGGATTACTGCCATTCCAAGGTTATCAGCAGGACATGAACAAAAACAGAATCGGTCAGAATTTGAACTAGGCCTGTCTATTCTAATTTTCAAAACAGTAGTGATTACACTACTTGCATATCTATCTATCTGTCTATCTATCTATCTATCTTGGTTTGAGTTCTAATTCCAAGCAATTCTGGGTTACTTAGGGAAATTTTGATTATGAATTTTCAATCTGTCTTCTTTGAAGGATCAGTCCATTTATCATTTATATGAAATTATTTCTTTCAGCAAAGAGTGCTCAATATCAGGAACATGTAAAAGACAATAGCAGTCAAGTTGCCTTTTTGTTTTTTAATCAGCGTTTCCTGATGTTGAATGAAACTCTTAAAATTCAATAGACATCCATGAATTTCAAATAGTAACCTATGAAATATTTTTCATCAGACTAAAATAAAAATCTCTTACTAGTATCTTATTCTCCTCATCTGATGATGACCATGAAGCAGTTGGAAGAAATGAAACCCTCTCAATTCAACCCTGAAGTGTATGTTCATAGATTTCTTTCTAATGTAATGCATCTGGTTTGAAATCGAGAAAAGTTGATTTAAAAAAAAATATGAGTTATTTTTTTTTTTGTTATATTTAAACAGTACCTTATTTACATTATTCGGACTATTGTCTTCATCTTTGTCGCCATATTTATTACAACGTTTTGGCCATTGTATGCTCTGGCCTTCTTCAGATGATTGGAATGTCGAACTGAACCTTTATTTCACTCATTGGGGTTGACTGTTCTAGTTTCACGTGCCATGTTTACAATGGCTGAAACGTAATAAATATGGCGACAAAGATGAAGACAATAGTCTGAATAATGTACATAATATCTCATCTCAGAAATATAGACAGATATTAAACAGTACCTCTTCTGAATCAGATGATAAGAGAGAAAATAAAAAAAATGACTTGGAAATTCTGATAGGAATAGAATTAATTAGGTTTCAAATGTTAAAATTGAGCAGGGTACCACAAAATGAAAATGAAGTGCTGGTGGGGATGGATAATTCAAATTTCTGATTCTATTTTTCTGTTTGTTTTTTTTTTGTTTTTTTTCAAACCTATCCTACTGTAAAAGTTTTATTTGAAATGCAAAATTTTCTATATATATATATATATATATATATATATATTGTGTGCATGTGTTTGTACTTATTCTCTAGAATAAGACCTACAGAGGTTTCCTGTATATAACACTTACAGGATTAATACAAATATTGTCATTTAGCTGATTGATGTTATATCCAGCACCTCAACTCTAGAGAGTCTCAAAAACAAAGCTTTTTGTAATCGTTCAGTTCACTCTTCAGGAAGCTAATGTTTCAGGGGTATGAGTATGGTTAATACAAAATTAAATTTTCTGATTTATTTTGAAAATTAATGGCAGAAATGATTTTAGACAAATGATAGAGCTCAACTTACTAGTATCATAATAGACAAATTTTGTCTACTGTTTAGTTCTCAAACACTTCACCCCCCCTCCTAATAACATTCTGGATATAGGAATGATTCTGGAGTGTATCTGTATAGAAAAAGAATTTGTAATCATCTCTGAATTTCTTAAAGGAGCCGTTGTCAGATACTAATTCTTGACAATTCTTTTTATTCTGCTTTTTTGCAACACTGAAGCCCTTTTTGGTGAAATAAAATCTTTCAATTAAGACAATTTTTCAGAAAAAATAAACACAAGTCAAGTTATTGCTCTTTCCAATATTGATGGGGGATTCCTTAACTTTTTATTTGTAGTGTAGAATGTCTTCAATATGCCATGTTCCTCCAGGATGCAAATGATCACAGTTCTCTGATTTCCTGTCCTTTGTAGCACTTAAATTTTCCATTTTTGTTATCTCTTCTAAACCTTGCTCCAGCATCCATTTGCTCATGCTTGCCAAGGAGGTTATGCATGGTTTTCCTCTGTCTATTTTACCGTCAATCTGTCTTGTGAGTTTCAAATTTTCCATGCCCCCTTTCCTCATTATGTGGCCTATATATTTCAACTCTTTCTAATGTTAAGTATAAGCATCTTTTTTGTTTCCATTTTCTCTAAAACTTCATTGTTGCTCATATGTTTGGTCCATATGAATCTCAGCATCCTTCTGTAGTACCACTGTTGCTTCAAACCCTTTTTTCACCATCCAGCATTCACTGCTATATAGGAAGACTGATATTACATAGTAGTTCAGTACTTGTTTCTTTTGTTTCTAATGAAATTTTCCTGTTTATTAATACTTGCTTAGCTTTTGAAAAGCATTTTTCACCATCCCAATGCACCTTTTGGATTTTAGTGTCACACTTTCCATCCACTGTTAAAACACTTCCCAGATATTTAAATTTTTGTACTTGTTTGATTCTGGTATCTCCATTTTGTAATTAGCATGTTGGGCTGTCCCTTTTGTTAACAACCATGCATTACATCGAGTTCTTGTCCGTGTTCTTGTAGTTTCCTTTCCATGTCTGCTATTAACACTGTATCATCTGCATATCTTATGTTAAGATTCTGGCAGCTAATAATGAATCATGGTAGGACTTCTAATTCTCTCTGCCTAACTGTATAGGTTGAATAAGTCTGGTGAGACGACACATCCTTGTCTTACACCCCTGTTGTATCTTTGTATATCTGCTGAGCTGATTTTCTACCTGTATGCAGGTGGTTTACTGTCAATATTGGTTTTGGATTATTCTAATATCCTTCCCAGATACATCAAGGTTACCTCGCAATTCCAGCAGTTCTTTGTGACATACTTTATCAAAAGCTTTTGCAAAATCTATAAAACACAAGTACACCTCCTTCTGCATTTGTATTGCTCTTTTTGATATTTTTCTGAGGATAAATATCGCATTTCTTGTTCCAGTGTCCAAACCCACACTGTTCTTGTTCTATTTCTCGTTTGATTCTCTTGCATGCTCAACTCATCAAAATTCAGTTAAGTTTTAACTTTGCGTTTTATAGAATACATTTTTGACTAGTATTTCATTGAGAAACTATAGCTTGAAAAGTAACAAAAATTTCAAGATAAATAATGATGACAAAGAAACTGATACTTAACAATCAGAAAGAAATTGCTGAAATTTTCTGTGACACAAGGAGAAAAGAGGATCTGGAGAATTTAACACTCACAAGGCATAAAGGCAAGAGAAGCAGAAGGTCACAACAAGAGCTTTACTTAACAAGTTTGAGTGAATGGATAGCAAAACACCGACAAACAGGTATAAGTTAATTAAAGCAACAAGATTTAGGAAGTAGTGGAGAGCTATTATCGCACATGTTCTAAAGAGACATGGCATGTAAAATATTTTTTATCTTGATTTCAGTTGCTTTTTATTGCAACTCTTAGGTTAATCTTCTGCAATTGTTGCTTATAACAATGGTCTAAGAATGGCAATAAAAAGTAAAAGAAAGATGAAAGAAAAGTGATGACTTAATCATAGACAAAGGTTTAGCTGAGAATTTCTTATGACTTATATAGATAATATCTACAGTCATTCATAAGTAGTGGAGGTCAGAAATAAAGAATAAGCCTCTGGTAAGATTTGAACCTGTATCTCTTTTCTGGAAGCTTGCTTGTCTAGGACAGCTGCCTTTCAGATTAGGCTACAAAGATCTAGTGACTGAAGCTTAAATCTAACTGTATAGCATTCATTCAAATAAAGGATGAAAGCTATAGGGTTAGATTTGAGTTTTAAACACTTTTGTTTCATATACTAGTTGTATTATTGGTTTAGTTTTAGTTTTTCCTTCCACTTGTGCTGTTAGGCATCGCAGGGAGACATGGTCATCTGTCAGCAGCAAGGCAAGTGGCCTGGACGAGATATATCTCATTGGCTCTGAGAGTGTCTGCCACAGAGTCACTACAGTGTCTTTTTTGGACTGACTCTTGCTCTCCAGCCAGAGTACCTAATGAGTAATAATTTGATAAAAAGCAATAAGAGATTTTGTTTTTGCTTGGAATAATTAATGCTAGCCAGAGAAATTAATATGGTATTTATCAATCCACCCACGGGGATCGAATGTGGCACAAGGCCTTTTTAATGTGGGTATCTCTGAGCCCGTAGGCCCAGCCAAAAATAAATAACCATCCAAACCTGCCGAGGCGGGCCAGTTCAAATCAACCTCCTCCAACGAAACCCTACCCCTCGGCGGAGCTTCGTCCAAATCCTCTCTGCAAGCAGAGAGTTCGACAGACACACCAAACCGGCAGCTCTGCGCAGATACTACACTTTGATCCTAGCCACCGGGCCGAGCGGGTATTCTATTTATAGATACAGAGAAATTAATATGCAAACAAGTATGTAAATGTTTGCTTGAGATGTGATATTTTCACTAGTTTTTAATATTAGTAGTTTTTCTCATATTCTCTAATACTCAGTAACCTCTTACATCCTAGTGGCTTTATTGCCTTTCTTGGGATGAAATTATTAAAAATAAATGATGCTTAGAATACCTAAGATTTGCAGGTATATAGAAAGAGGTTGAAAAGGCTAATATACTCAACCATCTGATCTTTTATTTCAGGCAAATGTTCTCGTCTTTGCAGATGTTTTTAGTTTTAGTTTTGTGACAGGTGCTATTGTTTTTACTTCTTTTGAAATTATTTATGTTCTGGAACCCTCTTTGTGGATAATTCAGCCAAGATATATATATATATATATATATATATATAATATATGAGAGAGAGAAAAAAAGAAGATATATGGTTTGAAACATCTGGTTTTAAAAATCTGTATGGTGTATTGGAACATATTCTCAACAGTTAAGGGGAACAATTGTATACTCGTACATGCATATCAGTATATGGATGATTCTCCTGTTGAAAATGACTGAAGGTTCAGTAAATTCTATGCTTTTACTGAACAACCTACAAAAGTGAAGGGTTTAAATTAGTAGTCTGCAATGCACACTCTCTCTGTCATAACACCCTGTTCTGCACCATTGCACTGTGTACCATATATCAGATGATGCTACAATCACAGATTTTTTTTTTTTTAATAGGTGTTTTCCATCTCCAGTCTCTATGTTGACCATTGGTTCTTATAAGAAGCTCATCTGCCTTTTGTCAACCTTTTTCAGGGTGGTTCGAATTCAGTTTTCCTTTTCTTCAAAAGGTTGCCAAGCAAAACTATAGGCTCCAGTCTGTCCCGCTAATTAACCCATAAGTGGAGGAGAAGAGATAGATTCATACACTTTTCCAAGGGTATTTGTGCATAACTGAATGCAATGAATTGGCCATATATATATATATATATATATATATATATATATATATATATATATATATATATATATATATGCACACACACACACACACACAACCTGATAATTGCATCTAGCATGAAACAACCTGTCGCCTCTGAGTGTTGACTTCAATGTTCACTTTTATATTTACATATGCTCTATCTCTGATATTGAGCACTTTATCCCATTAATGTAGCATACCTTAAAAACTATATTTATTCATATATATATATATATATATATATATATATATTGAGAGAGAGGAAAAAAGATGTATATGGTTTGATATCAGTGTGTTACTTTCATTAGTTGTTTCTAATATTAAATGCTAAGATATAGAATGTGTGTTGCAATGCACACATCCTATCGGTTTTCACAAGGTTTCAGGTAACAGATTTTGTCCTGGGAACAGAAATCCAATTTCCAATCCTGAGCTGCTATCCATTACACCAACTATATATACGAGAACCAGTGTTTCAACCTGATATGGCTGTAAGCCCTTCATACCACCACACATCCATGCTTACAGAATCTGGTAATCCCAATAAGTCACCCATCTAGATACTGACTAGGCTCAATGTTGCTTAACTTCAGTGATCATACAAAAACTGGTGTTCCAATGTGATATGACCATGAATCTCACAAAGAATAGTCTCTGCTATGGCACCATCTCCATTATTAGTACACTGTTTTTTTTCATTTCTCAAAATAAGCATTGCAAATGACAAAATTGCATCTCATTTTCAAACTTGATGTGAAAATATTTAAAATTCACAATCCACATATCAACGATGCGTATAAAGTGTTGAAGTTTCACCTTTCAGAATACGTATATATGTCATAAAAGTCACTTGTGACTGAAATTTATGTCTTCAGGCATCATTGCTACAATCACTTGTCCTCAGTTTTATTAAACAATTAAAAGCCGCACTCTGTGCAGACCTTAACTAGCTTAAAAGTCTACACGGAGTGCAGGTTTTAAGCTAGTTAGGCCAAAAACTAAAGGGACCTTTTGGTAGAGCTTAGAAAAGAGCAATAATTTTGAAGAAATAATAATGAATTCCTCAGTTCACTCCATGGAACTCAAAACCTCACTTTAATTCTGTTTCAAGCTATAAGTCCAATTGCAGTCAAACGGCCAATTTGGGCCAAAGCTCCGATTTAGGCTGAAATTCTAATTCAGGCCCAAAATGGAGTTCTTGGAATCAAAAACCCCCATGGAACTTCAAAACCACATCACAAAACCTTTCACTTTAACTTTTGATTCCTTGGCATTTTGAAGAAATAAAACTGATTTCCTCAATTCACAAAGTTTTGGAGATATTTTAAACTGAATTTAAACAAAAATTGTTAGTTTTTGTGTTGCTTTAAACTCTGTATAAATTAAAAAATTTCTAACATCTCTAATTTTTTTTCAATTATTTTAAATTTTGAATTTTTAACTGTTCCCTTCTCATTGGACACAAATCCCAATGCTGGATGGTCAAGCACCAGATGAAGGGCAGATTTTCAATCCAGGGATCATCCTGATTTCAAAAAGGCATAATATGTATATATAGAGCAAGTGCAGCCCAAGTTTGAGGGGTTTCAGACACAAGGACAGACAGAGAATTTACTGTTTATTTATTTAGAAAATGATCATCAAACATAACAGAAATGACACTGACAAACAGAAACTGTAAAATGCTTCCTTTAAATGACAAGCTGACAGTTCTTAATAATAAAATCAGATGTTGATAGTTCTACAATCAATCATAAGAATCTTCTATTCATAACTTTTATTCTAGTATATTGTTATAATTGTTCTATTTTGTTATTAGTTATTCTTAGTCTTTTACGGTGTTTACTGTATTTTCCTGTGTATAATATGGCTTCTGTTTCTGAAGCTATAAACTAGGAATAAATTACACCCTTGAGTATGACTCCATAGTACAGCTATCCCTATGTAATTTGCTTTTTAAAAGTGGTATGATATTAAATCCATTAAAATCTCAATATAGTATCTATATAAATTATCAATATTTTGTGATTTAAGATTACAAATGCCAATTTACACTATATAGCAATAAATTAGGTTGAGGTTGTTTATGTATCATTTTATTTTTTCAAGTCGTTTGAAGTTTTCAAACTGGCTACTTTGAATCAACAGAGGAATATGAAACAACAACCTCGCAGCATGGAAATTATCAGCCCATTTTTCATGAGGAAAAAACTAAAAAAAAAAAAATAATAATTCATACAATACTTTGGCTTTTGTTGTAACATTTAATGTTATCAAAACATGACAGATCTTGTGTATTCCCTTTATCAATTTTTTTATTCATTTTGGCGATTTTCCTGTCTTTGAGACAAAAGGCTTTCAATTATGCTGATTCCCAAAGAACAGTTTTTGCCAACATATCAAATATTTTTTTGTAAACAATTGTTATCAACATCTGCCTACTTGGTGTAATATTATCTACCAGTGTACCCATGCTGTCAAAAATGATGGCAACTGTTAGAAAGTTTTAATAGTGAGATGCAATGAAACAAAAGTCTTGAAACAATGTATCAAGATTCAATAAAGCAGAGATAAAGAATTTATGACTAAAATGAACTGTTTAATTAATCTATTGCCTTTATATTTCTTAGACATTCAATGGTATCTCTGATTCATTGATATTGTGGAGGTATATTCACTCACACCATGTGGTCATATGTTTGTGTTCATGAGAAAAAACAGATCAAACATACATAATAACAAAAATAAACATGGTAATTTTTATGGTAGTTTCATACAATTTTATTTATGTATTTGTGTGTGTGTTACATTACAATCATAATAATGTTGTAGAAGGGAGTAAATCACTCTGTAATATCACAAGTCCTATCACGGTGGGTTTAAAAACCCACCGTGATAGGACACACTCAAACAACAATCCTCAGGGACTCCACTCCAAATTGTAACTCTGAGTTTCTTGCTATGGTGATCATCAGAGAAAATCTAAGAACTAACCACCTAACTAGTATCATTGGGAATAAAGAAAGAAAAACCCCAATGAAGACTGTCACTCATATAGGTGTGTGTGTGTGTGTAAAGAAAACAAGAAAAATCACTCATGGATAAAACTACCAACTATACAAGGTGTGTTTATATATGTGTATGAACACCACACACATACACACACACATATATATATATATATATATATATATATATATATATGTGTGTATGTGAAAAATGTATGACAAAATGTAAAACATTTTTATGTGATGCATTTTGTCCATGTTGTCAATCCAACAGTTCTTGGGCAAAAAGAGACGAATCAGGACATCTGTACTTCTGATAGGAACAGTTCCTGTTGCATACTGGGAGTAATTTTATTATTTTTATTTTTTATTCAGTTTATTTTAAACGAGGTTTAAATTTTATTTTATTTTTCTTATAATTTTCGTCTTCATTATTATTACTTTTATATTTTAGTTTTATTTATTTATATAACAATTTTCCCACTTTTTGCTCAATGTCTTTTCATGTTGAAAATTTTATATGTCTAATATAATAGTGAAATGGAAATATCTGTAAGAAAAAAAAGATTAGCAACAGAATAACAAAGATAAGTTAAAAACGAAGTTAAAGCAAAATAATCACTTAGACAAAGGTATCTGAGTGCCTCACATGAAAGGCTTGAACAAATAAGACTACACTCTAAGAAAAGTAGTAGTAGATGAACTGATTAATTAAGCAGCTCCCTTTGTTTAGGAACTAATTTTGTCTAAATGCAGATAAATATTTCATTTATATAGATTAAAATGACTGATGGAATTAATCTCTCATAAATTTAACTTAAGTTGATTTACCTTTCACTACATATGGGACAGGAAATATTGTTAAATATTATATGGCTGACGATTGTGCTAAAAATCTTACTGTTTTAAATAAGAGCTTTTTTTTTAAGCTGAGTAAAAATTTTTGAAAACTACCAGACTTTTTTTTTTGCTTTCAGTTTTTGTTAAAAATTTCTTGTATTATGCACAAAAAAAAATACAGTAAGTTTTAACTTAAAATTTATCATAGGTATGCATGGTATCATGATCTTCATTGGTTTCATGACTGGCTGTAATGATAGGGTCACTGAGCACCTCTGACCAGCTCCCCCACCATATAAATAATGTCAGTCTAAATGATCTTCCAGTCCAATCAATGATGGTGTCAGCCAATTGTTTTTCCTGCCTGCCTCTTTTGCTTAAGCAGTACCTTGTAGGATGCAATTCTCTCTCTCTCTCTCACATAACACCCTGTCCTGTACTGGTGCACTGTGTGCCATAGGTCAGGTGATGCTACAATCACAGTTTTTTTTTGTTTTGTTTTTTTTTTGTTTTTTTATAGGTGTTTTCCATCTCCAATCTCCATGTTGACCATTGGTTCTTATAAGAAACTCATCTGCCTTTTGCCAACCCTTTTCAGGCTGGTTTGAATTCAGTTTTCCTTCTCTTAGAAAGTTTGCCAGCCAAGGCTATAGGCTCCAGTCTGTCCTGCTATTTAACCCATAGCTGGAGTAGTGATAGATTTATACCCTTTCCCAACTGTAATTTAAGTTCAGTTCTCCAATTTCTCATTCCAAGCCATTGTCTATTATACCATCTGCATGTGCATACACGCACACTCAAACAACAATCCTCAGGGACTCCAATCCAAATTGTAACTCTGAGTTTCTTGCGATGGTGATCATCAGAGAAAATCTAAGGAGAACTAACCACCTAACTAGTATCATTGGGAATAAAGAAAGAAAAACCCCAATGAAGACTGTCATTCATATAGTTGTGTGTGTGTGTAAAGAAAACAAGAAAAATCACTCATGGATAAAACTACCAACTATACAAGGTGTGTTTATATATGTGTATGGACACACACACACACACACATATATATATATATATATATATATATATATATATATATATATATGTGTGTGTGGATGTATGACAAAATGTAAAACATTTTTATGTGATGCATTTTGTCACTTAGGACTTCATTAGACAAACTTTTTCCAGTATGTCATACATCTTTCTTCCCAAACTGTCTTGATATATATAAAAGAAAAAAAATTACATTCCTTACTCCATATATATATGCTTCATTCACATAAATTATAAATGCATTCATACATATATATCTATACATATGCCATACAAGTAACTTAATACTTTGGATGAAGTTGTTGCATAAAATTCCCAATGAGACCTGGGAGAAGCTAATTGACAGATAAAAATTGCTCAAGCTATTGAAATTCCTCAAACTTTATAGTATAGCCTGGTATAAATGCACTTGTATGCATGCACACACACACTCGTTTTTATTCTCGCTCAAATTTGATTTTCTTTGGAATTTTCTCTTTTATTTACCTGCAGAATGATTCATTCCAATTCTTGGTTCTATTTGAAGAACTTGAATTTTTTCTTCCTTTTATCTTTCATTCCTTCCTTCTCTTCTTTTAGATGGCATCTTTTATCCCTTGGCTACTGACTGTGAATATAGCAGACATTGAAGGGTCTTCAGTTATTTGCAAGCTGCTCTGCATGCACTGTCTTCAAGGGGCTTTTTATTCACATAAAGCCCCTTTTTGATTGAGGGGATGACATGGAGAAACTGCCTGTTCAATTGATTGGAAGATGGTGTAGAGTTGGGTGGGGACAAGCAGCAGATTTCTTTGAAGGAGAGGGCAATAAATAGCAGGAGGAAAGATGCAGAAAATGCCTGTGTGTTTTTACTTTTTATATTTTATTTATAAATATTCTTTCACTGGATCTGAAGGACTAAGGACTTTCAGAAAACTAAAAAAAAATACCCATGAAGATTAATAGGTATATGAAGTTTGAAATCTTAACCTGTTTGCTGCTAAAAATATTTTTTAATATAATTATTTTGATTCCTGTTGTTTGTTGACAGAAAGATGATCATATTTCAGATCTAAATTGTTTGGAATATATTATTTAAAATCCTACATTTATTAGAAAATATATTCAGTTTAAATACAGGAGGAGTTCTAAAACTGATTTTAAATGACCATACTTTTTTCCTGTTACCCAGTGATTAACCCTTTTAACACAGATCCTCATTTTAATTTCATTAAATTGTTTGTCTATATTTCTAAGTTGAGGTATTTTAACTATTTTCCACCTCTGCAAGCATGGATATTTACAAAATTAAAAAAATACTTTAAAAATAACTCTATTTATTACCAAATAATCTTCAAAAAGTATCTGATTTTTTTTTCTCCAATTTGGATTTCATTGCTCTTCTCAGGGTAGGGATTGTCTAGACTGAATGGGAAGGAAATGTATTATTCCAATGTCTTATTTGAAACTTAGTCATATTGTGTGTGTGTGTTGAATGGTACAAGCACATGTAAATCACTCACACAAAATGCATACATATTCATAAGCATTAGCCCCCCCACACACACACACACACACACACATGCAGTGTCTGGTGGATACATAATCTGTTCCTGTTTTATAATATGGATTCTTTTGACTTGGTGCAAAATTGAACTGGCAATTTGTTTCTTTGTGTTATGTTCCAAGCCAGTAGATGTTTTGATAATAAAAAGTAACAAACCCCAAAAACAAAAAAAATTCAACATTGATGTCTAACATTCTAATGTCTATTGTCTGTCTCTAGAACAACAAATATTTTTTTGATTATTACTCTAGTTCAGTTCTTTTTACTGACAGCAAGATGATCACATGTCTGATCTAAACTGTTTAGAATATATTACTTAAAATATTACATTTATTAGAAAATATATTCAGTTTAAATACAGGAGGAGTTTTAAAAACAATTTTAAAGGGCCATACTCTTTTCCTGTTACCCTCTGATTAGCCCTCTTGACACAGATCTTCATTTTAATTAGTTCCCAAGCAAAATGAGCTACTTAATTAGTTCCTTTACTCTGCAATTTTTTAGATTGCAGTCTTATTTGTTCAACCCTTTCATGTGAGGCACACGGATAACTTTGTCTATTAAGTTATCATCTTGCTTCAACTTGATCTTAAAATAGACTTTGTTGCCATTCTCTTTTGTCATGCGGTTGCTAATCTTTTTCTCTCAAGAGATATTTTCATTTCACTGTTATATTAAACACATAGAATTCTTAACATGAAAAGATATTAAGCAAAAAGTGATTTATATAATACCAGACTATTAAAACTTTCTAACAATTGCCATCATTCTTGACAGCATGGATACACTAGTGGTTCATAGCGCTTCATCCACAAAAAAAAAAAAAAAGAAAGAAAATGAAAATATTATTACTAATATATTTCTTGATCAAATATTGACTATTTACAAGAATATTCTCCATAACTAATTTTATGTATTAAAATTACATAATAAATTTAGTTTTTGATCTCTGTTTGGTTCAACCACAAAACTAGTTCAGTTCTTTTTATTGACAGCAAGATCATCACATTTCAGATCTAAATTGTTAAGAATATATTATTAAAAATACTACATTTATTAGAAAATATATTCAGCTTAAGTACAGGAGTCATAAAAATGACTTCAAAGGGTCACAAATTTTGGCTACACTGTATATACTCATATATAAGCCAGCTTTACATATAGTGTGACTCCTGAATTTTTTAAGCCAAATCCTTTAACCGCTCCAGAAATAATTTACTTCTGTATAGTGCAACCAGTCACTGAAAATGCATGATTTTTAACCTCTGCAAAAAATTACCAGTGTATAGATTGACGCCCTATTTTTGATGTTAAAAGAAAAACTGATAAAAAAAAAACCCTCTCATTATACATGTTTTTTTTTCCTTTTACCCAGGGGTTGTTGCCAGATAGTTAAATTACTGCAGATATCCATTTCATTTTCATTCAAATGGTAGTTGCATGTGCTGAAGTATATTTTAATTTAATGACAGCCCTAAAATACTTCTCCAAATTAAAAAAAATAAAAATAATTTCCAAAATGTCCAGTAAATCTTATAATTATCAGATTTTTTTTTTAGGGTTTAATTAATTAACTTTTTTTCTTTCTATAACTTTGAATTTATTACTCAATCAAGATTAGGAGTAGTCAAGACTGAATTGGATAAGAATGTATTATTACAATGTCATATTTCAAATTCTGTTAAATTAAGCGTGTGTGCATGGGATTTTGTATAGATTAAATGTCAGAAGCATATGTAAGTAACTCCTACACATTAGACATTAGACATATGCTTAGATACATATTACATATGTGTATGCAAAGTCATATGCAGACAGTGTGTGATGGAGAGAGAATCAGTTTTTCATTTATAATATAGATTAAGGGAGAGGACAGCACGACAGTAACCTGACACAGGGGCACAAATATACAGAACCCAATAGGCTCATCAGGAAACCTAGTCTAATAAGGCACATACATCACAGTATGTATCTAGTGATTTTTTTTTGTCCAAACACGGTCAGCACATTGTGGCCATGTTCATAGTTGATGTTATTGAGGGTTGGCTTTTTCTTTTTTCATTATTAGTGCTTCCATTATGTTTAGTCTTTTTTTTTTACATGTCATTGAGGCTATAATACTTGTATTTTCTACAAGTATATTGCAGATGGAGTTTGGTAGGTTTCTGTGTGTGTTTAAATGAATCTTAATTATGCTATGATCAGAGAGGTTTAACGTGAGTTTTCTTGATAGGCATGTGGTGGCATGTCCAGTATATAATTGTGAAGATTAAATGTCAGAAGCACATGTCACTTACAATAGACACATGCATATATATTACATACTGTGTATGCAAAGTCATATGCAGACTGTGTGTGATGGACAGAGAATCAGCTTTTTTTTGTCTTTATAATATAGATTCCTGTCTAGAATTTTTATTAAGTTCATTATAACTTGAAGATTCGTCAAAACAAGTGTGGGTAACTTATCACAACAAAGACAAAGTTTGTGGGAGGAAAATGTTCTTGTAATAATTAGCATTTATTGCCAAGTATATTAAGACTCTCATTCTGGTGTTGGTTTTTCTTGTAAAGATTTGAAAATCTGTTAGGGATATATTTTTCATAGTAACAATTACTGCTTAGAACCATTCAGTGTAAGTTTATAATGTTTTTTATTATCAATGTTCAGGCAAGAAAAATATGTGTGCTATGAGAAAGCAATTTCACAAAATAGTTCCTAGCTTCAAATATATATTTTTTTTTTTTTTACTTAGTTCTTCATTGCAAACTTTTGTGTAGCAAATGATACATAGTTTTTCTTTTTATGCTATTAATTGCTTTACACAATTACTGTACATGATCAATATTACTGAAAACAAACTTTGATACATGTTACTAATAACAATAACACATTGTGTGTATTAACAAAAAGATTTCTTAGACATTTCTTTCATCTTGCGATGAGTCATGAAGTGAATTTTAAACTTTTCCTCACTTGTATGAATATTTTAATCAATTTCTTATAAAATTGAATTAAAACAATGACCACTATCTGGAATTCATGGCCTCTTATCCTGTACAGGTGGGCACTTCAACTATAGACAAAGTGGGGAAAACTTTTGTGTGATAAATTTTGTCCTTTAGAAGATTAAAGGATTAAATGCATAACAGAAAAACTTTTTACACATTGTCATACATCTTTGCCCCCACCTCGCCAAATTGTTCTTAATATATAAAAATTTATATATCTTATCCCATATATATATATATATATATATAATATAGTCAGTTTCATGCTTCAGTGTGACCTTCAAAGTGTCACTACTCCTTTAGTGAATAAGCAATTTAGCATTAGCCCTAAACAAAAAAAAAAAAACTAAGAAGAGCCAGTTTCCTCTTTCCCCACTTCTATTAATCTCTCAATGACCTATATACATAGCCTGTTACATAGACAGCCCACATAGAGAGAAGTGACACTTGGACTGAAAATAGCACTGAACCTTGAAACTGGCAATCACTATTAATGTGGTTTCCTATGTTCACATGGTCTCTCTCTTTACCCCCTCCCCATATAATATATATATATATATATATATATATATACGGTGTATTAAAATAATTTTACAAACTTTGAGAGCTGGTTTCTCACACCAAAACATGGCAAAATGTTCATATAAACATACATCCAAAAGGCCATCACTGAATCAAAATTAAAAAAATAATCAAATTTTAAATCAATACAAACTTTTTAAACTTTTTATGGCAGTAAACTGTTCTCATTCTGCTGTCCACATCTAACGATATCTTGGCTTGGTCTTATTTGGTACTATTCAGTTATTGTTTTTCACAATAAATCTTCAAGAGCCAACCTCTGGATTGAACTCGCAAATACTATATCACCAGCTTCACAAAGAAATGCTATTACAGACTTAGGATCAGTGGGAAATAAAATGAGCAAAAACTGAGCTGTACTAAATAAGAACATGACATGAGCAGGAGAACAAGAACAGTCTGTGCCCATAAATTAAATAATCAGTTCAGTTCAAAATTCTATCAAGGTTACTCAGATCAACAGCCACCTGTCAAAGGAAGGAGGTCGCAACAGCTGAAATGTCGTGATAATGGCAACAAAGATACAGGAAATAATCCACGTATAAATAATGTAAATAAGTCTTCATCCCAGAAATTCAGACAGAAGCATTACAGGTGATAATAACAACAAAGATGAGGACAATAGTCTGAGTGTAAATAATAAGTTCTCATCTCAGAAATTCTTTTCAAAGTTCTGCCTTTAAATCTCAGATTCTTTTTTTGTAAATACCAACTTCTCGGTCATTGCCCTTATGCTGTAGAACTACTCATTTGCTTTTGTGTTTGGCCAATAAAGCTGTCAACTCTCAATTTACATTTGTCAAACTGAGAAACACTGGAACTATAATGACATTTTCAAGCTTTTTCATATAAAAGGTCAGTTTTCTAATGTGTTTGACCTTACTATAAAGTACTTTAATTAGATTTAGCAGTCATCAGGTACTTGTTGGTCCAGCTTGTGAAAGTGTTCACCTAAATAAGTTTCAACTGTGTGTCTTTGCTGGGGTCTCACTCACTGATCTGGATTTTCCCTGGATTTTTCATCTAATACTATTTATAGTTTTACCCATCTTGTTTTGTCTGAAACATTATCTAGTATTTATTTAGCTCCTGTGGTTTAAATTAAGTAAGCAAGAATGAAGAACTGCTCCTACTCATCAATTCCCGCCACAGAAACAAGCTGGAGTAGTAAATAATATTTAGGCTTTAAGGTTTGGCTCTTTTTACCAATTCTGCATTACACTTAAGATGTCTTTTTTTTTTTTTTTTCTTTTTTTTTTTCTCTTTTTCATTTCTTCTCTTCGGTTTCTGTCTCAACTGCTGTTTCTTCTTTCCCCTCCTCCTCTTAATTCTGGTAATCACAAAGCTTGCTCCTGCCTAGCATTCTGAAACCAACATCTCAAAAACAAACAAATCGCCCCCCCCACTGAATCCTCCTCCCCTTATATAAACATTTGTTACCCACAATTCTCTGTTCATTTTCTGCAAATTCTCTCTTCATTTACTTGTTTTCTGTATTGGTATCAAGTTTTTTTTTATTTTAATCGAGTTCACCCCAAACAAGGCAATAAAGCCACTAAGATACAATGCGTATGAAAAAAATTAGATAATGGAAATATTACTAAGGAGCAAGAACAATAGAAGGGTAATCGGGACAATAGATAGCAACTGACATAGAATTTAAATTTTTGCAGATTAAAGTTGGCTGGAAAGCATGGAACCGGAAGGAAGTTCCACAAGCAAGAAGTGCTAGAAAATAAACTTTTAGCATAGAACTTATGGTCACATCTAGCCAACTAGATTGTAAATTGGTGAGACTTTATCTCTCGTCTAGTACTACATTTAATTAAAAAAAGTCTAGGTACCATAGCAATTACCATGAATGTATTTTTAGAAAAGGCATAGGGAAGTAACTTTACAGCAATGAAAAAGTTACTGATGGTAAGATGCCAGGTTAGGACCAATAATATTACTGATTTTTCTTTGGATTTTATGAAGGATCTCTAAATATATAGTTGAAGCACCAGTAAACAATATGGTGAACCAACTTTCTTAGCAGCTGACCTAGCAATGGCTTCAGTATAGTCGTATGTTAGCAAAGAATGTTAGCTCAAGAAGGTGCAACAAATCACTCTCTTGGAGGTTAGTATCAGCCATAGTGATAGTAGACAGAAAGGAGGAACCTCTCAGATGGTTAATAGAGTAGTTAAAATTAACAAGCCATTCTTTGTCCCAGTTAATAACAGACTGCAGGTTGTTTTTGTGATTAACTATCAATTTGACCTCATCAGACTTAGTATCATGACAGGAATAAATGGCTGTCTCATCAGCATAGATACTGATGGCATTGGGATGGTCGTTAATGAAAATTAAAAAAAAAAAAAAAAAAGAAGTAAAACCAAAGATAGAGCCCTGGGTGAGATTTGTGTTAGTAGAAAATGATCTAGAAATGTGACTGTGCATGTTAAGCCACAGGTTTTTATTGTATATAGTATCACTTATGACTGTGCGTGCGTGCGTGTGCACACATGCTCCACATTATCAAGTGACAAACAAGCAGTCATGAGTACTTCCAAAGAGTACAGTTTGCGCATACTCTCAACTACCTCCTCTTCATAATCCGACAGATTCATATTGTGTCGGACTTTTACTTCAACTATATCGTTATAGAAATTTTACTAATTTCAACTCGGGTTTTTATTTTTACTAATTTATTTCTTTATGTAGTTTTTTCCTTTTAAGGTTTTGCAAAACCCCTATTTTTTTCAATATTTACTCAGAACAGGTGATAAAATGAAATAGTCTGATCCACACCAAAGAGTAATATATGACAAGGTTGTTTCAGCTTATACACAAAACTGTTTCTTATTGCTACAAACATATTTAGAGGATGCACATATTTGAATAAGCATTGTGGAGTAATGGATAGTGGCTCCGATTGAGGAATCAGAGATTCAAGTTCGAATTCCAGTCAAATCCATTACATTCACTTATGTGCTAATACCCCTGGGAAAAATATGAATCCTCTTCTTCTCCCCCAAGCTATGGGTAAATAGCAGGATAAACTGGGTTCTATAGCCTTGGATGACAACTAGTCTACTGCAGAAAGAAATGGTAACCTATTGTGGGGGAAAAAATCTGCCTCGTCAATCATGTATCGAAAGATACATGATCACCTAAGCATGTATCACGCATGGCACATAACTGACTGATTGATATGTTTGAGTAGTTTATTTTTAAGAATACATTTTCACCTACAGGCCTTGTTATTTTTTGTTTTTTAATCTTTAAATAAAATACAAAATTATAAAAAATTGTGTACGAGTTGCTGCCCTCTATGACTGAAGTCAACACCCAGAGGCAACAGTCTGTTTCATGCTTGAACGCAATGGCCTGACAATTGTGTTTTAGCATTAAACAGACTATTGCCTTTAGGCATCAACTTCAATGTCCACTTTTATATTTGCATACTCTCTATCCCTAATATTGAACACTTTAACCCATAAATATAGCATACCTTAAAACTACATTTTATCATTTTATATATATATATATATATATATATATATATATATATATATATATATATAGGAAGCAATCCTTCATTTATGCATGTTTCATTAAAAATGACAGACAAGTTATGACAGTTACACTTTTTATTTAATTTTTCTTGTTTTGTGACAAGAGCTTTCTTTTTTAATGAAACATATATATAAAAAACAAACATTGTTAACAATGTATGTTTTTATATAAAATGTTAATTATAACATAATTATTATATATAATATAATGTTAATTATAATAATTATAATTATTATATATAATATATATATAATGTTAATTATAACATAATTATAATTATTATATATATATATATAATGTTAATTATAACATAATTATAATTATTATATATAATATATATATATATATATAAAATGTTAATTATAACATAATTATTATATATATATATATATATATAAACATGTTAATTATAACATAATTATAATTATTATATATATAATATATATATATATATAAAAAACATGTTAATTATAACAGACAATGTCTATTAGTTTGAAATGTAACTAGTCACAACACATTATATTGTATCTAAACATATGGTTATGTTATTATTTTGGCCTCTCGCATAGTATGACTACATAAAATCACATCTTGAACATACTAACTGCATCTACTAATTCCACAACCGTTATTGTCACATACCAATCTTCTGTGTCAAAACAACAAAATATCATCTTCGATGGTGAATATCTTTGTTAAAATGTCCATATAACCACTCTGATGATGGCTCATCTGAGTCAAAAGCTCAGGACCTACTTAATAAAAAAAAATATCCAAATGTTGGACAATTTTTGTCTTTTTTTTCACCCAAAATTAAAGCAAGCATATGAACATTAGAACAGGTTATGATCAGACATGATAGATATTCATTGTTTGTTATATTTAACAGTGTGTGTTTAAATAATGATCTGCTATCTCAATACACTATATATATATATATATATATATATATATATATATATATATATATATATATATATATATAATCTCAAAAACAAGAAGTACCTCAACATAGTATAGTCTATTTCAAGACATTCTGTACACAGCTAGCTATATATATATATATATATATATATATATATATATAAAATGTGTGTGTATATGTGTGTTTATTATAATAAAAGCTAACAGTGGTGATATAAAAATAGTGCCCAATATAAAATATAAATAAAACAATACCCATATGTTACTCGGTTTCTGATTTAAATAACAAATGGTGTATGTTGTCACTCTTTTACCATTTGAGGATTGTCAGACAACAGTATTGCTATCAAAGTGTCCACATCAAACTTTTAGTCATGGGAAACAGTAACATAGAAGTATTGTTTTACTTATATATATGTGCCCATGGCATCCAACTCAATTTTATGTACAGCTTCTTCCTGCAAAGAATCACTGCTCTGTGGGACAGACTCCCAAAAGGATGTTTCCCCGGTCACTACTGTTCAATTCTAGAATGAATCATTACCTTCCCCTGTTATTCATATAAACTACCCCTCAACATAATGAATGACCCCTGGGCCTTGTACAGGGTGAACCTTACTGTAAAAAAAAAAATGTTAATTCTACCAAGTGAGCCTAACTTGAATACCAAGCGACAAGAGTGAGATCAATGAATGAAGCAATTGACTGTCTCTTTCACCGTCATACTGGCAGCTACAATTGGGAGAAGTAGAAAAGTGGAGATCAAATGCTGTTTCTTAATTGATCCAAATCCTGAAGCACAGGGAAATCATTCAGATTGTGCAAAAGTTTCCAGTGAGAAACGGTTTTTAAACTTTGTATCTATTTTTTTTTTTTAATATTGCTGGAATCTTTTGCACATGCATAGTATGATTCACTATATAAATATGTCTGTATATTTATGTAGTTTTAACTCTACTGTTCTTTGATAAATGGAGAATTTATAGACAGACTATGCAACACCGATCATCCAACTAAAGAAAGTATATCTGCATTGAAAAACAGTTGACTGCTGGCACCTATTGATTAGACTGTATTCATGGTTCATATTTCTTTGTCATATATACCCACACCATATATATATATATATATATATATATATATACATACACACCATACCATATTCCATCTCATAATACTGAGCGCTACAATTATGCAGTCTACTTCTTTCATGGACCATCTCCATTCAGGATGTGGACAACCATGGCTCTCCACGATTTTCTTGTCCTTTGTAGCTCTTAGTAAGTTTTGTGCTTTTGATAACATGCATAATCAAAGCTCCTTCCCTCTGTCCAATGCTCTGCTAATTTGAATACTTATGCCATTAGACTTGATTGTTCATGGCCACGTTGCATTGAAACACAGGTTTTTGTATGATCACCAAAATTAAGCAATGTCAGTACCTTGATGGCTGACCACTTGGGAATACCAGGTACTGTAAGCTTGGATATGTGGAGTAACATAATGGAGAATGGCTTGTGGTTGTTAATTGGAGAGCTGAGTACCAATTTCAGTTGGATTCATCATATTTACTTACACTCAAATGCCCTTGGGAAAGACATGAACGCACCTCTTTTCTCTCCTCAGCTATGGGTTAACTAATAAAATTTGTATCACTAAACTATTATTAGCTCAAAAAAAAAATTTCTTAAAATCTAAAAATATTTTCTGGCTTTAAATAACCTGCAATGGGTTGATAAGCTGTAGAAAACAAATGAGACATCACCACAATTTCAATGTAAATTAACTACCAATGCCATCTATCTTGACATAGATAAAATTGTCTATTATTAAGGAGAGTCTATTATTAAGGAGAGTCAATTCACTTAGCATTGACTTGTGTGCATGTGTGAGACAATATATGCTCCTGAAAAATTTATTTCGGTTGAGCTCTCTGGGCAGGAAGTGTGGGTTTGTAAACAGTGACTATTACTGTGAATAATGTAAGACTCTTCGGTAAAGTGAATTGAGTTCTCTCATTCACTGTATGTTTATCTAAAAATAAATATGCTTAAATTCATCTTCATCCCGACTGTGGACCAACAGTTTAAGGGTAGAATCTCTGACTGACACCAATTCAGCTGGGTTTCAATCCTAGCTAGAGGCAACTGGACGTCTAGCCATAATGATGAGCTGTGAAACAGTCTGTGGATTTTATATATATATATATATATATATATATATATATATATATATAATCATAAGTCCTGTACCCTAGGGGCACCATGTGTATGGCAGTGGGCTATCTCCAGGCTGGTTTGCATTCAGATTTCCTTCTCCTAGACTGGTTGACAACTCAGGCTATAGAACCCAGTCTCCATAGCTGTGATGAGAAGAGATGAATTCATAGCTTTCCCAAGGGGATTTGCATATAACTGAATGTAACAAACAAAACTGAAATTTGAACTTGGCTCTCGGATTGAGAAATCTGAGCCACTATCCATTACACCACTGTCTATATATATATATATATATATATAATGTGTGTGTGTGTGTGTGTATATATATATATATATATATATATATATTACAGTTTAGCTAGATGTTTATATCTTGGTCTTCTTAGTTTATTTCCTTTTCTCTTTTTCTTCTATCATTTTTTCTCTTGGTTTTGTTTTATTTTTTTTCTTCAGTTACCTGGAATGCTTTGTGTTGGTTTTACCAATACTTAGGGGTTTTGTGAGATACATATGTAAGAAAAAACAAAATTGTTGGTGGAACCAATGGAATACTTGGTAAAAGACTGAAAGGCCCTTAAACAAGATAAAATCTCAAACAAGGACAGCAATAAGAAAAAAAAAAGAGAGACCTAAAGTCAAATGTCTACCTACTCAGTGAAGTGCTCAATGCCTAGATAACCTAAACAGAGCAAAAATGCTTGATAACATTAAATCCTATGAAAGGATGGCCCTAGTTGTAACCCGAGTTTTATGTTCACATAATCTTCAGATAAATTTAACATTGTCAAGTGTGTGTGTATATATATATATATATATATATATATATATATATACATACACATACACATATGTAATGTATCACAGTAATGATGGATTATCAAATAAAACTGTCAAAATGATTCACAAAGCTATCGGTCTTTTCAACTTGATATTGGTCCATTCGCTATCACTGTGCTGATTTGTATTTGATGTTCTTGGTGTTATAGAAGATTTTTCTATTCTTACAAATCCTTCAAGTTATTTCAACCGATTGTGATAGATTTCCTCTTTGTCTTTCTTTCTCAAATGAAGGCCTCACCCTGTGCTTTCTTGGATGATTCTCACATTCTGGATATCTACATTCTCTTTGATGTTTCCATCCACCTATCATTTCAGATTAAGATAGAGATAGAATAATGAAGAAGCATCTTCACATCCATCATTTTCTTAAACCTGACAATTTAAGTGAGGCATAATGGGTATAAAATGTATAATACTGTAAGAGCCAGATTTTAGATGACAACAATACTTGCATTAATTCCTGACTATTGACAATCCTGTTCTTCTTGATTTTCAATGCACAACAAATATTGCGTACTTCAAAAATATGATCTCTGATCAAAAAGTATCGAGATTGTTGCTATGGTTACAGAGTTAAAGTACACAGGGTGAAGCTGCTTGGCACAGTTTGAGTTTTAACTCTGTTGCACATGCACACTAAGTTATAACATTCTTGCTTACTTTCATTGTTTATAGCAGTGCTTGGTAGGAAAGTGTGTAGAGTGTGGCCATCTCACCACATTAGAGGTTTCATCAGTGTCTATGGCTTGTCCAGCAGTTTTTGGCAAAGCACGAAATTCCCCAACTCCAACAAACACTATATATCCCCAGATCTTGTCCCTTGCAATGTTTTCCTCTTCAAAAATCAAATCCTACTTGAAATGAATAAGATTTTAAGATGTCGAGGAAATCCAAAAGAATGTAACAAGGTAGTTGCTTCCTATCCAAAAAAACAAGTTCCAGAAATTCTTCCGGGGCTTTTCCACATAGTGTTTCTCAGGAAGAAACTGTCAGTAGATCTTCCTTCTTACAAATGGAATATGAAGGGAATGAGGATGATCTGACTTTGTGTATGGGGCATGGTGGTTGTTAGCTATAAACATATGAACTCATGGAATTAAGAAATGTAATTTATCGGTGTTATATTCCTTATGCCATGCAAATAATGACAGAGTAGCAATAGGCTTCAAATATTTCATTTCATTTGTGGGAAAGGGGTTATAGGTTTGAAAATAATTCATCACCCACAAGGCCATGTAAATGCTTTAGAATTCTTTCAAGTGGAAAGTGAGGATTGAATCAATTTCTAGGTCTGCTGCTAAGAAAGATGGTTCACTGTGTTGTGCTAGAAAGATTTCTTGCCAGAATCTATCTTACACATTTATAAGTCTACCATTCATCTTGTATATTAAATAGTACTGGTCTGATGATTCTGCTATGTATTTTGAGATTCTTAATAAAATCCAAAGAAGAATCTTCAATGTTATCAGTCCTGACATCTTGGCTTCATTCACTTTCCCACTGCCTTAATGTTTTTCTTTTACTCCTATTTTTTAACACTCGGCAACACCTTGTGATTTAGTGGCTTTATTGCCTTTGCTTGGGGTGAAATGATTTAAAAAAATGTTACCTGTGCTTGCATTTCCTTTGAATGATACAGACACTATATCTAATGTCTTGAAACTTTCCCAAACCACTTTATTAAATACAGATTTGACATTTTTACAGTATAATATGTGTAATATTCAACACTAAATTAACTGAAAATTAATAGTTAGTATATAAAATAAGTATGTGATTCATTTTTCTGGTGTGTGTTTATTGATGTACCCATCAACACATACTGTATTGGTCACATTTTTAAGAAAATTATTTGGAATATTTGCATAGTCCTATGGTGGTTTACAAAATATCATTTAAATGTAGACACATACACTATATAAGATAGACTGAAGGGTACTTGGCCTGATTCCCTTCCTGAAATCTCACCAAATTACTTCACAAGAATTTTTTAAATGGGCATCTTAATAACAAGAACTTTTCAATATGCCTTTGATGCAAATAAGGATTAATGTAGGAACATAATTTCAATAAATCTATACATCTCTTTGATTTTTTACTTTGTCAACAAAGGCAATATTGTTAAATACTGTTGATTAAGTTGCACTGAGGCTACGTAAATTTCCTTGAAAAAAAATGAATATATATCCAAATCATTTTCTGTAGCTCTCATCTCAGTTAATATTTTAAGTTAGTAATTTTAGAAAGATTTTTTTGGTAAAGAATTAGGCAGGATTTTATTATTTAATACTATGTAGACTATAAAATATCATTGGATGATTATATTTTGTTTCTCTCTCTCTCTCTCTCTCTCTCTCTATATATATATATATATATATATATATATATATATATATATTCTTATCTCTTTTGTCTTCAACTTTCTTCTTACAAATAGAAAAAATTTGAATACTCATCTCAACCTTTTATTTCCTTTTCTTGGCCTTTTTCTTTTCCTTTTTCTTCCCTCTTTCACTGTTATTAATCACTTAGCTTGCTTTCTGTCTCCTTTTTACCTATTATGGAAAGTTTTCCAAAGATGGAAGTGGCTTTGTTAACTGTATTTAAGAATAAAATAATTTAGCAACATTGTGATTTCCCACCTGATGAAACATTACTTTTTGACGTTGAAACAAGATGTACAGTTTTGTAGCGGGTATGTACATGTTCTAATGTAACAATGCATAATACACACATATATATATATATATATATATATATATATACACACACACACACACACACACACACACACACACACACACACACACACACACAGGAGGCATGGTGGAGTAATGGTTGGTAGCTTGGATTGAGGAATCGGAGAGCTGAGTTTGAATTCCAGTTGAATCCATTACATTCACTTACGTGCTAATACCCTTGGGGAAGGTATTAATACTCTTCTTCTCCCTTCAGCTATGGGTAAATAGCAGAACACACTGGGTTCGGATGGTAACTGGTCTAGGAGAAGGACAACTCTGAATTCAAAACCTGCAGAGAGTCGTTTGGGGACTTTGTGGTACATAGTGCACCAGATCTCTGTATTTGGCCCTTCAAAAAGTCTGGATGGTTCTGCACAAAACATTCACCACTATAATCAAATATCATGTACTGGTGTTGGGTTGTCAGTTCCTAGAAACTGATCTGCTTGATCCTCATACATCGAAGTTAATGGGAGAGTCGAGTATGTGTATATATATATATATATATATATATATATATATATATTCTTGAGAATGTCTGATGACAGGATACCCAAGATCCTAATGTACAGCCAGTTAGATCAGGGCTACAGGAATGCGGACACCCATGGCTAAGATACAAAGACAAGCTGAAAAGCAACTTGTCAGCAGTCAATATACCACATAACACCCTTGAGCACTTAGCTTTGGAGCAGGTAGAATGGAGATCAATATGTTTTAGTGGACTCAGCAATTTTCAATCTGCTTGTCTGAATCATCTTCAAGAAGTGAGAGTAAGATCTAAAAGGTCAACCAATCTAACAGTGATCTCATTTCACAATCCTCACACTTGCTCCATATGTGGCCTCCTTTGTAAATCATTAGCGGGTCTTAAATGCCACTTAAGATTATCGCACAAACTTTCATAACTGAATCAATAAGCTGTCAGATCTTCATACGTCGAAACCGACGGGAGAGTCCATTATTATTATTATTATTAATAAATATATATACACACACACAATGACACTTGTCACCTATTGTGATTTGTTTTGATAGTTATATATGATTTTAGAAAATATTTTTGTAAAGGATTAGTATAAATAATAAAATCTTACCTACATGAGACCTATTCTGATTTGCTTTGATAATTATATGATTTTAGGAATTTTTTTTCTTTGTAAAGGTTTAGTATTAAATAAAATACTATGTAGACTATAAAATATCATTGGGCGAATATTTATTTATTTATTTATTTATTTATATATATATATATATAAACACACTGTCTCATGATCTATTATGATTTTTTTTTTTTCTGATAGATTGGCACATATGCTATTACTATCTTCTGCTCTTTTGATTCCCCCCGCCCCACCTCTGGTTATTTTTCTCTTTCAAGATGCCTGCTGTTCTCTTTCTTTGCAGCCATTTTATAACCCACTAATAGTAAAGGGAAATTACTCCATGGAGAGTTCTTCAGCCATAGGAGAAAGAGAAAAAGAAAGGAATTACAGAGAAAGTAGTTGAGATTTGATTTATTTTTCATTTTGCTTATCAAATTCTATCAATAAGCATTTTTTTTTTTTTTTTTCACCCATTTGGGAATTACCAGAAATTTTAGACGTAGCATTTAATAAACAAAATAAAATAAGTAAATAAAAATTACAAGAGGAGGAATGAATAAATCAAGCTTTTTGTTTTTTCAAATCGCTCTGGTATTATTGATAGCTTTTGCCAAGGAGATATCAGATTTTGCTTTCGTTTTTTTCTTTTTTTCTTTGATTTTTTCTTTAAATGCACAGCAAACTATTGTTAAGGTGATAAACAAGACACAAAGCAATAATATCAATAACTGAAATGATAAATTACAATAAAACCAATTGCAAATAATACTGTGTAATGATCCCCAAACTATAAAATGATCTTGACAGTAAAATTACATGATGGCCAGATGGTTAGAATGTTAATGTTCTGAACATGAGACCTGGGTTTGAATCTTACCATGCTCAATTTGTCAAGGAGATGACTTAATTACTTGCATTAGCTGGGGAAATAATTCTAGTATGCAATATTGTTGATTGAGACGTACCTGAAAATCAGACCTAAACTTTGTGAATGAAGTCAAATAGATAAAGCTGTCACTGGTTGTACAAGCATGAAGTCAGCAGCTATCATGACCAAGGGTTTTCTCACAGACTTTGTTCAACTCCTGATCATATTAGATTATGCATTGTCTCCCAGAAATTGTAACTCGGCATAGTTGGAGTATAAACTGCAGGTATGTTCCATGGATACTGAAGAATCAGTCCCATAGCTTCTTTCACTCTTTTTGTGCCAGATCTTGATATATTTTCAGTCTTTTCAGTTTCTTTGAATTCCTCTTTATTATTATTTGCTAATCGATTCAAACTCTCAATTAAGATTTATACATCAATGCAGAATAGTGTTTTGTTTGTTTGCAGCTGGGAATCCATTTTAGAATAATTTTTTAGATAATATTAGCTGATGCTCGTGTCTTAAGAGCAACACACTGCACCTTCTTGGCCTCAGGTCTTCAACACACTTGAAGTGGAGCAACTACATTGAATTAATAGCTGCAACTACTGCAAGAAAAATTCAGTCAGTGTAAAGTGCCAGAAAATTTTCATTGTCAAAATCCATCTTGCACATTTACAAACCTACCATTAGTCCATGCATTGAATGCTCCTGCCAGAAGCACCAGACCATATCTGGTCTGGTGCTTCTGCTATTCATCTCAAGGTTCTTGACTAAAATCCAAAGAAGGATCTGTAATGTAATCGATCCTGACTTAGCATTTCAACTTTAGTCACTTTTCGACTGAGGTGACATGGCTACTCTGTCTTTTCTACAAATATTTTCATGGTAACTTGTCTGACAGGCGTTTTTCCCTAGTGTCCCATCTACATGAATTTAAGTGTGCTACTAGATTGGCATCTAGGTCCCACCTGTTTATTGTTGAGACAGCTTCAACTGCCTCTTCTACACTAACAATTCCTTTTCTCACACTTCCCACCTGTAGAACTCCCTTCCATTTACTTGATAACTAAAATCTTCAAAAATTTAAATGCAATGTCACTTGCCATGTTCTACCTTCTTGAATCCCATTCATCTTTTGTCCTTTTCTCTCACTTTCACTCCCTGTAACCTCCCCCCCCCCTGCATACTAGTGGTATTCCCACCTTGCTTGGGGTGAAATAATTAAGAAAATAAAAAAATATAGAGTTTAAAAGAGACTTGGTCTTGGTTAACTGTATTTACTAAGTATATTTTGACTTGGTAAACTTTTTACATTACCTTTTTTATCCAAGTTTCTAAAATCAAAAAAACCTTTACAAAAATAAAACCTTTTCTTTTACCCTGGTTGTTATCTGCATGTCACATGCCATGTTTTACACCTGATTGACCAGGAAATAACTTTAATTTTAAAGTAGCTTTTTTTTTTTTTTTTTTTTTTTTTTAAATCAAAATTATGGTCACTCATTAGAGTGAGCAACTAATACATTGTGCTGTTTTGTAACTGTTCCCTTTTAGTTCATATAATCTTTTATTCAAATTCTTTGCGATTTCCCATATATATATATATATATATATATATATATATATATTCCTTGCAGTAATCGGTACAGATGATGGAGTAAATTTCTCCAAGATTTAGCTTATTATTTTGTTTTGTATTAAGTCTTTTATTGTTTCAGAAGCAGTTGTAAATGAGTTTATATTACATTATTTACATTATTCGGACTATTGTCCTCATCTTTGTCGCCATATTTATCACAACGTTTCAGCCATTGTACACTCTGGCCTTCTTCAGGTGGTTGGAATGTCGAACTGAGCCCTTTATTTCGCTCACTGTGGTAGACTGTTCTAGTTCCATGTGCCATGTTTTGATGGATGTCAGCTATCAGTTATCTCCTGTTAATTTCCCCTCTGAAAGTTCTCCACTGCCTTCATACTCTGGCCATACCAGGAAGATGTTCAGGTTCTACTAGACCATGTGAATTCAATAAGACCTTCGATACAGTTCATGATGGAGAAAAAGAGTAACAGCACGCTCCCATTCTTGGATATTTTAATATCTCTAACAAAGCATGGGTACAAGACATCTGTATACCATAAACCGACATTCACTGGACAGTACCTCAATTTCAACTCCCACCATCCATACAGTGTAAAGAAAGGGATCATTCGCTGCTTACAACACCAAGCAAAAGTCATAAGTGGCAACCCAGAAATATTAGATAAAGAATTGGTCAGTAAAAGTAATACCCTACAATGTAACAGCTACCCTGGGTACATGACAGCAGCCCCAATAAACTGGAAAAGGAGGTACAACAAGAGGAGGACAACAATACTCAGAAAACAGTCTGCCTGCCTTATGTGAAGGGGTTATCAGAGAAAATACAAACGATCTGCAGTCCATATAACATCAGGACAACCTTCAAAAGCTGGACGGCACTTTGCAGATATCTCTCCTGAGTAAGACCCCCTCATAGAGGAGAACATGACTAAAGATTGTGTGTACACCATCCCCATGCAGCTGCAGAAAGAAATATAAAGGGGAGACAGGCTGCCCCCTTAAGGTAAGGCTTCAAGAACACCAGAAAGCTGTAACATGAGGAGAAGTGGAAAATTTAGGCGTGGCTGACCACATATGGAGAGAGAAGGGAGATCACCGCCCTCTGTGGGATCAGGTTGAAATCATAGACAAGGAAGATCATTGGAAAATTTGTAAACTTAAGGAACCAGCACATATGCTAGGCCACAAAAATCTCCTGAGCCGACCAAGCATAGAAATGAATACAATATGGGAACCAGTAATGCGGAGTGCCAGAGAAAAGTGATAATAATAAACAAAAATTGCAATATGCTCTGGTAAAAAACATGCAATGATAACAGCAAAAATTGTAAAATGAGCACTGGTAAAAATGGTTGCTGAAGACATTAGGTTTATAATAACCAGAAATTCATAAACAGATGTCCTCAAGGACACATGGCACAGTGGATAAAGGTGTTAATGAGATCCAGTGACAGAACCCAAAGAGTGTGACTGGTAAAGGCAATGGAGAACTTGGAGAGAGGAATTAACTGATAACTGACATCCATTAGACATGGTCTAGAACAGTCTACCCCAGCGAGTGAAATAAAGGGTTCAGTTTGATATTCCAACCACCTGAAGAAGGTCAGAGCATACAACGGCCGAAACGTTGTGATAAATATGGCAATAGTCCAAATAATGTAAATAGTCCAAATAATATAAATAGTGTTGGTATTTCTGTTCACATTATGTAGTTATTTACTAAGCTTAAGTAACAAAAGGACAGATTTTTCCTAAGAACGGCTTCTTTGTGGGACAGACTTCTACATTGATGTTTCCTTGAAATTCACAATCAAGTCAGGAGTTGATCAATATCTATGCTCCTTCACATAAACCTCACTTCCTCTTTCATTCATATCTCGTTCATCATCACCATTTTAAAAGTAACTTGAGTAGCTCTCGAGCCTTGGATAAAATTAAAAGGGCATTCTATTATTTTACTGGTAACACAGTAGTCAAAGCTTACTCTACTTTCCATTCGATACCTAACTCAACAAAAAGGTGCAGAAAAAAATTAGCAGAGTATGCTAGAAATGGAAACATTGTGTGGCTACCAGTTAAGGAGAAAGATAACTCCATGTTATGAAAACGATGGAGAAAGCAATGGGAAACCACCTTAGTCTTTCCAAAAAATAGCAATTTATAGACAATAAAGAAATCTGGAGATCCTGAAATGGAATGGCATTTAAATAATAAAAAAAAAATTATTAAACTTAATATTTGGGTTAAAATGTATATATTAAGAAATGGACAAAGTCCGACAATTTATTTATTAAAGACATTTTTATGTTTAACGTTCTTTTTTATAGATACAAGTATTTAAGTATATTATAAACAGAGCATTTACTTAAATACTTGTATCTATAAAAAAGAACGTTAAAATGTATTTTAAATGCTATTAAATATATGAAAATTCAGGCTGAAATATTTTGACAAACATTAAAAAATTGATATACATTTAATAGTGAACTGAATAGTTATATGGAAGATGATTTAGATCATAAATTAAAAGATGACTGGAGACGGAAAGTTTCTGCCCTTTACTGATAATGGCCTGCAGGCGGAGGAAGAGAAATGTCTGACCACTTCTTTTTTCTTTTCTAAGTGCACATTCAGCAATGCCTCAGGATGGAGGTGAAAAAAAAAAAAAAAAAGAAAATCACTTTTGTGTCTGCAACATGGCCAGTAGTATCACCAGTCACTGCGTCTACCAGGCACAGATGTTAGGATTCAAAAATCTGAGTGAAAATCAATACATCCCATCTGTTAAGGCCAACCAACAAGAGCACTGTGTGTACTCATTGAATGAAAAAACAAAAAAAAGAAAAGAGTGAGAGACTAGGCAAGCTGAGCAAGTGAAGCTAGGACAGTTGTCTGCCTCGGCTTGCTTAATGCTTGAGATTTTGCTGTTTTGGGAGGGGTGATGGGAATGAGGGTGTTAGTGTTAGCTGATAAATGGATGTCAACTTGTGGGTGTGGGAGGAAGGGAAAATAATGGTGTGTGATTGGGTTAGGTTAAAAAAAAAAAAAAAAAATGAAGGATTTCTAGGCGGTTGTCTACAGGTGCCTAAAAGGAGTCCTTCAAGCGAACATACTCTGCCAAGGTTCTTAATTTGTTTCTATTATATGCAATTTGTCAATAATTCTCTCTCCATCCTAACCTAAATTTATTGAAAGTCCTGATAATAGCTAGGTTTGGTGCAAATGCCTTGCAGAAATGCTGTCTCTCTCTAGTTGGAGCCAACATAATCTTCAAGTCTTGGTCTTCTGCATTCAATGGAGCATATTACAAAAATGCATTTCTGTGATATCACAGGTAGGATTTATTAAATAAATGCTAGCAAACTTTCATTCTGTTTATATACTGACACTGGTTTTTACTTTAAATGTTATTTTTAGTGGAGACTCATATTTGAGTAGGAGCCCCATTTATTTATCAATATGTTTATTTTTGCTTACTGGTCTGAATATTTGAGATCTTATTTTTTTTTAAAAATGCACACTCTGGCAGAATTTGAATCTGCAACCCGCGTTTCGCCATATCTAAGAGCTGCCATGCCACACACATTGCAGCAAACCACTGTCATTCCATTTGTATTCTATTGGTGAGATGTAAGTTCCACTCAAGCAGCAGTTTTGCATCCTGGGTATGACAATAAACTACATTCGTGTCCTAGATAAGACGATAAACTATGTCCGACAGCAAGGCCTCTGATCAGGAGGTTTTGAGAAGCATAAAACCACCTGATAATTGCTGGTGTTCCTAGGTCCACCCTGACCCTAGGTGGTAGCACCTGTTAGGGTCCCAGCTATGGGCAAGTACAGTGCTGTTCAATAAGTGACTCACCTGATTTTTTTACTAAATGTTCTCTTCTCTAATGAAATGAAAGTTGAGATAAATTCAATGGATAAGCGATCTAAAATCCGAAGAAGCTTTGAAAGCTCTTTGAATTTAGCAGTAAGTACTGTCAAGCATCTATTCAGTATAATGTTCTGGGGGTGCTTTTCTTTTCAGGGAACTGGTTTCTTAAAACCTATTGAAAAGACCCTCAGGAGTGAGCAGTACAAGAGAATTTTAGAGTCTTGTCTGCTCCATTTTGCTGAAAGGGTGCAAATCGACCCCACCAAGGTCATTTTTATGCAGGATAATGTTCCCTGTCACAAATCAAAATTGATGAAGGAATACTTTGATGAGAAGCAGGTGAGTGTTATGACATGGCCGCCCCAATCTCCTGACCTCAACCCCATAGTAAACTTATGGAGCATTATAAAGTACAGGCTCTCGAGAAAGCAGTTGAGCAACATGCTGGGGTAAAAACACCATGAAATTGTAAAAATAGGTTTTAATACCAAAAATACTTTGTAAAAAAATTATTACCAGCAATCTTTTTAAAAATAAATAAATATTACTAGCAATACATTTTTGAAGGAAAAATATTACCAGAAATAGATTTTTGACAAAACAAAATATTACCAGCAATAAAAATTTTGTCGACCTTAAATAACCCATTGAAGTTGATATGCTACAAACCAAACAAAGCAGCAGTTTCCCCATAAAACCCTGAACATGTTAAGATTGTAGCAATTGGAGAAGCATCCTCTTGGGAGTCAGTTCCACAAGGCAGCAGTTCATGGGGAAAAAGCTGCTTGACCTGCATCTTACCAATGGAATATGAACAGAATGAGGGTGGTATTGCTACAATGTCTATAGCATGGCAGCACTTAGTCATGAAAGTTAGAACTGGTGGAACTAAAGAATGTAGTTTGCCTGAGCACTTTCTATGAAAATAGTGATAGAACAGCTGTAGGCTTGCAATGTTTCATCTGTGAGAAAAGTCTTGTAAAGTGGAAGGTAATTTATCACCAACAAAGATACAGACACGCATTTGGATTCTTTCAAGACTGGAAAGTAAAGATGCTGCAACTCTTGCCCATGTATGGGAACAGTACTCAGTTAGTTTGAAGATAGTGTATATCCATGCAAGAAAAGCTCCTTCACATTTTTGCAAAGCTGACTATTGCCCACTCTGCCAAAAAGAGGTTTCAAAGACACCAGATAAATGAAATACCTCTTCAGATAGTATTAATCCATCAGAAAGCTTTTAGTCGGTAATTAAAAGAAATTTACATTAGAATAAAAAAGATATACAAAGAAAGATCATATCCGGAAGCAATAAAACCTACTAGTAATGTTCGTCAAGAGAAAAGTCAAAATCGGTATTGATAAAAATTAGAGAATGTCAAATAGCCATTACAAACAATAAAACCTCCCTACCACCCAAAAAGTTATTATCATTATCTTTTTTATTATTAACAATGGACATCAAGCTGAAACTCTTATATCATTGCTCATAGATATGCATTGAACCAGTGGATGAAGAGGGCTACACATGACAGACATGGTACAGAGGGCACCTCCCAAAATTATAAGAGCAGCAATCCGTTGAAATTTCATAACTGGATTCTGCATGTCACATTTCATGTGTGCTGCACATGAAATCAAGAGTGTGGGTCACATTCTAGTAATATGAGGTCCACACCTTCAGCACTTTCTTCTACTCTAATTTTCTTTCACCTCCAATACATAATTGCTCTTCTCCCAAACTGGTTGCCAACCAAGGTCAGGGTCAATTCTGATCTGTAAGTTTTATGCCCTTTAGAAAAGATTAATTCATACCTTTCCAGGCAGCAAATGTATATCTGGCCACTTGAATACAAGTGGCCAGATAGTAATTTCCCAAGTGTAGCTTGGATGTGGCATAAGGCCGAAATTTAAGCTTTATAGAGCCAAGTCAGTACTTAGATGGAGGACTGCTTGAGAAGACCTGGTTCTGTAAGCAGACCCTACTGCCAGGGTAAACTTTCATTGTGCCACATTCAAGCTATGCTTGGAAAATTACTATCTGGCCACTTGTATTCAAGTGGCCAGACATACATACATATATATATTTTAAGTATTTTTTATGTTTATACGTTCTTTTTATAAATACAAATTTTTAAGTAAATGCTCTATTTATAATAAATGATATTAACAACATTTACCGGCCTGAATGTCTGAGAAATTTTCATAGAAAATATGCATCCTCCGACAGGAATCAAACCTGTATCCTATACGGAACCGTCATATAGCTCGACGTGCTTTTACCGATTGAGCCACAGAGGAGTGTTTCGGTTAGCAAGGTCGATTTTACTGTTTTTAAAATACAATTCTCCATGATTTTCTCTCATACATTCATATCTGCTCAATATGTATCCAAATGACATCACACATTATGAAATGGAGAAAACATTAAAAATGTCTTAAAATAATAGTCAGACTTGTTCAGTTCAAAATTTCAATTACCTAAAGAGGTCAAAACATTGTGAAACTGACAACAATGTAAATAGTGTAAATAATGTTACACACTATTTAGTTGTTAGATTAACTTTATAGTGACCAGATTGTAAAAATTCTAAACATATCTATTTAAAACAAAGCTTGTCACAGGAGTAAACACTAGAAGTGGAGTGAAGAGAAAACCATCCTTTTTGACACTCCATTTTGCTGGTGGCACCAAAGGTTAAACATTGCCTAATTTTTATCAAACAAAACTGTTCTTGTCTGTATCCTGCTTCTGCATCATTTCTGACTTTTCCCAAGATTAAAATTTGTATGAAAAAAGCTTTTGAGACCATGTATGAGATTAAGGAGAATATGATGAGGCAGGTGATGGTAATCCCCAAAAACCTGACTTGCAAATTGCTTTAAAAAGTGAAAAGGAGATGAGATTGAAATACTAGGAAAGTAGATAACAGCACCGTCACCTTTATTAACAGATTGGATTCTTTCCAAATTGACATCATATATGAGTAATATTGCAAATCTTTGTCACTGGAAATTTTCTCTATTCTCCCCGCTCTATACAAAACTGAACAGCTATGTTTATCTATTTTTCTGATATCATAAATCATCCTGAATAATTTATAGCAAGGAACAGTTTCAGTCCCCAAAGATTCTGGTTTTCACAAACAGCATTAAATATCTTCAGATTGTTTCTATTTTATCATGCTCAAGAGTATACCATTTAAATTGGGCAGTCAAACAAGAATTAGCAACCTACATTCTGGTTGTCAGCTGCCCAGAGATCTGGTTGTCTGCTGAAAAAGAAATTCAAGTCCAAGGTTTAAAATAGTGGCAGGTAATGCTGTCTGAAGTAAAACTATTCCTGAATATTAACAAAACCTGTTCAAAAATTACCATTCATATATAGACTGAATGACCAACACCTCTGTATTTAGAGGTGCTGGTCATTCAGTCTATATTGAAGACAAGAGTTTTATCTGGTAATGTTACTGTCACGAATTTCAAACCTTGAAAACTCTCACTGATTAAAATTTGTTGAGCAATATTCACATTTACCTTTGCTATCTCTCTATCGCTCTCTCTCTCTCTCTCTCTGTCTCTTTCTGCGTGTCCGTTGATCTCTGTCTCTCTCTGCGTGTCCGTTGATCTCTGTCTCTCTCTGCGTGTCCGTTGATCTCTGTCTCTCTCTGCGTGTCCGTTGATCTCTGTCTCTCTCTGCGTGGCCGTTGATCTCTGTCTCTCTCTGCGTGGCCGTTGATCTCTGTCTCTCTCTGCGTGGCCGTTGCTCTCTCTCTCTCTCTCTCCGTGGCCGTTGCTCTCTCTCTCTCTCCCGTGGCCGTTGCTCTCTCTCTCTCTCTCTCTCCCATGGCCCATTGCTCTCTCTCTCTCTCTCTCCCGTGGCCGTTGCTCTCTCTCTCTCTCTCTCTCCGTGGCCGTTGCTCTCTCTCTCTCTCTCTCCGTCCGCCCATTGATCTCTCTCTCTCTCTGCGTGGCCTTCTCTCTCTCTCTCTCTCTCCGTGGCCGTTGCTCTCTCTCTCTCTCTCTCCGTGGCCGTTGCTCTCTCTCTCTCTCTCTCTCGTGGCCGTTGCTCTCTCTCTCTCTCTCTCCGTGGCCGTTGCTCTCTCTCTCTCTCTCTCCGTGGCCGTTGCTCTCTCTCTCTCTCTCTCCATGGCCGTTGCTCTCTCTCTCTCTCTCTCTCTCCGTTGCTCTCTCTCTCTCATTGCTCTCTCTCTCTCTCTCCGTTGCTCTCTCTCTCCATTGCTCTCTCTCTCTCTCCGTGTCTCCCATTGCTCTCTCTCTCTCTCTCTCTCTCCGTAGCCGTTGCTCTCTCTCTCTCTCTCTCCCGTAGCCGTTCTCTCTCTCTCTCTCTCTCCGTGGCCGTTACTCTCTCTCTCTCTCTCTCTCTCCGTTGCTCTCTCTCTCTCTCTCTCTCTCCGTGGCCGTTGCTCTCTCTCTCTCTCTCTCTCCGTCTCCGTCCATCTCTCTCTCTCTCCGTGGTAGCCGTTGCTCTCTCTCTCTCTCTCTCTCTCTCTCTCCCGTTGCTCTCTCTCTCTCTCTCCCGTTGCTCTCTCTCTCTCTCTCTCCATTTCTCTCTCTCTCTCTCTCCGTTGCTCTCTCTCTCTCTCTCCGTTGCTCTCTCTCTCTCTCCGTTGCTCTCTCTCTCTCTCTCTCCGTTGCTCTCTCTCTCTCTCTCCGTTGCTCTCTCTCTCTCTCTCTCCGTTGCTCTCTCTCTCTCTCTCTCCGTTGCTCTCTCTCTCCGTGGCCGTTGCTCTCTCTCTCTCTCCGTGGCCGTTGCTCTCTCTCTCTCTCCGTGGCCGTTGCTCTCCCTCTCTCTCCGTGGCCGTTGCTCTCTCGCCGTGGCTCTCTTTCTCTCTCCGTTCCTTGAACAAATGCGTACAAACTAATGTCTTTTATCTACAATTTCCCCATCATGTGACAGTGTTTTTCATTTTGGGAATATACTTGCCATTTGTTTGGCTGGGCAAATATGATGAAGGAAAGTCGATGGCCACTTTATCTTTGAACCAATATGCACATAGCAAACACCCAATGTAAACAAATACTTTTCACTATATTGGAAGTGAAATGTAAGAATTTTTTTTCCCTTCAAAATCTAGTTAAATAATCATTTAATTCATATAAAATCAAAACAGCTACTTTAGTTTTTAAATATATTTTTTTAGTGATATTTAATTTTCCTGTGGGCAGACATTATCTATGGTGTGATTGAAGTTGATTTTGGATGACAAATATTGACATTAAATTAATGATCTAAAAACCTGCTTTAAGTACACAATAGTTTTTCTGCCTGAATTTAGATATTGATCCATATCGTCTTAGTGTCTGTTGAAACTGATACCCTTTTCTTTTCCCCCGTTTTTAAGTTATAATTATAAACTAGCATTCAGAAATAAAAATCTCACTGAAAATATGATGGAAATTTCTCAAGTTTTTGTCAAAAATCAACAAAATGGTTACAATATGTTGTGAAGTGGTTGTGTCAATAAACAGACTCTCGGAGGATATGGGTTAACAATATGGTTACTATCTAAAACAGAAAATAAAACAGCAATCCTGGACATGAGCTACGAATTGGAAATATCAAAATTGGGCAAATACTGAAATTTAAATATGTCAAGTTTTTAATAGATGTTTGAAAATGAGATACAGAAGTTTGAAGGTTCATTGCAATTACGAAAGATGCCTTCCAGAAGCTAAACGAAGTAATTAAGAAACAAGAAACAAAGAAGTTCTGAACTGTTATGTAATATCTATCCTCCTAAATGGCAGGAAATGCTGAACAATTTCCTCACAGATGAAGAGACTTGAAGCAACAGAGATGGAGTTCTACAGAAGGATGCTGAGAATACCATGGACAGAACCCATGTGCAAGTTTTAAGGAAAACGGAAATAAAACGGATACTTATACTTAGAATCAGAAATAGTTTAAACTTCTGGAGCAGATGAGGAAAAAGGGCTTGTAGAATTTGACACTCACAAGACATATTGATGGCAAGAGCAAGACAGAAGGGAAACAGTAACCTGTCTAATAAGCTTGTGGAACTGGATTGTAGAACAGGAAGTGGGAGGGATATTATAGAGACAAAGGATAAGAAGTTGTGGAGAGCCATGATCACCCACATTGCTAGATAACCCCTTTTTCATTACAGACTTTTGAAGATGGCACAATTTCAATTATATTTAACATGGTTGCCAGTACATGGAAAGGTTTATTTTGTCCGTATTACAAAAATTTATAAAAAGAATAGTGTCCATATTATTTTGGTGAATAAGATGGACAAGTTCCGCAGCCACCAAGACTTTTTTTTGTCAACTGTTACTCAGCTAGTTTCAGCATTTGATGGAAGTCTTTTAGCTGGCAGCAGTAATGAGAATTGTTCAAAACTGGATATGGCAGTCATACTGACAGACATTTTCTTATCAAAAATAGGTTGGGTGGCTCTGGTTCACATTACAAAATGCTGATTAAATAGAAACTTTCCAGGCATCTGTATCAGAAATTTCTATGCTATCTTTTGTTTATATATAATATTCTTTGGAGACTGAAAATGGATTGTGTTCTTGAGGCCTACATGGAATTATTGGAAAAAAAAGGACAACAATGAGTTTTGGGAGATGGCATTGAATGATTGTAATTTGGTAATATGTACCAAATATCATCTTAACTATGAATATATGTAAGTCTATCACTAAGTCAAAAAAATTCAGCCATTTTAGCTTCTCCTGTAGGTATTTGATTATATCCTGTCATGGTTAACAATAGAGGTTTACAGCTTTTTTTTTCTTCACTGCTAGTCCCAGGGAAAGTAAGATAGGAAAAAAGTTTTGCCAGGTTCTCCTTCATTTTTTTTTTTTTTTCTTCTTTTTGTTTTCTTCTTTTTGTTTTCTTCTTTTTTTCTTTTCTTTTTTTTTTTTTTCTTTTTTTTTTTTTTCTTCTTTTTTTTTCTTCTTTTTGTTTTTCTTCTTTTGTTTTCTTCTTTTGTTTTCTTCTTTTTTGTTTTCTTCTTTTGTTTTCTTTTTTTTGTTTTCTTTCTTTTGTTTTCTTTTTTTTGTTTTCTTCTTTTTTTTTTTTCTTCTTTTTGTTTTCTTCTTTTTGTTTTCTTCTTTTTGTTTTCTTCTTTTTGTTTTCTTCTTTTTGTTTTCTTCTTTTTGTTTTCTTCTTTTTGTTTTCTTCTTTTTGTTTTCTTCTTTTTGTTTTCTTCTTTTTCCTATATTTTTTCTTCTTTTTTTTTCTCTTTTTTTTCTTCTTTTTTTCTTCTTTTTTTCTTCTTTTTTTCTTCTTTTTTCTTTTTTTTTCTTTTTTCTTCTTTTTTCTTTTTTCTTCTTTTTTTTCTCTTCTTCTTTTTTTTCTCTTCTTCTTTTTTTTCTCTTCTTCTTTTTTTTCTCTTCTTCTTTAAGTCAACCTTCATTATAGGCCAGGCCAGTGATCAGACATTTTACATCTTGCACTGGGTTGAAGGACAGGGTGAAGTGAAGTCATGCCTTAAGTGCATAATTGTGAAGTAAGCATAAACCTTAAGTGAAATTTGGATTTGGTTGACTGATGTGTTGGTAACCATGACCTCACCCAAGCTATCATCCCTCTCTCTACAAAAAATGTATGCAAATTGTACCTCTCTAATCTGATGCCCTGCAGTCTTGAAACTCCCAGAAGGTTTTGTATCTGCTACCATAAGTTTGTAAGTGTGGTACTTGAGTTACATTTACTTTCAGATAATTATTTGGTGATTTAAAAACTAAAGAAGGATGCCTACACATCAGAGCATTTATTGGCATGGCAAATGAAACTGGCATGTAGAATTCAAATGCTGGCCAAGTTTGTTGCATTCACTTTCACACAAATACTCTCGGAAAAGTTACGAATCCATCTCTTCTCACCCTAGTGATTGGTTAATATCAGGGTAGACTAAGCTCTCAAGCCTTGGCTGGTAGCCAGTCTGGGACGAGAACAACTTTAAATTCAAAGCAACTCCACCCCAATAAAAACATACTTGCTATGGAAACAATAACAGCAACACTCAATCTGATCCTGTACTTCATGGGAAAATCTAATGGTACTAAGATGGAGAAGGAAAAACTAAATATATGTAGTGTAAAAAAAAAAAAAAAAATGTCCTGATCTGTTTGAAACCAAATCAAAGAACTATAACTTTTTATTTAAGCAGAAAATTCGATATACATTTCTGTCTGAATTTCTGGAATAAGGAGTTACTATTATTTAAATATGAACTATTGTAATCATCTTTGTTGTTGTTATCATAGTGTTTTGGCTGTTGTGCTCTCCAGGCTTCATCAGGTGTATCTTGATCCAGGTTAACCTACAGGGATTTTTTTTTTAATTATTTCACCCCAAGCAAGGCAATAAAGCCACTAAAATACAAGGATTTTTAGTCTGTTAGAGAATGAGAAAAAAAAAGACTAAGGTGAAAGAACAATAAAAGAACAAGAACTAAGAAGTAAGTAGATAATGATTGACATTGCATTGAAATTTTTGAAGATCAAAGTTGACTGGGAGACAGGAAGCTGCAAGAGAGTTCCACAAATAAGAAGTGTGAGAAGAGAAACTGTTATCATGGAACCTAAGGTTATATCTAGCCATTTCTATTTTGAAATGATGAGACCTTGCTACCAATCAAGTACTGCACTTAAATTTCTCAATTAAGTTTAGGTACCATAGAGGAAAGTTAATCAACGCAATAACCATGAAATAATTTCAAACTGAACTCTTTATTTAGTCTATGGAGGTAGATTGTTCCAGACACTCATAGTGGAATGAGGACAATCTAAACCTGTAGACTAAATAAAGAGTTCAGTTTGAAATTCCCTATAAGTTACCTGAATCAGCGTAAACTTAATAGAGAACACAACAGTCAAATCATCGTGATAACGGCAAAATGAGGACAATAATCCTTATGTAAATAGGTATATATATATATATATATATATATATATATATATATATATATATATTTTTTTTTTTTTTTCTTAGCATTATAAAGCAATTAAAAAGTTTAAGCCAACATAAAAATTGTAATTTTAACTTATTAGTATGTAATTTTTATAATGCTGGAAAAAAAATGATATATATATAAGCAACTAGCAGTAGAGCCCGGCGTTGCCCGGGGATGTAACAGTAAGAGATAGATCAAGTATTGACCATCATAAAGACTGAAAAATAAAATTGACAAAGATTATTGTTTAAGGTTGATGAACAAGCATGTCTTAATTAGTTTTTTTGTTTTTTTTATGAATTGGTCAAACTCAAACAAAAACATTGTTTTCAGTCGTTATGAGTTTACCGATTGAATAGAATTTTATTATAAATAATTGTCTTGTAAATGGAATTTTTAAAGCATTCTGAATGTAAAAAAAAAAAAGTGTGCAAGACAATAAGAAACACTACCTGCCAAAAAAAAAGTGAAGTTTTGTTGAAATCGGTTGAAAAATGTAGGAAATCTGATCCCATATATAAATGAACAGACACACACAAACAACCTGGGTTTTATAATAAGTATAACTCGATATGAGTTGTCCCCATTTCATTCTCGTGACAGCGATGCCTCTTAATTGTGTTTTCAAATTGATTTTGTGCAAAAACAATTGTTTTTCCAATTTTTGGCACTGTCAGAACCACCGCAAGGTAATTTTACATAGTCCTGTGAAGTTTTGTTGAAATCGGTTGAAAAATATCCAATATATAAACGTACAGACACACACACACACAACCTGGATTTTATAATAAGTTTGATTTTCTAATTGTATTGTGCTTATAAAATATCAAAATGTTGTTGCTTTGTATTGTTTAATATTCAGATATTCATCCTAAATTAAACAACATTCTATTCAAGCTTGAATAATGGATTACTACATCATTGTGAACACTTCTGAGAATGTAGACAACTGCTTCACTTTTCTTGCTGCTGACTTACTGTCAGTTTTCTTCATTAATGGCTCTCATATTGTATTTGTTTCTATGCTAGGCCTGCTGGGGAGGCTCGTCATAGTCTAGTGTATGTGTCAATTCCTTCACACATCTGACTCGCCAACAACAGCAAAAAAAAAAAAAAAGCCTCAGTGAATGCAGTCACATCTGATAGCAGCAAGAAGATTAGGTCAGGTTAGCTTTAAGTCCTAGGCTTTGATTTGTCCCATAAAGCAATAGCCTACAAGATTAAAGCATTGGTTCCTGAATGTGGTGACATAGTAATTATGAGTTCAATCTCTGGGCTGGGTTGTGCAGACTTAGGTTTAGTGGAAACAAGGAGAGAAATAACCGAGCAGTACAAGATAAGAACAAGGCAAGATATCCATAGACATGAACAATGGTAATATTTGTTTTTTTCCTTATAAGGAAACATTTGACATTCATTGACCAGGCAGCCAGTACTAGTGTTGGTTAAAGTTTATAAAATATTTCTCTTACAAAAGTTTTCCAGTAAAGTTGGTCAGTTAAGTGCCATACATGATACATGCTGGAGTGATCATGTATCTTTCGATGATTGATGAGGCAATTATTTTCCTGCAGTAGGTTGCCATTTCTTTCTGCATTAGACTGGTTGCCAACTAAGGCTAAAGAACCTAGTCTGTTCTGCTATTCAACCCATAGCTGGGAGAAGAAGAGATGGATTCATGCCTTTCCCAAGGGTATTTGTGTGTAAGTGAATCTAGCGAACTTGACTTGAATTCAAACTCGGCTCTCAGAGTTCTCACTCCGAGCTGATATCCATTACGCCACAATGAACATTCGGTAAAGTAGGTATATCAAATTTACCAGCTGTATTCACTCTTTCCAGTATTTATGGGTGAGTTTCCTTCCTAACCTTTTGCTTTTGCTTAATATGGAACGTCAACATCTTGATATTTGTCATTATTTAATATTCAAGTTACATGCGATATCTATTTAAGCTGTTACCACTGTTGGTCATCCTCAAGTGATGTGGTTTCTCTTATTTGTTACAGTTCTTTTTTTATGATTCTCTAGCAGTAGTCCCACAAGGTTCAAAGTAAAGAGTTATTTTTGCTAAGACACTTCATTTGCTCAAAGCCATTTTTAATCATTGATCTGAGAAAGCGGTTGTATACAGCTGAGAGTTTAGATATTTCTGATCAGGTTCAATTCATCTAAAGTAAATACCACCAAATTTTCTAATCTTAATAGATTTCATCCTTCATCTACAGTCCATGATTCTAAGAGACTCCACATGATATTTATATGAAAGTTCTTAAACATATTTTATAGTAATTTGTGATGTTTAGCAAAACTACCCCTAGTACAGCCTAATCCGTGTTAAGTTGCCTTAGCTCCTACACTAAATTTGTTATAAGTGACCCAAACACCAAAGGATTTGAAATGTTTAGTATTTACTAATCCCACATCTTGAATGTTTATGATGGATTCAGGGAATGAGAACAACCTACTCCCTACAGATTAAATAAAGTGTTATGTTTAAAATTTCTTGGAAGTAACCCAGATTAACAAGCACCTGAAGGTCAGAGGTCACAACAGCCAAAATGTTGTGATAATAACCAAGATAATGATAGAAGTCTGAATGTAAATAACGCCTTGTCCCAGAAATCCAGATTTAAACACACTCGCATGGATTTATACATAAATTAATCCTCCAAAATAACGGTGAATGCTGGGCAATTTCCTCACAGATGAAGAGGAGATTGGAATTAACAGAAATGTGAAGGATAATAAAAATTCCATGTATGGAGTGCATAAGCAATGAATAAGTTTTAAGGAAACCAAATGGGAATATATACTTACTCAGGAGATGGCTTAAATTTCTGGTACACATAATGGGGAAGAAAGGCTGGGAGAATTTGACACTCACAGCACATACTGAATATAAAAGGGACTGGGTGAGGCAGCAGGTCACCTACCTGACTAACTTGTGTGAATAATTAGCGGACCAGGGGTGGTAGGGATGACAAAAACACAAAGGTTACTAAAAGCTACAAGAGGCAGGATGTTGTGGAGAGCCGTGATCGTCTACATTCTGAACATATATAAGAATTTTTTTATATTGAATATTTTTTTCTTTATAATCTATTCTCAGCTGTTGTATTTCTATCAAGATATAACAGATAAAAAATTTTAGAATTTTTTTTTTTTTTTTTTAATTTTCAGTTGTGGGTGGTAGGTGTCTCTCATAAACTGTATGATACAAAGAAAAATTTTGACTGACTGTGCTTTTAAAAGGGAAGATGGGAATTAACAGAAATATGGTTCTACAGAAGGATGCTGAGAATACCATGAATGAAGCAGTTAGGTAAGAAGGAAGTCTTAAGGAAAATGGAAACAAAAAGAGCACTTGTATATAGAATCAGAAAGGCAGTTGAAATTTCTGGAACCTTAAGGAAGAAAGAGGTCTTGAAGAATTTGACCCTCAACATATCAATGGTAAAAGGGGCAGAGAGAGTCAGTGGTTTAACAGCTGGATGAGCTTACATTAATGATTGGTAGAATGGGAAGTTGGAGAGATAGTGAAAAGACAAATTAAGCCCTACATAGGACAGGAGGCTGTAGAAAGCTATGATCAGCCACACCCTGAAATGTCATGATACATTAAAGTTTACAAAATACCTTTCAAAAATTACTGTTTTTTACTTTTAAAAATAATTTTTTAAAAATTCTTTCGACTTTATCTTACACCATCACCAACCATTGTACAGATCCCACATCTATATTACTAACAACATATATACATATATATGCCACCAACAAAATCTGTCAGAATCCTATTTTTTAAAAAAAAGAAAATACACTCGTATCAAAAGATTTGTTCTAATTAGTTTTAATTAGAGCAAACACCCACTAATTAATTTTGATTCTAATTAACTTTAGATTGTTTATCTATCTTTTCTTATAATTACTTCATGGTGTAGTTGTGAAACCTACTTTTGGCCTCAATTGTTCAACGTTGCTTAATTAATGATGTGTATGTATGTATTTGCTTTGAAATATTCTTAATAGACTTTTCTCTTTATTAAAATCATTAAAATTATTGTGTAATTTTTCATTGAGTTTCATCCATAGAATATAAGTTTGGATGGCATAACAGTAAATAGCATTGAAAAGGGAAATGTCAAAGAAGATTTAGATTGTTCATATTGTATAAACACCTTAGGAAATGCATGAATCACAAAGTATCCCCAATAAGGTTAAATAACAGGGCAGACCTGACTCTCTAGACTTGATTGGTAAGCAGCTTAAGAGATAGGTAACTGATTCCAAAACAAGGCTTATCAATCTTTTTTTTTTTCTTTATTGCCCACACATTCATCAGAAACTTCTTTTTGCCCAATATAAAAACACTAAATGCAATGAAAAACAAATCAAATGAAAGATTGTGTATGAATGAATTAAGAAATAAAATAAAAAGTAAAATAAATAAAAATGAAGGAATAAGATAAATATGAAAAAAGAAAATATGAAGGAATAAAATAAAGAAAATATGAAATCGTTAGGATTGCCAAACATGTAAAATAGGTAGGACACAATGGCCAAAATGTTTGAATCACTTCTCTACACCAGGAACAAGATATTCTGTATCCTGAGATTGACAGGGAATCATATAGCTTCCAGCAATTAAAGTCTATAGGTCTTAGCAAGGACCATCCTTCTTTGAATCTTCTTGACTGAAACTACAGAATGACAAAGAAATGTAGAAAATAACAGAAGACGCATCACTTGAGGACTTTCAACAGCAGCAACAACTAAAATGGATAGCACACGTAACTTGAAGAGAAAATAATAACATAATCAAGATGTCGACATTCCACACAACTTTGAATGAAAGGTTAGGAAGTAAAGCCCCCATCAATACTGGAAAGAATAATAATAATAATAGTTACTGGACTTGAGAAACCCATTTTCCAGGAAAATTGTTTTAAGAGATTTTTTTTTCTCGGGGAGTGAAGAAAAGTCTAACTCAAGTAGCACTGGCTGCATGGTCAGTGAATGCTGAATGTTTTCCTAAGAGTGTTTATGGGCACTCATTTTTAGGAAGGAGGACAAAACAAATAATCCAATTCAAAGTATAATTTGAAATATAATTATAAATGCTGACAAATATTTATAAACATAAATTCAGTTCAATGTGTAAAGTCAGTCAGTTATGTGCCATGCGTGATACATGCTTAGGCAATTGTATATATTTCCATACATGACTGACAACGCAGATTTTTTTCCCGCAGTAAGTTGCCATTTCCTTCTGCAGTAGACCAGTTGCCATCCAAGGTCTGCTATTTACCTATATCTGGGGGGGGGGGAGAAGAAAGGGATTCATATCCTTTCCAAGGGTAATAGCATGTAAGTGAACGCAATGGATTCAACTGGAATTTGAACTCAGCTCTCTGATTCCTCAATCTGAGCTGCTATCCATTACTCCACCATAACTTCATTCTTTTCTTTTAGTTTCTCATTCTCTCTTAATTTTAATATCCCTTCAGAATGTAGGCATCCATGGCTCTCCACAGTTTCTTTTTTCTTTAATATTTGTAACTTCTTGAGAAAGATAGTGGAATGGTATCCTGTTGCCTTCTCCATGCTTTTTGAATTTGTTTTTCTTCTTTCAGTCTGGCTGCCAATCAAGGCTGAAGAGTTCACTTTATCCTGCTATTTAATCCATAACTTAGGCAAGAGAAGATAGCATTCCCAGTGGGATAAGTGTGAAGTGAGAATAACACTATCACAGTTTGAACTCTGATTTTATTTCTGATACCAAATATGCTCCTTGTACTTTTACTTAATTTTGGGAAGTTCTGTGTGACATAGTTAAATGTTTTGATGATAGAGATGATAATGAAAAAAAAGGAAAATATTTTGACACTCCTTAATATAAATATACAATGTATATATTATGAATTTGTTATAAATATTTAAATAAATGATATTTTCTTGCCTGAATCCATCCTTCAAATCTATAAAATCAACCATTCACCCTTACATGGAATACTGCTGCCATATATGGTCTGGAGCCTCCACTGTTCATCTTGAGGTCTTCAACAAAATCCAGAGACAGATATGCAATGTGGTTGGTCTTGATCTGGCATCTAGTCTACAGTCACTTTCTCCCAGATGCACCATTGCTTCCCTCTGTCTTTTCTACAAATACTTCCACAGTAACTGCTCCAACAAGCTACTTTCGCTGGTTCTCAAACTGCATGATTTTAAGTGTTACTAGGTTGGCATCTCAGTCCTACCCTTTCACTGATGAAACAGTTAAATATAGCCGTCAAATCTACTCCAATAGCTTCATGTCTCGCACTTCCAGTCTGTGGAACTCCCTTCCTCTTACTTGCTTTCCTGACAGTTATAGTCTTCTAATATTCAAATGTCATGTCAATTGACATCTTCTGATACCTTGATCTAATTCCCTGTACTTCTCTTTATCCTTTCTTCAATCACATCTCTTTACTCTTACTCTCACTCTATGTAACCTCTTGTGTGCTAGTGACACTCCTGCCTTACTTGGGGTGAAATGTTTAAAAAAATGCCATTTCTACACTATGATCTAATAGTCAGATGATATGACATGAGATATACATCAGGTATATATGTCATAATGTCAGATATAAAATGTATGTCATGTAATGTTGGATGTAATAGGTATGTAATAAGTAATACGTGAGATGTGTGCATGAAATATGATTTGTATATTTAGTTTAGACTTGTATATAAAATAACCTTTGGTGTAAAAGGTAGTGTAAAAATAAAAAAAGTAAAGTTTTGTATATCCTAATATATAATCCATTTTTTATTATTATGCTATTGTTCACACAATGCAAGACCCAAGAGCCACTCAAGATAGAAGGTTACTAAATGATATTGTTATGGTATACAGGAAGGGAGAAAGAGGTATGTTATGATGATATGTCAGATAATGGTTGACAATAGACTTGAAAAGGTTAAGATTGTAGTAATCGGTGAACCATCTCTCAGGAGTTCTGCAATGCACCAGTTCTGGAGGAGAAGCTGTCCAAGTGGAACTTGCTCGTCAACAGTGGAATATGTAGGAAATGAGGATGAAGTGGAGTCACAGACATTCTTTAGATTTGTATACAAAATAAACTTTTTGTGATGTCAACGAACATGCATTGTCACTTTTGTAATGCACGTTGTAGTAGAGACTTTCTAATTGCAGATACAACTATAGTAACACCATTGAACAATACTTTGAATAACACTCACACTAACAGTACTTGCTCAATAATACTCACTTGAAACATAATCACCGAATAGTGATCTGTAGAGTGATCACTTAGTCACCATGTTAATTCCCATATATACATTTCCTTTACTATCACATGATCTACTTATTCAAAATGGGATCACTTGTGTTTGCTCTCTGGTGATCTGTGTTCAAACTCCAGTGTCGGCAGTGATGCTTTATTCCTGTATAACAAGACTTTAGAGTAAAAGTCTGAGAAAAAAGTAAATAAATAAAAAAGTAAATTTAAAAATTATTAAAAAGTAAATTTAAAAATTATTAAAAAGTAAATTTAAAAATTATTAAAAAGTAAATAAAAAAATTATTAAAAAAAGTAAATAAAAAAAATTATTAAAAAGTAAATATAATAAAATTATTAAAAAAAAGAATAAATAAAATTATTAAAAAGTAAATAAATAAAATTATTAAAAAGTAAATAAATAAAATTATTAAAAAGTAAATAAATAAAATTATTAAAAAGTAAATAAATAAAATTATTAAAAAGTAAATAAATAAAATTATTAAAAAGTAAATAAATAAAATTATTAAAAAGTAAATAAATAAAATTATTAAAAAGTAAATAAATAAAATTATTAAAAAGTAAATAAATAAAATTATTAAAAAAGTAAAATAAAATTATTAAAAAGTAAATAAATAAATAAAAGTAATTAAAAAAAAAAAAGTAAATAAAAAAGTAATTAAAAAAAAATTAAAAATAAAATAAAAGTAATTAAAAATTTATTAAAAATAAATAAAAAATAATTAAAAATTTATTAAAATAAATAAAAGTAATTAAAAATTTATTAAAATAAATAAAAAAGTAATTAAAAAAAATTTATTAAAAATAATAAAAAATTAATTAAAAAATTTGATTAAAATAAATAAAAATCAGTAATTAAAAAATTTATTAAAAATAAATAAATAAAAATCTTATTAAAAATAAATAAATAAAAACTTACTAAAATAAATAAATAAAAAAGATTACTAAAAATAAATAAATAAAAATGTTACTAAAAATAAATAAATAAAAAGATTATAAAAAATAAATATATAAAAAAGATTACATGAAATAAATAAATAAAAATATTACTAAAAATAAATAAATATATAAAAAGAAAATGGTCAGCAATATGAAACTCAAAACTTGAATTATACAATATTCAACCAACAATAAGAGAATGGTTTCCAGATTTCAGAAAAAACAATATGGGAAGAAGGCTTCAAATAGGACATACACATCTGACACACTGACATCTACCAAAAATTGAAACTCCTCCATCATGCAACAGAAGTCAAGTACCTTTCACACTCAAACATATACTCAGAAGTTGCCATCATCTCGGTCAAACCCAGATAAAATATTATCAAACAAACAATACAAAAGAACTCTTTCAAATCACTAAACCAATCAATATCCTCAGTTTCTTGAGGATATTGATGTTTAAGAAGATTATATTATAAAATTATAAAAACTCCTAACAAAACTACATAAAATCATTAATATATTTTGAAAACTGAAAAAAAAGGAAAAAGAATCCTTCAGACTTCATAAAGAACCCCACCAAAAATAACAATGCAAACTTTAATACCCAACATGTATTAGAAACCGAATACAAAATAACTTTATAAAAAACCAGCATCTCTAATAACTGGTTAAAAAGAAAAAAATAAACTTTCACCAACTGTTTCCAAAACAATCACTGATCCACACAACCATAATTCAAAAGCTTTATTTGGCTTTAAATAACCCTAAATTGGTTGAAGGGCTGTTAAATAGAAACCAAACCAATTATTACTGAGCCTTTTCATCTACTCAGGTCTATTTGTGTTTGTTTAACACCCTTTGAGCCAATCTGATGTATACAGCAACTGTGCTGTGTAGAACTTTATTATAGTTCTATGTTAGTAAAATACACATAAAAACACTTTTGTTAGAACTCATTCTGGAGTAGAAAAATAAATGAAAATTAAGATTTGAATCATACATAGAAAGTATGATTTGAAACGTAATTATCCACACAAGGAAATCAGCTTTTTTTAAAGTCCAACCTTTTCAATAGTGTTACACCGGCCTCTAACACAAGGGAATTACACCGGTTCTCACTATATATATATATAGTGTCAGTAGTACCTACCAGTAGTAGCAGCGACAGTACTACACTGCCTAACTGAGTAGTACCCGTTTCCTACCTTTGTATCTGTGATGTTAAATACACTTGTTCCTTAACCCAACTTCGACTTGATTTTCTTATTTTTACTATTGTGCCACGACACAACAAATAGAAACACACTATTCTCCAACTTAGTCATCACCAAGAAAATGTTATTCCATTCTGTGTCATTATATAAAGAAAAATGCTTTTAGAGAATTTTAGGAAGCACTACCCTGAGGTGTAATGGTTCCACTTCTTCTAATACCAGAATTATTATGGATTATTCTTTGCTGCAGGTTGCATGTAACCAAATGCAACATGTCACATGTTAATTGGAAATAATATGGAACCCACCAAGTAACCTTATTGCCTTGAGAAATTCTATGAAGTACCTAAAATTGTTTATATATTATAAAACTGAAAGAATTTACTTAAGGAAAAACGATTTTTAAGATGGAATGGAATTATTTGCTCACATCATCTTTTATTGAATCATATATACAGTGTATATTTTTGATAATGACATTCTTCTTCTATATGTCATGTCCATTCAGAACTTAGCTAACCATGGCTCTCTATTGATTCCATTTTTTTGTAGCTTTTAGTAAAGTTTGTCTTTTCACTATCTCTCCTAATCCTTGTTCTGCCAAACATTTACACCCTCTTGTTAGGTAGGTAAGGTGCTGCTTTCCTCTCTGCCTCTTCTAAGTGCTGTGTTCCTTCAGGGTGTAAACGATCATGGCTCTCAACAACTTCTTGTCCTTTGTAGCTCTTAGTAATGTTTGTCTTTTTGCTATCTCTCCTAATCCCCATTCTGCCAACTGTTTACACAAGCTCATTAAGTATGTAATGCACTGCTTTCCTCTGTCTCTCTTTCCTTCATTATATCTTGTCAGTGTCAAATTTTCCAAGTCCTCTTTCCTCATTATGTGCCCTAGGTGTTTCAATTCTCTGTTTATGATGTTAATGCATAAATGTCCTTTTTTCCCATTTTCTCTAAAACTGTTGTTCACAGATGAAGTCTGATATTCTCAGCATCTGCCTGTAGAACCACATTTCAGTTACTTCAAGTCTCTTCATCTGCAATGAGATGATCCAGCATTCATATAGGAGTAACAATATTATAAAATAGTTTAGTACGCTTTTGTTTATTTCCAATGAATTTTTTAGTGTTTCTCATTACTTTGCAGACAATTTCAAAGGCGTTTTCCCCTATCCCAATATGCCTTCAAATTTTAAGGTCACTTTTACCATACTCTGTTAAAACATTTCCTCCATTTGATTAGAAAGCACTCTGATGTAATAAATATGTAGCAAATATATCAAACCATTGATGTTATGTACGAATTCCAATACCCACTTCATAATACCATCCTGGGTAAGACGATAAACTACGTCCAACAGCAAGGCCTCTGATCAGGAGGTTTTGAGGAGTGTGAAACAACCTCTTAATTGCAGGTGTTTCCAGGATCATCCTGACCTGGGGTAGTAGTACCTGTTAGGGTCCCAACTATGGGCAAATATTTAACCCCCAAACTGGGGTCAAAACACTATGAAAGTATGAAAAATAGGTTTTAATACCAGAAATACTTTGTAAAAAATTATTACCAACAATACATTACCAGCAATACATTTTTGAAGGAAAAAATATTACCAGCAATAAAAATTGTCAGCATTAAATAACCCATATATACTGATATACTGTAAACCAAACCAAACCACTTCATAATGGGGATGGGTCATGGGTCTCCACTGTTTCTTATTTTTTCTTGCTTCTTTATAGTTTGTGTTTGTCTTGTCTGGTCTTCTAAGTAAAGTAAAGTAAATGTAAACTCCAACTCTAAGGCAAAACTCCAACACAACCCTTCAATACAAAACTCTGATGGTCTGCATGTGAAGAACACTTCCTCCCCACTGATTGAAAAAAAAAATCTGGTGTTATATAGCTCTCTCAGTCCCAGACCTATGCTGACTATTTGCTAATACTTGCCCAGTATTGTTCATATGCAAATTTCGACAGCACCTCCTACTGTAAATAGAATCTCCTCTCTCAACAGCCAATTGTGATAAAGGACATAAATGTTGGTGCTTCCTGCACCACATACAACCAATTCTGGGTCTCTTGTTGGGTTGATCTGATTGTTTGCAACACAGTCCCCCTTTTCTTATTTTTTTTTCTTTTGCAGTAAATGTCCCCCCCCCACGTGCTCAAACTTTTCAAGAATGTCACTCACTTTTTTCCCCTGTCTCTCTTATGTTCTAAATGTTATATTTGCCTTCATTCCTCATTATGTGTCTAAAACTTTCAGCTGTCCATTGTTAGCATTCAATGCTTCGTAATTCCTATTAAAATAAAAAGAATATCTACTTAAGAACAATCTCTAGAGACACCAAACGAGGAAGTGAAACTTAAATGGCCTTTCCTAATAAAAAGCATTTGATTCTGCCAGTAACATTACTTATGGGCTATTTAATGTCAGTTCCAAGTTAACATAATCAGAAAATCGGTCTGAACTTGCTTTTAGTTATTAGTAAGCACCTCCACCCTCATGGTTGTTTGTCTGCCCACCAGGAAACCAACTGACCTGCTTTGGCAGGACAACTGATTTGACTTTTTCTAATCAATGATTTACAAGAAATTGTCTGCTTCCCCACACACACTTTCTACTTTATAACTGTACCTGCTGTCTCCAATTTTGTTCAGTCTTAATCTAATTTCAGTCTCAATTAGTCAAAGCACTTGACCCAGTGAAGAAGCTTTGTTTTTTGATAGATCAATATTATCAATATCGACTGAAGTGAAAAAAAAACCACATACACACGCTATTCAGACATCTAAAGCAGCTTCTTTTTTAGGTAAATACCTACAATATCAGTTTGTGATATATAAGATTGATAAGAAAACCTGGCAATTCTACAGGGAGCAAGAGATGACCACGCTCACACCCTCCTACTTTTTATTTGGCTACATGGTTGTCTCCCTGACTCTTTTATATTATAAAATAATGGTAAAGTTGATATATATTTAAATAATGTTTTGATTTCCAAACAAAGTAGTCAAGCTATAATTAATTCCTATAAATTTTTTCCTGTTTGAGAGTTGATATTATCAATTAAAAATAGATTTTTCTGTGTTAAATAAACCGCAAGAGCCAAGATAAAAAAAAATCTGATAGGTTTCATGATGATTAGTCTTAAAAGATGCTTTAAAGATGCTTAAAAGACTCTTTGGGAAAAAAATTTTGATTCATTATTTTATTTAATAAAGTGTTTTTAAAAAATAATTTCTGAATATTGCATAAATTGCTGTAAAGATAATAATGTCTAATGTTCGCTTTGAATGTTGTTTCCTGTTCTATATAGATTAATCTTGGCCTTGTATTCTATCCAACATTTTCTGATTGCTAGAAATGTCACAGATGACAATGGTAGACAAAAATTATATCCTGACATATTATTACATGTCCTACTTAGGCAAAAGAAATAAATGGTACTTCTCATTTTCTGTCATAAAATGTATTCCCTTTTATCCATTGTTACAACAGATTATACAAACATTAGCTAAGTTTGTTATAGTAAGAGTGAAAGAACCAGTAGTTAGTACTCTTTGGCAAGCACCTTTTTAAACAGTTTGTGTATAAACTGAGTGTTCAAGATTTTTACAATATTTTTTATATTCACATGTTTCAATATATATTTTCATGTTACCAGTCATATGCAGGAACTGTGTAATCTTCAGTCTTCTCTTCTTCTGTGAGGAAATTGTCCAGCATCCATTGCCATATAGGAGGAGTTATATTACATAGCAGTTTATCAGTCTTCCCTTTTGTTTCTAAATTTTCTATTTCTTACCATATTTTCTTGCATATAATGCAACCCCATGTTTCTGAAGCTAAAAACTGGGAATAAATTATGTCCTTGAGTATTCTGGTGCTCCTGCTATTCATCTTGAGGTTCTTGACAAAATCCAAAGAAAAATCTGTAATATAATCGATCCTGACTTGACATCTTGACTTTGTTCACTTTCTCACTGACATGGCATAGCTTCTCTGTTTTTTTTCTATAAATATTTTCATGGCAACTGCTCTCACAAGTTTTTTTCTCTGGTGTCCTGACTACATGAATTTAAGTGTGCTACTAGATTGGCATCTAGGTCCCACCATTTTACTGTCCAAATAGCTAAATTCTACCACCACTTCTACTCTAACGGTCTCTTTTCTCACACTTTCCGCCTGTGGACCTCCCTTCCATTTACTTGCTTCCCTAATAACTAGAAACTTCAAAAATTTAAAGGCAACTGCAATCACTATCCTCTTGAATCTCATTCATCTTTTGTCCTTTCCTCCTAAATTTTCTCTCATTTTCACTCTTTGTAACCTCCTGCGTATTAGTGGCATTCCCTTCTTGCTTGGAGTGAAATGAATTGGCTAGAAACAGACGGAAATAATTTGAAAAATATAAGAAAGTTTACTCACACTGCCAAAAAACAATAGTTTTTTTTTTCTTTTTTTTTTACTAAAATGAGTGTCCAATGCAATGCCAAAGATCCACTCAAGGTAGATGATTACTGAATGAGGTCATTGTATGGACGTAAGAGAAGGAAGTATGCATATTATGGTTGACCTAGACTTGAAGAGGTTATTATTGTTGAGATCAGGAAAGTATCACCTCAGGAGAAAATATTTGCTGTAGAAATGGTGATAGAAATGGATGTATGGGTGGTATAATGGATGTCAGTTCAGAATGAGAAATTGGTGAGCAGAGTTCAAATTCAAGTCTGGTTTGTTACATTCACTTACATGCAAATATCCTTGTACAAGGCCCAAGAGCCACTCAAGGTGGAATGTTACAGAGTAAGAGGTAAGACACGTAGTTTATGTAGATATATGAAGAAGATAACAGTTAACACTGGTCTAGAATAGGCTAAGTTTGTAGTAATCAGGGAAGCATCCTCTTGGAGTGGAACTTACATTTCACCAATGAAGTAAGTGCAGATTATGAGGATATAGGGGATAGATAACAGGTTGAATGCATCTCCTCCCACCAGCTATGGGTTAAATAGTAGGACTTGTATCTGGAAAAATCATCTTCACCAAAAATTTGTTTGTGCAATATTCACTTGCAAAAGTAAATAATAAAATTAGTTTTACAACCCAAAAAATGTTTCGTCTTTAAATAACCCACAATGGGTTGATAAGCCATAAAAAACAAGATTTTTTTTTTTGTGTGTGTATGTTCATAGATATGTTTTTTTTTAATTTCTGAAATGTTTCCCCAATGTGTTGTATATACCTCCTTCAGAGTTATCATTGTTGTCTATATTTTTTGGTTCTTCTTATATTCATAATATTTTTAGATGTGGTTGTAATTATTTTGATAAATTGTTTTGGATAGTAGACATTAATAGACATAAAGTAGTTAGTTGGTAGTATTATATGTCCGTTTTTTTTTGTTTTTTGTTTTTTTTAAGCCAGTTTTATTTAGTTTCTTTTTCTTCATGTTTCCATCTTTTCTGTTATTAAATATTCCCACATTTATGATAATAGAAGATCTGCCAAAAAATGAGGAATGTTGTAAGAACCTGGATGTAAATTTACTGTTGATGATTTTTGCTAAAACATTTGGAATCCTAGTGAAACCATCACACCATAGAAACATTGCTAGAAAATTGTCAAATTCTCTTGCAACATTAGTCAATTGAAAATAATCAATTCTTCTCCATGACAACACCCGGCTACATGTCTTACAAATGACTCTGTAGAGTTTGGTTTATTTTGTTTTACGGTATATCAACCTCAATGGGTTATTTAATGCCAGCAAGATATTTAGGATAGATTCCTATGAATAGAATATGTATTCTTTGGGTTAGATTGGTTTGGTTTATTTTGTTTTATGGCATATCAACCTCAATGGGTTATTTAATGCCAGCAAGATATTTAGGATAGATTCCTATGAATAGAATATGTATTCTTTGGGTTAGATTGGTTTGGTTTATTTTGTCCCACAGCACACCAACCTCAATGTGTGACTCAATGCTGACAAAATTTTTTATTGCTGGTAATAACCTTTTCAAAAAAGTATTGCTGGTAATAGTTAACTATTTTCCCATAGCTGGGTCCCTAACAGGTGCTACCACCCCAGATCAGGTGGACATGGGAATGCCAGCAATTATAAGGTGGTTCCATGCTCGTCAAAACTTCTTGATCAGAGGCCTTGCTGTTGGACATAGTTTATTGTCTTATCCAGGACACGGATGTAATTTAACGTCTTACCCAGGACAGTGACACTGTAGAGATTGAATGAACTGGGCTATGAAACTCGCCCAGGTTACTCATCAGAGTTCCCACTGAACAACTACCATTTTTCAAGTATATTGACAATTTGATACAAAAGATGGTCTTCAACAACCAAGCAACATCTGAAACTGTCTTTCAAAAATACATTGGTTCGAGGGTGCCAGAATCCTTTCTTCTTTTACCAAATGTTCACCTAATATAAAGTCCAAGAGAGCCACAAAAGGTAGACAGATACCGAGTGAAATTTTAAGACTGTACAAGGCCCAAGAGCCACTCGAGGTAGAGGGTTACAGTGTAAAAGGTAAGATGCACAGTTTATGTGGATATATGAAGAAGATAACTGTTAACCTTGGACTAACAGGTTAAGTTTGTAGTAATCGGGGGGTGGGGGCATCATCTTGGTAGTTGGTTCTACAAAGTAGTGGTTTGTGGGGAAAAAGCTTTTTGAATGGAAATTACATCCCACCAATGAAATAAATGCAAATTATGAGGATATAGAAGATATATAACAGTTGACCCTAAAGTTGAAGAGTTTAAGATTGTAGTGATCAGAGAAGCACCCTCTTGGGAGTCTGTCTCACACAGTGTCAGTTTTTGTATGATGATTCAACCCTGTTTATATAGCATAGCATGTCCTAGCTGTAAATGATTGAATTGCTGAATGTAAGGAATAATTTCTAACAATGATTTCAGCAATGATGTATGAACTCTAATGGTGTTTATTTCACTTTCTAACCAACGCTTTTTACCACTGTGCCATGTGTCCTTGAGATCCAGTCACAGGACCCAAACAGTGTGAGTTCAATACCCGGTTAAGGCGGTGGAGAACTTGGAGAGGGAAATTAACAGGAAATAATTGATAACTGACATTCATTAAACATGGCATGTGGAACTAGAACAGTCTACCCCAGTGAGTGAAATAAAGGGTTCAGTTCAACATTCCAACCACCTGAAGAAGGCTTGTGCATACAACGGCTGAAACGTCGTAATAAATATGGTGACAAAGATGAGGACAATAGTCCAAATAATGTAAATAGTGAACACACTTAGTAATTTTATTTTTAATCAATTCACTCAGAAAGGTTATAATGCCACTAAGATGCAAGGGGTTACTGTGAATGAAAGAAAATTTAGAAAGAACCAGAAATCCAATCCTAAACCAAAAATGAGGGATAAACCTCTACTCCAGTTCACAAGATGGGGAAGAAGTGTGAACCAGTTGATAGGCAAACCTCTCTACTCTTATTGAGGAAAGAAATAGTAAATAAAATTTCCGTTTAGGTGAAGATGTTAGAAGTACAGAGTTGAAATAGACTTTAGAAGGAACCAGAAACCCAATCTTAATCATCAACTTTTTATTTTACTTATTTTTTTTTACTTCCTCCTCCCCTTACATCCATAAAATAATTTCATTCAGTAACCCTCTACCTTGAGTGGCTTTCAGGACTTGTATTCAGGGAATAAAACTGTTTTCTGGCACTGTTATAAGAACTGATGTGTTTATTAAACTTCTATAAAAAATCCCAGCTGAACATTTATTTAAACTTGCACACTTTAGTACATCTACTCATCTTTAGTACAAAAGATTACAAGACTAACTTGCTAATCATTACACCACAACAATGTGTCCAATGTTTTTAGCAAATTTAACCCAAATCTTGTTTCTGTATTTCTCTTAATACATCCACAGCTGCTTTCACTATTTTAAGACTTACATAATGCCATCTATGTTTTTGTTACCATTAGAAATCATTATATAAGACAAATTAGGTTTTATTTTGTCAAATAGTAATAATCCCTGCCTTGCCCAATGATAATAACTGGTGTGAATTAGAAGCTCATTCTCCACTTTATCCTTCTTCTAAAATGGCTGCCAACTAAGGTTATTCTCAAGGTCATAAGTACAAAGTAAAGGCACAACTGTCAATCCTTTTATCTCTTGTCTGTTGATTTGGAATAACTTGTTAAATGTGTATTGAAATGTAAGTTTAAAACAAAATGTCAGCATGAGAATTTTATGCTTTCAAACCTATTTGGAATCTTTCATTCTGATTATTCATTTTAATTTTAGTTGCTTTTCATCACAACTGCAGAGAAAAACAGGCTTACTGCAAGAAAAGGAATGAAAGTTTGAGTCTTCATTTCAGAAATTTGTTTCTACATTCAGGTTGCACAATTTAATAATGGCCATCAAAGGTCTGAATTGTTGCAGTGTGTTTTTGTATCATGCAAAAAATACAAAGACACATGCAAAAAAATGCAGATGCATACAAAACATAAAAAAACAAAAATGCATGGGAAACACAGTAAAAATGCACACACTCAAAAAGCACAGGAAGTCATCTAAATTTGGGCATTTCACCATAAGTTAAGATAGAAAACATTTTCTGCTCTTGTGAATGACAGACTCAAAATGTCATTACCAATTAATATGCACTTAGTATTGATAATGGAGTTAAAATAAAAGGTTTGTGATGCAATAACTCAACAACCCTGCCAATTTTACTTTTGCATTTTCTTTAAATTTTTTAATATTCAAACACTATTTAAATTTTTTATTTTATTATTTATGAACAAAAAAAGATTTTTACCCCTGCAAAAAAAAAAAAATGCATATTTTTTCTCATGTTTTTAACTATCACAAATACAAAAATTGAAATATCGCAATGCAACAAATTATCTTTTTTATGTTCATGAAAGAAAAACTTTGTGGTGACAGAATTTTTAACGTTTTACAAAATTTATAACGAGAAGAGTAACCCATTGCTGCATAAAGTTTTAATTCTTTAGCTGGCTAATGTTAGTGTTGGCAGATTTTAAATTTTAAACAACCTCATCTTCAAAGATTGAATGTTATGCATTAACAGGTTAAATAATTTCAGTATTGTAACTTAGTTTCTTTGGTTTAATTAACTCCTACTATGAAATTTACTAATTAAATCCAGAGGGTGGTCCTAAGATTTTGGCCTATAGTGTAATTGTTGAAAAAAAATTTTTTTTCTTCTTTTTTTTTTTCTCCCTTTTTTCTTCTCCCTTTTTTCTTCCTTTTTTTTCTCCCTTTTTTCTTCCTTTTTTTTCTCCCTTTTTTTTCTCCCTTTTTTCTTTTTTTTCCCTGTCCTAATCGTTTTTCCCTTTCTCCTTCATTTTTTTTCTTTTTAGTAACTAACTCCTTGTGCTATCAGCTAAGTTTATAAGAGCCACATCAGGCCTGAAATGGAGTACTGCTGGCATAAGAATGAATGAGATAATCAGGATAAAAATTAAGAATAAACTGTCCAGAGATTTTTTTTTTTTTTTTTTTTGTTAAAGTACTTAGTCATTATCAAGAACTGGGTCTTGTCTGTATGGTAAATATTTTCTGATTAAATTCTGGTGTTTTTTTTTTTTCTTAGATCACTAGAATTAGAATCCATTCAAAATTGTTTTTATATGTATTAAAATCTGACAGAAAAAATAGAATAAGAAACAAATAGAAAACCTTTTAAATTTGTTTCCTATTTGTTCCTTTTTCTATCATAAAAGTGGATATGTATATATACACAGGGTGTCCATAAAGTTCGTGTGCACTTTAAAAAACTTATAACTTTATTTGTATTTGCGATAGAAATAATCTGTAAAAAAAATGTTACAAAGTTTAATGTACCTAGTTTTAAGTATAGCTAAAATAACTAATGTGATTTCAGGCATTACTGTAAATCAGTTGGCAAATGTTTTCCTTGTACTGCAAAATTGTATTACCCTTTGTGTTGCTAATGATGGAGGACATGTGGAAACTTAGATAAAATTTCAATAAAACCTTAAAAAATATAGATTTACTTCTTTTTAATCCTTTTTACAAATTATTTCTGTCGCAAATACAAATAAAGTTATAAAATTTTTAAAGTGCACACGAACTTTATGGACACCCTGTGTGTGTGTGTGTGTGTGTGTGTGTGTGTGTGTGTGTGTATATATATATATATATATATATATATATATATATATATATATATCAGAAAATGAAGACTGAAAAACACAAGCATGTTCAAAAATTCTGAACTTGGAACTTCAATATCTGTGCTTCATTTTTGTTACCTGGTTAATATTAATAAATGTTTTTCGTACTGATTTCATCGGTACCCTATTGTTTGATTTTGTTTTATTGACCAACTTTTATATATATATATATATATATATATATATATATATATATATATATATATATATATAGTAAAGAGAGAGATACACAAAGGCGCAGTAACCATCAAAATATTTCTTTTCTCTCAAGTGTGATTATTTTTCATTAAAACCTAAATGTCAGTTCCACTTATCCTGAGATTCCTATAGACTGACAACATGTGATATCAATTGTCAGTTTTAGCAGAAGAAACATTGTTTTCACAGTATTCATCATTATCTTGGTCCAATTTCACCACCAGAGTAAAAATGTTTCAAGACAAAGAAATTTCTTAAAGATCTCAAGTCTTTCCTAGTGGTTAATCTGAAAACCCATGGAAAATAATTCAACTTGTATTTCATTTCTTTCAAATTTTTACATAGTGAAGTTTCTTTATAAATTAAAAAAAAAAATCTTCAATTAAAATCTAATGAATAATAAAAATTGTATTAACAGACTTCATTAATTTGTGAGAAAAAAAAATGGAATATCATCATCATAATTAGAATAGTTTAAAAAATAAAAAGAAATAAAGAAAAGAAAAATAATCCTTTTTGAATTTTGAATAAAAAAAAGCCAGAGTTTGAATTTGATTAAATTGCTTTTGTGAAGCCTTGCCAACAAAATGCGTTTTTTTTTAAACAGGCTCTAAAATAATCTAAGAGTACAATTTTTTATTTTTTTTTTTTTTTTTTTTTTTTTTTTTTTTTTTTTTGATCTTGATTTCATTTTTCTCTTGATTTCATTTTTGAGGTTTACTTTATACTTTATTTTTATTGAAAATATTGGAAAGGATTTCTTTATGCTCAGAATTTTATCAACTCGTTCTTTCTTTACCTCATGAAGTACTTTTGATTACTTTCTCTTTACTTTCTATTTTTTTTTTTTTTGTTTTTTTACCTTGTTTCTGGTTCTTTCATTCTAACCCAATTACCTTTCAATATGAACATTTCCTGTTAACATTATCATTCAATTATTTTATTTTTTTTATTTGCTTCACTCCCTCTTCAGGTTGTACAAATCTTTTACATTGGAATTACAATGAAGCCAGACATAAATTGAAAATGGAAACAAAAATAATTGCACTGACATGATGCATTAATGTTTCCTTCAGTCAGTCTTTATTTACCCTCTTCCCAAAGATTACTCTTTATGTCACTGGTAGAATTCCGATAAAAAGAAAAAGCATTAAAAAGATTGCGTTTGGGAAGATTGTAATCTTGTAGAACATTCCAATCTCAAGTACTCTCAGATGAGGTGACTCAGATCAATTCTTGCCTTTTGTCCTTCACTAGAGCTAATATTTACATTTTTATTCCTATCTTTATTTACAAGATTTTATCTTTTTATATTTAACATATTGTAAAGCCTCATATTTCTTGTCTAATGCTCTAAACAAAGCTACACTTTCTTTTCTTACAAAATAAAGCCTCAAGGTTTCTTTTTTAATGCTCTAAACATTGAGCTACACTTTCTTTTCTGACAAGCAATGATAAATTTGTAAAGGAAGGTTAAATTTTTTAATAATGCTCTAACCATTGAGCTACACTTTCTTTTCTGACAAGCAATGATAAATTTGTAAAGGAAGGTTAAATTTTTTAATAATGCTCTAACCATTGAGCTACACTTTCTTTTCTGACAAGCAATGATACATTTGTAAAGGAAGGTTAATTTTTTTAATCTAGTGAATGGTAATATTAATATTAATCCTTTTCATATAAGGAAACATTCGACATTCATTGACCGGACAGACAGTGCTACTTTCAGTTAAAATTTATAAAATCTTTCTTTTTTAAAACTAGGTTTCTCAAATCTGTTACCATTTCTCATTCTTTCCAGTATTGATGGGGATTTCTTCCAAACTTTTTTATTTGAACTAGTATGGAACATCAACATGTTATATCATTTTTTTTCTCCTTGAGTTATATGTGATATCCATTTCAGTTGTTGCAGCTGTTGAAAATCGTCAAGTGATATGGTTTCTGTTATTTGGTACAGTTCTTTCCAGCAAAACGTTCATGTTTCTTAATACTTAGCTTTTGGAAGGCATGTTTTGATATTCCATTGCACCTTCAGATTTTGGTGTCACACTTCCTGTCTTCTGTTGAAACACTTCCTGGATATTTAAATTTTCATACTTGCTTGATTTAGCCATTTCCAATTTGTAGTTTGCATTTTGGGTTGTTGCTTCTGTTGACAACCATACATTTTGTTTTCTTACAATTAATAGTCTTGTTTTCCTTAATTATTTTGTCTACTAATTCCAGCAATTACCTTTCTGTGTCTGCTATCAAAATAAATTTTTAAAAAATAAATAAAAAAAATGAAATTCAAAATTTCAGGACAGACTCATAACTTTACAGTCACAGGTGTCAATGAAGCAAAAATATGTAATATTAAACATTTCTGCCTGAATTTCTGGGATGTGGATTTTCTACTGAGACTATTGTTTGCCCTTTTAACTCTCATTGTTGTGATAACAACAAAGATGAGTATAATAGTCAGTGTGTAAATAACGTCTGTTATTATTTACATTTGGACTAATGTCCTCATCTTTGCTATTATCCCAATGTTTAAGCCCTTGATCCTCCAGATTTCTTTGTGCGTCTGCCGACCCAGGTAACATTCAGGGAATTTTGAACTCCACTCTTTATTTAATCTATCGGGGTAGATTGCTCTCATTCTACAATCTAGGGATATCCTGTCTTCCATTTTTTTACTGCTCAGTTATTGGCTAAGAAAACCATGGAGAGCCATGATCTACTCAGTTCTGAAGGGAATGGTATTAAAAAAAAAATGCAACAGAGATATTATTAATCCTTTGTACAAGAATAAATGGCATGAAATTGGTTATAATAGCTTCTGACAATAGGGCAGGTCAATTTTTGGAACCATGGTATTGCACTCAATTCAAAAGTTGGAGTTTGGCATGATAAATAACTATTAAATATTTTAAATATTTTTTTCCATCTTTTTGAGGAGACTTATTTAAAGATTGCATTTAGATTCAAAATCGTAGCATTGGAATTTCATTCCAGTGATCAGTGAAAGCCTTATAGCACAGCCTTATAAAATTTATAATTTACTGAAGCTTTACATGTTGTATATAAACAAAATGCATGACACAAACACATATCTCATTTATGTCATATCTCATTTATGTCATATCTCATTTATGTCATATCTCATTTATGTCATATCTCATTTATGTCATATCTCATTTATGTCATATCTCATTTATGTCATATCTCATTTATGTCATATCTCATTTATGTCATATCTCATTTATGTCATATATCATTTATGTCATATATCATTTATGTCATATATCATTTATGTCATATATCATTTATGTCATATATCATTTATGTCATATATCATTTATGTCATATCATAAAGAGTAACAAGAACATGGTATAACATTAATAGTATTAGTAGTAATAATAACTAATAATAAAACACTTTATCTAAAATAAGATGAACTAAAGCTTGTCATCTATAATTTAGAATATTATATTTCTTATTGCTATAAATGTTATTTTTAAAGGATACACATGTTTAAATCAACGTAACTGTTTTTTCTTGTTTTGTATTTATATTAATTTGTGTGAACATCTAGAGGTTCCTTCTTTGCAAGATTGAGAACACAAAAATGGCCCTGAAAAGGACAACTCCCCATTCAAATTGTTAACCCCCCCCACACCCCCATTTGAGGATGTGCCTCAGTTGCAACCAGTTGTTGTTACTAATATTGATTTTTGGGGTGGGCTGACTTTAAACTTAAACTGCACCAATTGAATGGCAAAAATTCCTAGTAATGAAACACCTGGTCAAAGACGGGTTATATTGGTAGGTATATCTGTTAAAATGAGATGTCAGTGTCATTTTCATTTTTGCGGAATTTAGACGACAATTCATCCATCGCACCCTGTATAACTCATGCAATTGCAAAATTACATAAATATCATCATTTTCTTATAATACAAAGAAGCTAGATTGAAGAATGATGAGCAAAAAATAATGAATGAATATTTTTAAAATCAATCCTATAATATAAAATACAATGTGACTTTGTCTCATTTATGTCTTGCAAACACAGCCTGGTCTCCGCCTCCTTAATAAGATAGCCCGTTGTTATGGTAACCAGCTGTTTCTTTTCTCACACTTCTCACCTATGAAACTCTCTTCCTCTCACTTGCTTCACTGATAGCTACAATCTACAAAAATGAAATTCAACTTCAATTGCCATCTTCTTGAATTCTGTTCATCTTTTGTCCTTTCCTCCTCTCTTTTCTCTCACTTTCACTCTCTGTAACCCTCTGCATATTAGTGGCATTCCCATCATGCTTGGGGTGAAATGATTAAAAAAAAAAAAAAAAAATTTAATAAATATGACCCCCATATTACAACCGTCCCTATGTAACATTTCTTTTTTTTCTCTTTTAAACATATCAGATTATCTATTAAAATCTTGTACATATAGGCATGGTGGAGTAATGGATAGCAGCTTGGATTGAGGAATCGGAGAGCCAAGTTCAAATTCCAGTCAAATCCATTACAGTCACTTACATGCTAATAGACTTGGGAAAGATATAAATCCTCTTCTTTTCTCCCCAGCTATGGTGAGAGAAGAAGAGGATAGACCAGGTTCTATAGCAACTGGTCTACCACAGAAAAAAATGGCAACCTATTGCAGGAAAAATCTGCCCCATCAGTCATGTATCGAAAGATACATGATTGCCTAAGTGTGTATCGCGCATGGCACATAACAGACTGACTGACAGACATATATTTCATTAAAATATTTAATTTTTCAAAATATTAAAGCATACAAATGAACCAGATGTTTACGCTTAGCATGTTTCTTTTAATTTCCATTTCAAATCTTATTTTCAAATTTTCTTTTCAAATTTTCTTTTGGTCTAACTGGGTGTATTTGCAATCTACTACTTTTCCTTTGGCTTTAATTTTCACACTTCCCTTCTATTGAACTCCTTTCTGTTTACTTGCTTCCCTGATAACTACAATCTTCAAAAATTTAAATGAAACGTCAATCACCATCTTCTGTCTTCTTGAATCCTGTTCAATTTCTATCCTTTTCTCAATCCCCTTGAACCTCAGTTTTTATTTCCTCTCCCTATAACCATCCTGTGCACTAGTGGCTTCCCACTTTGTTTGGGTTGAAATGATTAAAAAACAAAAAACAAGTGGACATTAACTGACACTAAAATTGAACAGTCATGCATTAGTAAGTACAGGAGATACATTGCTTTTTATTTCTTTTCTCCATGTTTGTTTACTTTTGATAGTTTTGCTTTTAGTGATTTTTAAGAAGCAGAATCCGTTATTACATAAGGTTGATTGTAATCCTAGATTACTTGTGTTGAAAGCTTTAACTACCAGCCAACTTTAACCTTCAAAAATTTAAATGCAATGTCAGTCACTATCCAATTTCTTCCTGATTACTCTTCTATTGTTCTCACTCCTTAGTAATGTTTGTTTTTTTTCTAATACTTTCACTCACAGTAATCCCTTGTGTCTTAGTGGCTTTACTGCCTTGCTTCGGGTGAATTTAAAATAAAATTTTAAAATAAAAATTAAATTAAATATTTAAAAATTAAAATTTAAATAAAAAAAATTACAAGCTTAAATGTAATCATCAATTCTTGACAGTATGAGTTGTGTTAGATTCCTTCAGATATTTTTACTTTGAATTATTTAAGAAGCAGAATTTTTATGTATGCCAGTATTTAATCATATGGATAAAAAAAATAACACATATGCTGAAAATATGAACAATGCAATTAGAAAATTTTTTTCTTTTTTTTTTTAAATAAAAAAATAAAAATATAGTCTTTGATGGTATGGAACCTGTTAGATACTTTTTATTTTTATTTTTTTTTTTTTGTTTTATTTTTTTTTTCTACTTTTTTTCTACTTTGAATGATTTAAAAATGAAATTCTTTTCTTACATGGGAAAACAGTTAATCATGTAGAAAAAAAATCCTAGATTACTTTTACAGAAATCAATGTAATTGCAAAACTTTGCATAAGGGTTGATTAAACAAAAGTAATTGCAAAATTTAATTCAGTTGTTATTCTTTTGATCTTACAGATAAACTAGTAATATAAATTAAAATTTAAAAGACTGAAGTGAATTTTATTCAAAATTTTAAATATTAGCCAAGTTTCTTGGTATGGCATTCATAATTGTAAACATGTTTAATTGATAGATAATAACTTCCCAATTAATTAATGAAGATATTTAATAAGTTTAGTTTAGGCACAAGGCTACAAGCATAGGTGCACCAGATTAGGATTGAACTTGCTACTCTGTAATATTGATCCAATGATACTAGCTTGATAAATATTATCTCATTGTGAAACCTTCAATTAAAGCTTAGAGATATTTATGCTTGCGAAAAAGGCATTGCATTACAGGTTTCATGTTTGCTGGTAAAGCAAATATGGAGGAATGTCATTCAATAAATCAAGACATTTTTCTTGTGCTTTATTCCACCCACAACCCATTTAACCTTGGGTCTCCCTGCCTCCTGCCATCTTATTTATTCCCTACAATCTTTTTCTCTGCCCGCCCTTCCAAGTTTATTTGACTTTTACTTTTCAGTTCTTCCTCTCTTTCTTTTTACATCTTTTTTTTTGTCCTAGTCTTTTTTTTTCCTTTTCTTCCCAGTCTTTATTTTCCTTTTCTTCCCAGTCTTTTTTTTTTCCTTTTTCCCAGTTTTTTTCTTTTTTTTTCTTTTTTTTTTTCTTTTTCCTTTTCTTCCCAGTCTTTTTTCTTTTTCCTTTTCTTCCCAGTCTTTTTTCTTTTTCCTTTTCTTCCCAGTCTTTTTTCTTTTTCCTTTTCTTCCCAGTCTTTTTTCTTTTTCCTTTTCTTCCCAGTCTTTTTTCTTTTTCCTTTTCTTCCCCGTCTTTTTTCTTTTTCCTTTTCTTCCCCGTCTTTTTTCTTTTTCCTTTTCTTCCCCGTCTTTTTTGTCTTTTCCTCCTTTTTCCGTTTTTTTTTTTTTCCCTCAGTTCCCCTCTTTTCCCCGTCTTTTTTGTCTTCCCTTTTCTTTTCTTCCCATCTTTTTGTCTTCCCTCTCCTTCCCCATCTTTTTTGTCTTCCCCTCTCCTTCCCCGTCTTTTTTGTCTTCCCCTCTCCTTCCCCGTCTTTTTTGTCTTCCCCTCTCCTTCCCCATCTTTTTTGTCTTCCCCTCTCCTTCCCCATCTTTTTTGTCTTCCCCTCTCCTTCACTGTCTCTCCTTTCTTTTCTATGTTTTCTCTTTGCTTATCATTGGCTTTTCTTACTCCTCCTCTGCCAATCAGTTTTTTTTTTTTTTTTTTATCTTCCTCCCTAGCAATGTTTTATCCATCTTCCCTTACCCAAGTTTATCTCCCAAATCCAACCTTTCTTCCCTTATTTTTATTAGCATTGCCTAGGACACTTTTCATTGCTATGGTTACCATGTTTAACAGGAGGCCCTACCCCAAGTTTGTTTTCACAGTTTTGCTCTTTTTCAGCCACATTTCTTACTCTGCCCAGCACAGCTACATCTCTGCCCCTCCCCTTATACCACTAGGTTTCGTCATCATTATCTTGCATGTTATCTTCATCCTTCTGAAATCCAGCAAATATTGATCTTGTAAGCATCCTTACTCTTGTCCTATTGCTTCCGTGATTATGCATCTATAGATGATGATGATGAGTAAGAGGGAGGTGACACTTCAACAGGAGTGATGAAGAGGACTGCAATATGCAAGCCAGTAGTCCCAACTCCCTATCATTGTTTCCATTCCAGAAAATATTTTTGATGGGTATCTGTATCTTGGTTGTTTTAGTCATGATGTTTACAATCTTTGGCCTTCTTTGTTCTTTTCTTTTTTTTAAGGTCTCTGTTATAGTAATCTTCAAAGGCCTTTTTTAAAAACTTTTTTATTGTTTTTTCATTTTGCTAAATGTCCCTAACATTAGAATTCAAATAATACAAAACAACAGGTATTCAGTCAATTATTAATATTTCTCAAATAATTTGTGAATTAAAAATATGAATCTGAAAACATCCGACAGGAAGCATCATAATTATCTCATTTTCTCTAACATGTTAAAGTTTGTGTTGCATAGCAGATATTGGGTGCTGAGTTAAAATCTCAGCCAAGGCCATTGCATTCATTTTCACACAGATACTCAAGAAATGCATGTACTCATTCTCTCCAGGTCCATGTTACTATTTAACCCATAGCTGGAGAGAAAAGGCATACTGGGTTCTCTAGTATTAGTTGACAACATAAATACCCTGAAAAAGAGATAAATCTATCTCTTTCCTCTCCAGTTATAGGTTAAATAGCAAGGCAGAAAGGGTTTTCTAGGATTACTTGGCAACGTATGACATGGATTCTCAACAGGGGTGAAATTCATCCCCCGGGGGGTTTATTTGGGGAGGAGAGCAATTATAGAATTTGGCCTATCTGGCTGTTGAAAAGGAGGCGGGGAATGGCATTCTGACAAATGGTGAAAGAGATGCATGGGGTAAGCAAGCTTGTGAACCCCTGCCTTAAGAGATAAACCCATCACTTTGACCTCCAGTTATTGGTTAAATTGGGTTCTCTAGCATTGCTTGGCAAAATACAACTTTGAATTCAAAACCGCCTATGACTAGAACCAATGCTACAATCCACCTGCTCAGCCAACATAGTGGTGATATATAATAGCTAAAACAGAATAA
>CAHIKZ030000165.1:485000-545000 GCA_903632075.3 Acanthosepion pharaonis | reverse complement strand
TGCTTGATAACACAACAACAATCTTGTTGTGCAGTCAATACAACATACTGCCAAGTTCTGCCATTTGACTGAAAATGTACTTCTTTTATGGAGCCTAAAACTTTAGCGGGTTGACTGCCCTGTCTGCATTTTGTTTTACTCGATTTCAGTTTTGTAAGGAAATTTTTGTAGGTGTTGTTTTATTTATAGAAAGAAAGAACACATTTCTTCAAATCAAAAGTGACTCCTTTCTTCATTTATGATAGGCTGGTAACTTTTCACTAGCATAACTCAAAATCTGATAAAACATTTTCCGAAGGGTTTCTTGGTTGTGCTGAGAAAATTATTCCAGGTAAATCTTTTCAATGAAAACTCAGATATTAATTTTAACTATATTACCAACTATTAAAAATAATATTGGTTTTAAAATATGCATTTGTGATTTTTTTTTTTTTTTTTTTTCCATTAGGGTGTACTCAGTTTTAAGCAGTAACATAAAACTTTGACAACAAAGTTTAAGTACCGGTAGTATTTGGTTTAAAATAATTTTTGTTTTTAATCAGTATCACCCCATGCAAGAGAGTAAAGCCACTAAGACACAAGGAGTTGTGGAAGAATTAGAAACAGAAACATTAATAATGAACTGGAAGAGAACAGAATAATCAGGAGGACAGTAGACAACGATTGACATTGCATTTAAATTTTTGCAGATTAAAGTTGGCTGGAAAGCATGGAACCAGAAGGAAGTTCTAGAAATGAAAAGCACAAGGAAAGAAACTATTAGTATAGAATTTACAGCTAGATCTAACCAGCTCAACTGTAAATTGATGAGATGTCGACAGCAGTCTAGTACTGTGCTTTAATTAAAAGGGCCTAAGTACCATAGTGAAGAGCAATATTTATTCTGTTTTCTACAGAAATGTGGCACAAGGCCGAAAAGAGGATTGGGGAAAGGACGGTCTTCTTCTGTCTTAACCATATCTTAGCTAGCTGCAAACACTGACCCAATTGTATGAACAATATTCCTTACACCAAAACAACACATTCATATGTACCTTAGTGAAAAGCTCATCAATTCAATTACCATGAATGTATTTATAGAAAAAGGCCCAGATGGGAAACTTTACAATGGTGAGAAAGTGACTGAAGTCAATCTGCCAGATCAGGACCAATAATATTGCTGATTTTTCTTTGGCTTTTGTCAAGGAGCTCAAGATAAATAGGGGCACTGGACCATATGTGGCAGCAATATTCTAGGCATGGGCAATTGGTAGACTTATAGATGGTGGAGAGAAAAAAAGTCTAGCATGACACAGTGAACCATGAAAATTGGTTTTGTTGTGTACTGTTTTTTTTTTCTATTAGAAATAATAAAATCTTGCTATATTTGGTTTAAAAGCAAAATAACTTTTTATGAAAATTGATAGGTATGTACTGATTTGTGGCAGTATTGTATACACATTGCATTTTATATATGTGTATTATTATAAGTATTAACTCCATTGTCTAATGTTGTTTCAGAATCTAAGGTTCTATTTATTGCTAAATAATGTCTCCTTTGATTAGAATTTCCTGTTGAGAAGAGATAATCATGAACAAATAATTCTGATTTACAAATCATTAAAGTATCCAAAGAATTCTATGAAATAAAAGAAATAAAAAGCCATGTATTTGCAACCTCGTTTCATTACTTAATGAGATATTGTTATGGGAACGAGAAGCATGTTCACTCTGAGTGGCAGTGAGTAATACCTTGTTTCTATAGCAATGGAATATAGCATTAAGTAATGAAACCATGATTGGTAAATATATAAATTTGTTTTTTCATATATATATATATATATATAAGTAGGCTGCTGAAAGAAATTCAAGAGATAATAAGAAAAACGAAAAACACCACCAACAATAATAATAATTATTGTGATTTATTAGGTACTTAGACCAAACAGAAGCATAATGAGAAAAGGCGTTAAAAACTAGTATTTTCAGAGATGCCTTTCTTAACAAAAAATATAAAGAAATTGGGACGTTTTTTATTTTTTTTTACACATGTTATATTACTGAAGAAATCTAGTAGTTTTGAAGCTTATTTGTTTATCATGACTAGCATTGTAGCTTTGTGGATGGCTTTGATGGAAACTGTATTCATTGAGTGTGCCTCAATTCCTATTTAAACCAAGAATGGGTGAATTTTTAAATATATATATATATATATATATATATGGTACAGGTAATTGATCCGTTGGTATATAATCCGAGTGGATCCTAAAAATATTAGTTATTAAAACTGATCCACAGAGAGCTTGAAATATTTATTATAACAGATCATATGTACTTTTAACACCAAAAAACAAAAATTACCTCAACAAAGACCTCTCTCTACATTCAATCAACATATCCCTCATGGAGAAAATTGTGGACTTTGTAAAGAGATTATGATAGTGTTTTTCTTCCTTAACCACCCCACCTCAGAGTAAACAAATTACAAAAAAATGAAGTTCAACAAGCGATCTGATCAATTCCAAAAAGAACTACATAAGGATATAAAGATGGTTAGAAACTTCAAGGACATTTGGGTAAGAGCTGATAAATCAAAAAATATCTATAAATGTAATCCCCTCACACTACCACAAAATCCTCACGGACAAAATAACAGAAACACACAAACTAGATGAATACAATAGTAGAATGTTCAAAATAGATACAGAGGCCACCGAAATAGCCCAAAAGTTAAATATTGCAGAGAGAATGGGAAAGATCCACACTAAGGATGCCTACATTTTATTTAAGGACCATAAACAGAACTTCAAGAATAGACAATCTAGACTAATAAATCCAACAAAAACAGAACTAGGACTTATCTTACAAAATATAATTAAAAAAATAACCACCAATTTACTAATCACAACCAGTACTAACTTTTGGAAGGATTCATCTGACAATATTAAATGGGTCACTAACATGAGGAATAAGGATAAAGTGGTGTTCATTAAGTTTGATATAATTGACTTCTATTCCTCTGTTATTAGGGACCTCCTGGTCAATAGTATCAACTTTGCAAAGAACTATATAGAAATAACAGATGATGAAACTAATATCATCTTAACGGTGAGAAAGTCACTGCTAACACTGAATAATTCCACTTGGACCAAGAGCCACAATGACTAATTCAGTGTCCCCATGGGAGTGTATGACTCAGCCCAAGTTGCAGAACTAGTATGTTTTTACATTTTAGATGTGCTTAGTAGAATCATAAAACTGGAAATAATAGGGCTGTATCAGAATGATGGACTCATCCTCATCCCTTATAGTAATGGTCCACTAACAGTGAAATTACAAAAGAAAATTATCAGGGCCTTCAGATTCCTAGGGTTTAAGATTGAGATTTCCTCTAACCTTAAAATAGTTGACTACCTAGATATCACTGTTAACCTTAACTATAAAACCTTTGAACCTTACCATAAAGAGAACGAAATCCCCGATTATATTAATATTGGTTCTAACCACCCCAATGGAATCCTAAGACAAATACCCACTACCATTTTCACTAGGATTAGTAAGCTATCATCCAATGAAAAAAAATCTTTAATAAAAATAGAGAACTATACAAAAAGTCCCTCCAAAAAAGTGGTTTCAAAAGTAAACTTACGCAACCATTAGTTATACCAATACACGAAACGTGGAATGTAGGTGTAAAAATAGGAGAAAAAAAATCACTTGGATCAACCACCCACTTTCTACAAGCTGTCAATTATCAACAGCAGACAGTACTTCCTAAACCTAATTACTAAACACTTCATCAAAAAAACAAAAAAACAAAAAAAACCTCTAAATAAGATATTCAACTGGCAATAAGTACTAAATTATTAATTCCCATAACAATTACATTTTAAGTAAATTCCATGGGGGGTGGGGGTAACTAAATCTAACATGGAAACCCCCTGTAATTGTAGAATTATGGAAAACTGCCCAATAGAGGGTAAGTGCAGATCCATTAGGGTAGTATACCGAGTAACCATTACCCCTAAAGAAAATATGACAAACCATAATATTTACATCGGCATTTCTACAGGAGAAATTAAAGAGAATCGATACACATAGGCATTCATTCACCAATCCTAAATTAAAACATCAAACAAAAAAATTCTGAGAATTGAAGGAAAAGGGTCAGAATCTGCTTTATTGTTGGATTCAGACCCTTTTCCTTCAATTCTCAGAATTTTTCAAAAGATAATTCAAAATGGAAAATTCTAGGTTTCACAAACTCCCCCAATAGTTTTAGAGATAATTGCAAGCTATGTTTAGAAGAAAAAATCAGGATAATAAAATATAAAGATCAATGCTAACTATTAAATTAACAGATAGAACTAATCATGAAATGTAGACATAGAAATAAATTCCAAATTACATAAGAATACATATACATACATGTGGGGGTGTATGTGTCTGTATAGTGGAATATATGTATGAACATGTAAATGTACATATATGTATGAAGATATGTACACGTCTAAGTGTGTTGGACAGCATGATTTATTTCATTGGGTGCTTGGGTATTACCCACAATCTACAAATCTATAACTCAACTAATTTACATTAATCTTAACCAGTTTAAGTTTAAATCCCCTATCGCTTATTAATAATATTGGACACCTGGAGTACAAAAACTATTTACTGTGAATCCCAAAAAACACACTCAGGGCCTGTATAAGAAACATCACATAGTAGAAACTGATATTAAACTACAAAAAATGAAAGGCCCTGGCCAGAAATAAACTCCAGCCCCAGACCGCTTCCCACAGGATAGGATATCTTATGCCCCTTCCAATCACTAACACAAACCCATTCTCATTAACAAGGTGTCTATCAGAGGAGGACTGACATTGAAAATAAATTTAAATCAATGGTCCAAGAAAGACACTTAGAGGCTGATGATAGCAGTGTAAAGAACAGCTTGTAATAGACTATCTTCTATGTTGAGGTAATTTTTGGTTTTTTGCCGTTAAAAATTATATATATATATATATATATATATTAATAGGAAAGAACAATGACATTTATAATTCAAAGTTCTTAACTTTTATTTTTAAAAAACAGTGCTCGATACAACAGTAGAGCATATTATAATTGTTTTTTTAAAAATATATCATCACAACAATTTCTAAAAAGTTATTCTTAGCATTGCTTGATAATAGAACGGAACTATATTTTAATTTTTATGATCAAATTTGAATCAAAGTTTCCATTTTGGAACACAGGAATTTTTGCGTTGTGATAATATATTAAAAATATATATATATATATATATATATATATATATATATATATATATATATATATATATATATATAAGGAGTTTATTGGGATTCTTAATGGACAAATGATTGCAGCTAAGTTTTGAAGATATTTGCCTATATTCTTGTTATAATGAAACTGGTTTTAGCACCGTGCATATATTTGAATTTTGTTTCCAAAGTATGTTTCATGAATTCTCAGACTGGTTATATATTTCTTCTGCTTTGGTCAAACCTGGAAAATGATTAACATTTGTTTCTAAGCCCAATGCATATGAACAGAAATGACTCATTTGCCATTCCCCATTGCTAAACAAAGAAATAACGTCTTGGTATTGTGAATGACCAGAAGTGTGTGTATGTGCATGTTTTTTTACACTGATCACAGCTAGGATGCTCCATGCTGTGTACACTGTCAACTCACCCATATTCCTATTCCCTTCATATTCTATGGTTAAGGGGGAATTTATTTCTGCTCACAGTTTCTTACCAAGAAAAAAAAATCTCCCAAATGAGTGCTTTGCTAATCACTACAATATGATCTTCATTATCTGTCCTACATAGCTTCATAATATGCACTTCTTATTTCCTTCCTTACAACAACCTTATTCAGAGACCATCTACCTTGAGTGGCTCTTGAGCCTTGTATTGTGTAAACAATTGTATAAAAAAATAATACATACATACATACACACATACATACACACATACATACATACATATATATATATATATATATATATAATGAAGGAACAAACTACAGCAGTTTCAAGTTTTAGCAATTCTTTTGATTTTTGGCTGCTAAACTGAAAATTGTATATTATTTACATTATTCAGACTATTGTCCTCCTCTTTGTCACCATATTTATTGCAACATTTAGGCTGTTGTACACTCCGGCCTTCTTCCAGTGGTTGGAATGTCGAACTGAACCCTTTATTTCGCTCACTGGGGTAGACTGTTCTAGTTCCACATGCCATGTCTAATGGATGTCAGTTATTTCCTGTTAATTCCCCTCTCCGATTTCTCCACCGCCTTAACCAGATATTGAACTCACACTCTTTTGGTCCTGTCACTGGATCTAACTAACACCTTTTTCCACTGCGCCATGTGTCCTTGAGCTCAATACCTGGTTAAGGTGGTGGAATAATGTAAATAGTGTACATAATAACTCATCTCAGAAATATAGACAAATAGTGAAAATTTTATTTCTTTGCTCAGTTAATGGAGACTACAAATCTGTTATCTTTCCAGAAAATATAGCCTTGTATATTTGTCCAGCCTCATCTGCTATCCACTCTAATGCAATCTATAAAAATTATTCTGTTTACTTTGTATTTGAAGGTATTTATCAAATAATATTGGCCAAATTTAACCATTCTCTTGGTTTCAAATTCCACTAATCCTTGCTTATCTACATTGTATTCTAATCCCAGCTGATGACTAAAACTACTAATAGTACCAAATGTGATAGTTATTTTTTTTTTCTAATATATACATATCTATGATAAAGTTTAATTCAGACATTAGACACAATAAGATATTAACAATATCTGAAAATAAAATAGAAATATATCACAAATTCGTAATATCTACAGAATGTTTACATTCCAATTTAAATACCATGTCTGTCTGGAAATGATCCTCCTCATTTTGAATGTTAATAAATAAAAATGGTCAATCTTGTGCCCACCAAAATTCAATGGCTTCAAGGTTAAGCAAGAATGTATATTTTTTATTTCAAAGATACAACTGATGATCTTTAGGTTGGCAGCATATTGGATATGAGTTGGTTAAGCATAACAGTCATCTAGTGGTTGTGAGTTCAATCTCTGGATCAGGTAGTGAAACAATATACATAGGTTCAGCAGGAATGAACAAGAACTGGCATCACAGGACAAAAGAGACTTTTATAACAGTTGTGATGGACACTGGATTAATTTTTTTTTTTTTTTTTTTTTTTTTTTAGCAACCTTGGAATGATAATGGTAATATTATCCATTTCCTTATAAGGAAACACTTGGCATTCACTCACCAAGCAGCCTGTGCTACTTTCAGTTGAAATGTATAAAATCCTTATGTTAAAACAATTTTCTCAGTAAAATCTGCTTCTCAAATCCATTAGCTGTTATTATTCTTTCCAGATAGAGGTTTCTTTCCTAATCTTTTGTTTGAAGTAATGTGGAATGTCAGAATCTTGATTCTATCCTTATTTTCTTTTTGAGTTACATATGAAATCTATTTTAGTTGTTGCTGTTGTTGAAAGTCTTCAAGTGATGTAGTTTCTGTCATTTGGTACAGTTCTTTGTTTGGGATTCTGTAGCACAAGTTCTTGAGATTCGAAAAAGCTTTGTTCTCACCAAGATATACATGCTTTATTTGCTAAATAAAAGAAAACCATCTTTAATTATTGATCTGGGAAATAGTTGACTGTTGAGATATTTCTAAATGATTATGGTGCCATGCATGACTTCCATTTGAAAGTCTCAATCTAAAGAGGCTATTTAATAATATAACTCAGGTTTAGTATTTCATTTCTGAGATAAGTAATTGTCACTATTCTTTTTATTTCAAACTGGTTCTCATCTTAATTTGTATAGATGTTATTATAGACACAATGTTTCTGCCAAGTATCCTCTGGCTATCATCAGCTGTCCATTGTTTGGCTGATATGAGATATCTTCACCACTTCATATACACATCACTAAATGACAATAATATATGTACAGTGTAACCCGGATATAAGAGTTGTCGGGACTGGAGAAGAAGTCTCTTATATCCGGGTTTCTCTTATATCCGGGTCTGGTCTATTTTATATACATTAACACAGGCTCTAATTTGGGACCAGAGAAAATCTCTCTTATATCCGGCTTACACTGTATAAGCGACTCCTATATAATACACCATTCTGAAGGCCATTGGTGATAGGTTTTGAAGCCTTTATAGCCAAGATCAATTGGCTTCAGCATTTTGTTATCCTTGAGGTGGGGAATTTTTAGTGGTCTTATTGTGAGTTCAATCTCTGGATCAGGTAGTGAAACACTTGTTCAGCAGGAATAACTGGCATCATTAGAACAAAATAAAACAGTCATCAACAGATATCCCATATCAGCCAAATAATGGACACCTGTTGATGACCATCTGGTGCTTGACCAAAATTTTGTATTAGTAATAACATCTCTATCAACCAAGATGAGAACAATATTACAAAATAATTTTTTAGGTTAATGTTTTGTTGTGTTTCTTTTTTTTCTTTTTCTTAAGTCAAGAATTTTTCCTTTTTAGTTAAAGGAAGCAACTTCGGGTTTCTCTTTGGTATATCTGAATTGTCAGCATTGTAAATCATGTTCTTTCAGACCATTCTGAAATAAAACTTGTGAATTGTTTATTTCTATGGTTGGCCACAGTCAACTGAAATTTTGGATTATAGACTTAAAACATTTCCCAGATATTTAAATTCTTGTACTTGCTTGATTTTGGTATCTCCAATTTGTAATTTGCATGTTGGGCTGTGACTTTCAGGCACTTCCCAATGGCATCATATACCGGAATTGTCTCCCTAGGCCAATATGAAATCACCTCCTGGCCACTTGTTTCTGAACACATCAGTCTGCTGGAGTGGCTAGTTGATACCTGTTGTAGAGGATAAGCTCAAGCACATTTGGGTTGGTTCAACACCCCCAGAGCCCACCTGTGGCTTATACTGCATCTTAGTTAGAATTTCTGGGAGAAAGCATAGAATCTGGCATTATCACCAGTTTGAACAAAGCCAGTGTGCTCAACCTCTTGGTCATGATGACTTGTGACTTTATTCTTTTGCATCTGTCAATGTCTTCAGAACAGTTTTAATGATAAAGGTTAGGAGGTTAACCTGTGGTGTGATTTTTCAGCTACTTCTCAATGGTGTCATATACTGGAATTGTCTGTCCAGGCCAATATCAAATTACCTCCTTGACAAATCAACTCTAGTAAGATTCAAACTTGGGTTTCATGAATGGAAGACCAAATTTCTAATCACTCTGCCATGTACTCATTACAAACTGCTTTGATGCTTCTTCTATATGTCATTTCCTTTCAGGATGTAGGCAATCATGGCTCTCCACAATTTCTTGTACTTTGTAGCTCTTTATAAATTACTAGCAGTAGAACTTGGCGTTGCCCGGGGATGTAACAGTAAGAGATAGATCAAGTATCGACCATCATAAAGACTGAAAAATAAAATTGACAAAGATTATTGTTTAAGGTTGACAGATATGCATGTCTTAATTAGTTTTTTTTTTTGTTTTTGTTTTTTTACGAATTGGTCAAACCTAAACTCAAACAAAAACATTGTTTTCAATTGTTATGAGTCTATCGATTGAATAGAATTTTATTATAAACAATTGTCTTGTAAATGGAATTTTTAAAGCATTCTGAATGTAAAAATAAAGAAAAAAGTGTGCAAGACAATAAGAAACACTACCTGCCAAAAAAAAAACGAAGTTTTGTTGAAATCGGTTGAAAAATGTAGGAAATCCGATCCCATATATAAACGAACACACACACACACACACACAAACAACCTGGCTTTTATAAGTATAACTCAATATGAGTTGTCCCCTTTTCATTCTGGCGACTGATGCCTCTTAATTGTGTTTTCAAATTGATTTTGTGCAAAAAAAATTGTGTTTTTCCAATTTTTGGCGCTGTCAGAACCACCGCAAGGTAATTTTACGTAGTCCTGTGAAGTTTTGAAATCGGTTGAAAAATGTAGGAAATCCGATCCAATATATAAACGTACAGACAGACACACACACACTCTGCATTTTATAATAAGTAAGATGTATTTTTCTTATCTCTGCTCACCATTGTTCTGCTATCCTTTTACTCAAGCTTGCTAGGTAGGTTATACACTGTTTTCTTCTGTTCATCTCAACTTTAATCTATCCTGTGTGTATCAAATTTTCCAAGTCCTCTTTCCTAATTATGTTTCTTAAAAATTTCAATTCTCTTTCTGATATTAAGTATAAGTTTTTTTTCATTTTCTCTAAAACTTCATCATTGCTCATATGTTCAGACCATGGTATTCTCAGCATCCTTCTGTAGAACAAAACTTTTGTTGCCTCCAGTCTTTTCATTTGTGAGGAAATTGTTGAGCATTCACTTTACATAATGGTTTAGTACTCTTTTCTTTGTTTCTAATAAAATTTTTGTCTTAATGAAATTCTTTGTTAATACTTTGCTTAGCTTTTGGAAGGCATCTTTTGCTATCCTAATGCACCTTCGGATTTCAATGTCACACTTTTCATCCTATGTTAAAACACCTCCCAGATATTTAAATTGCTGTACTTGCTTGATTTTTAGTATCTCCAATTTGTAATTTGCATGTTGGACTGTTTTTTTTTTTTTTGTTTTTTTGCTAACGACCACGCATTCTATCTTCTTGCAATTGGATGTTTAGTCCTTTCTTCTTGCTTTCCTTCACTACCTTCTGTAAGAGTTCTTGTAGTTTCATTTCTATGTCCACTATCAACACAGTGTCACCTGCATATCTACAGTTAAGATTACGGCTGTCAACTGCTGTAATTACAAAATCAATTAAAAATAATAACAAATTCCTCAACAGTTTCTAATTTCTGAACAGTTTTCTGTTTGATGTTGTTGATGGAAACAGTGGAAACAAAAAACAAATGATTGAAAAGCATGTCACTGTAGATGATTTTACTTGTTTCTTATTCAGTGCTCCTGTCTTTCATGGTTGCAAACTTCTTCCTCCTGTAAAATCCTGTTAAGCTGGTTAGATGTGTTGCCATTTTGAAGAGACAAGGAAAGGAATGTGAAGTGATTGCTGTTTTGAGAGCCAAACATACTCTGTCGATAGGGGGATAAGTATGTAAAGAATGCAGAGGCAGGGTCAATAGTTTATGTATGTATGTATGTAGATACATGCATATGAACATTGATTGGCATAGGCTTTGCATACTTCAATATGTATGAATTCCACAAGGGAGTTATGTATGGATGTATGTATGTATGTCTGTTTGATTGTATTAGGTATGTGCAAATGTTCTTAGCACATTTTTCTTCATATATATATATATATATATATATATATATATATATATATATATATATATATATATACACTAGACTAAATTCCTGTATAAGTTTTTGAAATAAAGAGTTATCATTAATTATACTATTTACATTCAAAGTATTGCCTGCCTCTTTGTTTTTGTTTTTTTTTTTTTTTTGTTACTGTACTGTACACTCATTACTAGGCCCTGGGGTCACTCAAGATAGTGTTATATTAGGTGGCAATTTGTATCTATAGGAGTGGAAGATAACGGTTAACCCTAGCAATGAACAGGTTAAAATTGTGTTTAAAGATGAACAAAATAATCCTGATTAAACTAAATTCAAGGTTTTTTTATAATAAAAGTAAAAGTTTGGTTACAATTCTACATACTTTTACATACATATTTACATACACTAAATGTTATAAGGTGATTTTATTAAAAAAAAGACTTTTTCTACCGAGTTTATATGTATTTCTTATCTACACACATGTGCAAACTCTATGTGTATATATGGTGAAGTGGTTCAAATGAGTTCTGACCAGGAGATCTAGGTTCAAATCTCACCATGGTCAATTTATCAAGGAGGTGATAATATCAGCCAAGGGAGACAATCTCAGTGTGCAGCATCAAGAAAGTGCCTGAAAACAATAGCACCAGTTGATGTAAATCTTTTGAATTTAACTAGACAGACAAAACTGTTCAGAAGCCATCAGCAGTTATGCTAGCATAAAGTCACAAGTAATTGTGATCAAGGGAATCAATATACTGGCCCTGTATTCAACTGTTGATCGTGCCTGATTCTGTGTTCTCTCCAAAAAATTATAGCTAAGTTCTGCTTGGCATAATTCCTGTATAAAACACAGGTTGACACTATCAGTGTTGAAGAAACACAAATATACCTGAGCAGGTGTCTGCAAGAGGGATTTCAAGCAGATGTACCCAATAAAAAGTAGCCTGCCATTATATTAACACGGAGTTATGTGTGTGTATACAGCAATCCTTGTTTAAAGAGTACATACAAAAGGAATGCTGAGAAGTTCTTGGCCTGATACACTTCATAAAATATGACCAAACATCTGAATTTTTTTTTCACTCTCAAATCTTGGTCAATTTTTGTGGAACTTTTCTTTTTTCATATTCTTTAATTTATTCAGCTTTCATAACTGTAATCAATGTATGAATACTTGCTAAAAATCTTTTGCGCTATTTCAGCCATCCACTTAATTATCAATTAGCCGTTATTAAATACATGGATCTTAATGGTTAAGGATCTGATAATTTCTAACATGCTGCCAATCAAAAATCAATACTAAACAATACCAGTATAATCTATAAATTTTCTTGCCTCGCAGACAATTGCACATTCATATTGGTTATACAACTGCCACCTTATCCTGTCAACTAAATTGTCACCCATCCAGCAAAAGTACAATCCATGCCCATATTGTTGGATAAATACTTCTATAAACATTTTTTCCTGAAGTGAAAAGTAATAGAATATATATCTTATGTCATAGTTACTTCAATATAGTTTTGAAATTCTTGAGGCCATTATAAGATTTTTTTTGTTTGAAACACTTTAAATGTATTTAACTGATTCATACATTCCTTCCCCAGAGAAGAATTTTCATGTTGCAAATCTAAAAAAAGAAAATAAATCATGTGTAAAAACATAGTTTCCCTTTTACCTTTTTAGAATTGTGTTTTTGATAATGGCTAAACAAAATTTAAAGACATGACTGACCTACATTCACTTCAATAGAAACAAGTATTGCTAAGTAGAGCAAAAAAGAAATCTGTGGCTTGAAATCATGTATGCACACATGTATGCGTGGGATTTCAAGCCACAAATTATATATAATAATATTATAAGAATATATATATATATATATATATATATATATATATATAAAAAAATATTGGGAAGAAAAAAAAAATATATATATATATATATATATATATATAAAAAACAATATATAAAACAAAAAAAAAAAATATATATATAAAAAACAATATTGGGAAGAAAAAAAAAATATATATATATAAAACAATATTGGGAAGAAAAAAATATATATATATATAAAACAATATTATTAAAGAAAAAAAAAAAAATATATATATATATATAAAATAATATTATAAGAAAAAAAAAAAAAAATATATATATATAAAACAATATTGGGAAGAAAAAAAATATATATATATATATAAAAAATATTGGGAAAAAAAAAATATATATATATATATATATAAAACATTATTGGGAAGAAAAAAAAAATATATAACAATATTGGGAAGAAAAAAAATATATATATATATAAAACAATGTAAAAAAAATTTATATATAAAACTTGTGATGAGTTTTCATCCTTTAGAACTTCGTCAGATACACACACACATATATATATATATATATATATATATATATATATATATATATATATATATATATATATAAATTTATTGGGATTGTGAATTGACAGATGACGTGTAGCTAAGTTTTGAAGAAATTTGCCCATCTTGTTAAGTGTGTGTGCACATATGACAATTTTGAAAATTCTTAATTTGATATGCTTTGCTTATAGAGAAAAAAGTGTCATCAGAAAAATGGGATTTGACATTATGAATGTTGGATATTTTTTTTTTTTTTTTACTTGCATTGAATCTGCAAAATTATATTTTAATATAGATTTGGTCAAAATAGAAACAGTTATTCTCATGAGGCCAAATTTTTACCAAGAGTTTTCCAAATCTATCTATATTATATATATATAAAGTTGTAGCCTCTGTCTGTTAACAAACTCCTACTAGGATTTTGGAGATAGACCCCCATAATCATATATATTCTGAAACTACATTACTTACGGTACTTGGATAAGTATATTTCATTTTGATAAAAAGGGGTTGCCAGGGACATATAAACACACCACTAAAGTATATTTTCCCCTTTGAATTAAATTTAAATTTGAACAAAAGAATGACTCTTATCCAAAATATAGAAGGAGAAAGCCAGAAGATGGAGGTTACATCGGCAAGATCAAAATGAGACAATATGGACGTCAAGTTGAGCAAAAAATCCTCAATCTGTTCGTAGTGTCTCACAATACATATTTGTTACAAAAATTCAACTGTCATATCAATGTTGAAATCTGCTCATCAATTCATTCAATCAAATATTGCATCAAATACATATCAAAGGGGTCAGATCAAGCTGTTTTTGCACACACACACACACACACACACCTGAAATTTTTCCCTCCTTTGATTTAAATTATATTTAAATTTGTGGCACCCTGCATCCTGACGATTTGAAAGAAATATTTATAGATATATGATTTGCTTTTTTACGGTTTATCAACCATTTGAGGATTATTTAAGGCCGAAAAATATTTTAGTTTTTAAGAATAATTCTTTCTTTGCATTCAAGCAATTTGGGAGAAAGAAAGAGAAAACGAAGAAGAAAGAAAGAAAAAAATAATACGAGACGGGTCATAGGCGAACACACACACACACACACACACGGCTTAAGAGACGGAAATGAGGAGGAAGAAGGTTATTGTTGATAGATATCAGATGTCGAAAATATCTAGGTCACCTACGAACAAGCGTTGACCGATTTCCGCTTGTCCACGAAAAATGGAATTTTGTTATCGCTGGATGTCACCAAAAAGAAAAAATCCATTGTTGAACATTGACAAAACACAGACAGTCTTCCCTGTGTAAAGAATTAAAAAATCCCACACAAGAAGTTTTCACTGGCTAAATTTTTCTTTCTTTTAACAGAATAAACGTTTGCCCTGTGATAATAAAGATTTTTTTGTTATCAACACATGGTCGAAAGGAAAATGAAATATTTTTATTTTTGCTTTAGAGACGCCAGGTAGGCTAGGAAAATTTCTTTCTTAGATCATGTCCAATTAGCGATAAACTGCTTGACAAACGCCACGTGTTAAAACGCCGAGTGTCACCTCGGCCACTCATGATAAGGGCGATTTAATTAATTTTTTTTTAGTTAAGCAAGGTATTTCTTTCCCAAAACAAAGCCACGGGTTGTTCACGCCCGACTAAGACGTCATTGGCCAAGTGGATCACATGACACATGAAGGAGGAGGAAAGATACCCGACCAGGACCTCATTGGCTGAGAGCGGTCACGTGACGCACGAAGAAAATCAGTCGACGCCTCTATCCAGAGTGTAAGTGTGAGAAGCCAATACGAAGAAGTGGGGAAGTTAGTGCATGCCCCTCAGAAGCACGGTAAGAGAGTGGGAGGAGAAAAGAGTTACCAAAATGGAAAAGTGGAAAATCCCTACCCAGAAATAAGAAGGGTAGATACGATTAGAATTATCGAAGAACCCCGACGCCAAACAGACCCACCCCAGTTTTGACGGCGCCAATAAAAACGAAGCCCCACCAGACAGAAATCAGTGTGCAGCTGCGGACGTCAGGCGGAGTTGAGCCGCGGATGGCAGGCAGAGTTCGTTCGCCCCAGCGGGCAGAAGAGGCCAGTTCGCTTGGCCCTCCGGAGAAGAAGTTCGTTCGACCCAAGCTGGTGAGAAGAAGTTAGTTCGCAAGACCGGGCGGCAGAGATGAGTGCCCAGTAATTCAGACTCTGGAGAGAAGAGTTTGAGCCCCGACGGCAGGCAGAGAAGAGCTCAGACCCTGGAGAGAAGAAGTTGAGCCCCGGACGGCAGGCAGAGATGAGTGCCCAGTGTTGAAACCGCCTCAAGATAGCTGACCAGATTCACGCAAAATTTTGGACTCTTCTGCAACCAAGAACAAGTAGTTTGAAGAGCGACTTAGAACCAGACCACAGAAATAAGTTTTTCGACTTTCATCCAAAGACACACCGAAACACAAATTTCTTAGAGAGTAGACAACTTGAAGCGTTAAAATTCGCCTAGCGAAAGCGTCGTGTCACAATCCACAGAACGGGTCGGGAGGTAGACACAATCCTATGTACCGAACAACTAGACATAAAAAGTTTGTTACCTTTTTCTTTGATACTTTGAACTTTGTGAGTTTTCATTTTATTTTCTTTTATACATATTTGTGTATTATCACCCCGTTAAACTCAGCTTGCATTACGGCCCCAACCCCTGTTTGATCTCGTCTGTCTAAGATCAATTCACAACGTGGGTAGGCAGACTGGAGATCAGTGCAGTTACCCTGGTAACCAGGTGTTGGAAGCAGGTTGGGAACGGCGAGGCTGGTATCAATCTAACCAGATTCCTACCCGAATCACCAAAGGGTTAGAACGTCATGTTGGAGCAGCGACACCCGGACGGAGCAGCGAGGAGCGAACAGCTGACGCCGCGGCGAAGACGTCACAACTGGCGCCGTGGTAGATCAGGATAGAACGTCACAGTCGGCGCTGCGACCGGGGGACGACGTCACAATTTGAATAAGGGAATGACTCCTATTCAAAATATAGGAGAAATACAGAAGATGGAGGTCACATCAGCAAGATTATTGAGCAATATTGAAATGCATCATTTTTCTCCACAAATTATAACAATGACATAAAAGCAATCATATTCATACAAAAAATGTGTGGCATGCAGCAAGGTGTGAGTAATTCAGCTAGTTGTCTTACATATTCACCATTCTGTTATTTAAATTTTCATTTAAATCAAATAATCTTTTCAAAGGGTGTTGAACTTTTCATTTTCTTTTCTTTTTTTAATAATTCTGTAGTCAAGGAATTCCTCTTCTAGCAATTTGTTCTCTGAATAGTTTTTCTAAAAGGTGTCAAACTTTTTAAAATTCTGCAGTCAAAGAGAGTGTTGACAACCCTGTTAACATTTTCTTAGTTTATTCATACAATTTTAATGTATTTTTTTATTAAATAGTTTTCATTTCTATATTACCTTTTACACAGTTTCAACATTTTTAGCTATTTTTTTTTTTCTCATACACATTTAACATGGTTTTTATTTAAAATAATTTCTGTTGTGATGTTGTAATTTGTGATGTGATGTTTCCTGTTTAGGATTGGGTTTCCAGTTACTTCTAAATCTTTTCATTTTTTTTATTCCCAATAGCCTATTATGTCTTAGCAACATTGTCACCATGCTTGGGCTTAATTGATTTAAAAAAAAAAAAAAAATGGAAAGTTCAGTTCATTTGAGTCAATATCCCTGTTATTTTTAATAGCGAATTTAATGTCAACCTTCCTCGAGATCAAGAAGTCTTTATATGCCTATCAACATGAATTGAACATGTATTCCTTTTTTTTTTTTTTTCCATCAGTGAAACAATTTCTTTAGCCAAAGTATTCTCTACCAATTTGACCACAGAAAGCCATCATGATAAAGCAAGTCTCACTTACCCAATGAATGCACATCTTTCATTGGGACCTTTTCAAAGTCTATATCTGACATTGTTTTCTTTTACCCAAAATGTGAACATTTTTTTTTTTTAAGTTAATGGGTTTATTAACCCAGCACTATTTTTATTACTATGAACACACAAGTCTCTCTCTCTCTACTATATAACAAGAATGTTATTTACTAAGCTGAGTGTAGTCATCTAGCACAAGGTTACAATAAAGAGTCACCACTTAAGTAGTGTCTAAAAGTTACCAAGTTCAAAATATGGTTTGAACTGTTTGCAACCCACTATCAAGCACTAAATTTTTGATAATGGTAAAAGAGTAATTCAGGGACTGTATTAATCAACTCTTCTGGCTAAATTGGTTGCTTGATGTGAATCTTATTAAATATCTCTGGGTCACTTTAAAGAAAGGCAAAGAAAAAAAATAACTGTGTTCTCAATGCAACCTAGATCTTTTCATCTCGTCTCGCTTGTCTCCTTTTTCCCCCTCTCCGTCTCTCCTTTTTTTTTCCCCTCTCCGTCTTTTTCTCCTTTTTCCCCCTCTCCATCTCGCCTGTCTCCTTTTTTCCCCCCTCTCCGTCTCTCGCCTGTCTCCTTTTTCCCCCTCTCCGTCTCGCTTGTCTCCTTTTTCCCCCCTCTCCGTCTCGCTTGTCTCCTTTTTTCCCCCCTCTCCGTCTCCTTGTCTCCTTTTTCCCCCTCTCCGTCTCAAAGCTTGTCTCCTTTTTCCCCCTCTCCATCTGTCTCCTTTTTCCCCTCTTCTCCCTCCTTTTCCCCCCTCTCCGTCTCGCTTGTCTCCTTCCTTTATCTCTCGTCTCCTCTCTCTCTTTCTTCCTTTTTCCATCCTGTCTCTTGTGCCTTCACCTCTCTGCTCAATAGTGTGTAAATGAATAGCATTTCTGTGTGCATATATATATATATATATATATATATATATGTGTGTGTATACCAGTATCCCTTCACACAAATTTTATGTATAGACACTTTCTTTCAATTTCCCACCTGTAATCATTGTGAACTTAAGCTTTTAAGATTGAACTGCAGTTGTTAGACTAGTATAAGGGCAGAAAGAATTGTCTTGTTGAAAAGATAAACGGATTTGCACTAAAAATAACTTATTTCAGCCAAAAACACAAACTTGTTAATTTTCTTTTCATTTGCCTCTTCCTCAGTTCCTCACTTTATTTTTTTAATCAATGGAATTTTTTCTTTTTTGCCAGATTTTTTTCATCCCTCATTTTTTTTTTCTGTGTCTCCTGTTAATTCAGATAAGAATTCACACTTGTCCTCAGCTTTTGAGGAGGTAACAAAAGGACCATCTTTGCCATATATTTTTTTTTTTTCATTTAGTACATTTGCTGTGTTTTATTTTATGATTTATTTGGTCAGGTATTCATTCATTTGTTTCACTTTTCTTTCTTTCCAGTATTCACGCCATTGTATTATGTGAAAAAAAAAAAGGTCAGGTCGAGATGGGAATAATTCAAGGAATAATCGAAATGCTTTCTCTTTTTTTTAGATATTGCCATACTTCGCATGTTGATTTTATTTACTTCTTGCATTTAAACAACTGCAGACAATAAACTATTCAATATTCTCAATCTGCAAAGTTTCACCCAAAATCCATTATTGATAATAAAGCAATTTAAAAACCAAAAACTTCTGGTTTTAAAACTCATTCACATTTTTTTGAATCATCACAATAATTAGTGAAATTAATTCCAAGGGAGATAAGTAGACAGTCAGTTAAGTGCCATACATGATACCTGCTAGGGCGATCATGTATCTTTTGATTCAATAAAGAGTAGGCAGATTTTCTCTATAGTAGGTTGCTATGTCTTTCTGCAGCAGACTGTGTTGTCGAGATGAAAACACCTCTCTAGAATATGACTTGGATTCGTCTAAATACCATATATAATGATGCCGAGAATCATCAGTAGAACTAACTGGTAGTGAGCCTTATATCCTTACTACAGAATTCAGTAAGACTATGTTGACTCCAAGCAACATTATATTTTATGATTGTGTTATCTTCATTCAATGGAATGAAGATATAACGGACTGGTTGCCAGCCAAGGCTATAGGGCAATCTGTCCTGCTACTCAATCCATAGTTGAGAGAAGAAAAGGATTCATACCTCGCCAAAGGATATTTGCACATAAGTGAATGTAACAAAACCAACTGGAATTCAAACTCAGCTCCCTGCTCTCCAATTTGTCATTCAGAGCTGATATTCACTACACCAAAAATTATTTGAATTCTAATAACCACAAATTTTACTATGAAACATCATAGAGTTAAATAATAGTTTAGTAGACTATTATTTCTTAGAGGAAGTGTATTGCTCCTCTGACTTCCTAAGGTTGACCTTCAAGGTCAGATGGAAGATGAAACAAGGAAGTCAGTTTTGTTTGGCTGAGCCAGCGTGAGTATGATAAAGAAAGGTTTTCAGTGAGTTGTTTCTGAACCGTCAAGCAATAATGTGTCCTCTTTCCTGTCTGAAACGGCTCCCCAGTTAAGGGGAAACAATCCCACTGGATAGTTAGAAAATGTAAACATCAACATAATTAATAAAACAAGTTTAAAATTCTCTGTGGTGAGGCTTTTATCTCTCTAACCAAAAACAACTATTGATCACCAGCCACGAGAGAAGAATGCAACTTTATTATCGAATTAACACTGATGACCAAGATCTTCCCAGCATGAGCAATTATTGACATGACGTGCTTTTCAAATTTTGCAAAAACTTATTGCTCTTTATGCTTTGAGAGCATCACACCTGCTCAGTACTTAGATAACCGCTTGGAAACGCAGTAAGCAACCTCTTACAATTTAAAATATGTTTTGGTTTAAATGACCCACAAAAGGTAGATAAAATGTAAGAAAAAAAAAAATCAATTGATCATGCTTTGAGATTTAAAGATAATGTTTGGTGAAAAAAAAAAAAAATATTTGGTAAACTACTATGTAGTATGTCCTTTCATGACATAGGAGATCATGGATTTCCACAACTTATCACTTGAGGCCCTTAACAGTTTTACTAAAGCTTTTATTCGCTGTTCGACCATCCATTCCCACGGGATGGTCAGGTAAGTGGCTCACTGCCTTCCACTCTCTTGCCCTCCTTCTGACCTGTGAAGTAATGGATTGCAGAATTGGAAAGCAGAGTTGGAATTCCAATCAAATTCATTACATTCTCTGATGTACTAATACCCTTGGGAAAGGTTTGAATTCATCTCTTAACTCCCCCAGCTTCTCCAGCTATGAGCAAATAGCAGGAAAGACTGGGTTCTATAGCCTTGGGTGTCAACTGGTCAAGGAGTAATCCATCAATAGAGATGAAAATATTTTATAACATTTTATTTTAGACTTTCATTCTCTAATATTGAATCCAACTGTATGATTTTTAGAGTTTGGTTTAAATATCCTGGAATTAAACTATGGCTGGTCGCTCTGGGATAGCTAGCTAATCTCTTTTGCAGACACCTTCTCAGGCACATTTGTTTGTTTAGTACCCACAAAGTTAGCTTGTTGTTTATGCCAAATGAACCTTAATTACGGTTTCTGGAAGAGAGTACAGAATCTGGCATGATTACCTGGTTGAACAAAGCTAGTACATTCAGTCCTTCATTCAAGACTTGTGGCTTCACACTAGAACAACAATCAACAGTTTCGTCTAACCAATTTCACTCAAAACACTTAGGTCAACTTGTGGTATTTTTGAGCACTTCTCTTGAGAATGCTGGTATCATCTCTCAAGGCCATTATTATCGAATTGACTCTTTGGTAAAACTCAAACCCAGTTCTCATGGCCAGAATGCCAACATTCTAACCACTCTGCCATACATCCACAGTAGACGTCTGAAAAAGGCAAGAGTTACAATAGTCAAAACATTAGGTCTCAAACAACCAAGACTAGGACACTTGTACAAGTAAATCATGAGCATTCCTCTAGAGAGATTCGGACAAAAATTGTTTGGTGATTATCTTGACAAAAGGCAGAATGAAGTAGGGGTGTATTGATTTGATGATTTTTTTTATTTGCTTTTCCTTTCATGTCATACTATTGAGTGAAGCTCTGTTCAAAACCAAATTTGGTTTCTACCCAAAACTACATTGAAGTACTAACCACATTCCCTAGCCATTATTGAATTTAAATCATTTATTTCTTCAGTCAGTGAAATGTCTTTCTCACCTTCACTTATTTACACTATTTACATTGTTCGAACTGTTGTTCTCATCTTTGTTGCCATATTCACATTTCAGCCATTGTACACTCCAGCCTTTTTTGGATGATTGGAATTTTGAACTGAAGCCTTTATTTTGTCCACCAGGGTAGATCGTTCAAGTCCCACATGCCATGCCTCTTCCGTGTGTATACAGCATCAGTTATCTTCCTTTAATGCAACTCTCCAAGTTTGTTCACCTCTGTTGTAGCTAGGTATTGAACTCACAACTCTTTGGGTCAAGTCACTGGATTCAATCAACACTTTTATCCACTGTGCAAGAGAAGTATTTACACGGCCTTTTGGGTGATGAATTATTTTCTACTCCACAACCCCTTTCCTGATAGATTACTAGTGGGCTTGTGATGATGTGTCTATCTATAGAAAATGTTCTGACATACTACATTACTTAATTTCACCGGTTCAGACCTTGACAACTAAAACCTAGTGTGCCAGGTACACAGGGTTGAAGCATTCTCATTCCCTTTGTATTCCATGGGTAAGAAGGAATTTCCTTTTGAACAGCATCTTTTAAAAGGCTGCTGCTTTGTGAAACATTCCTGAGAGGATTCTTCTGTGACCACTACAATTTTAATCTCTTAGAGTCAACCAATATCTAGCCTACATATCCTCCTCATCTAGAATTTTTACATCCATAAGCAATCCCATTCAGTTACCCTCTGCCTTGAGTACCTCTTGGGCCTTGTATTGGGTGAACAATAGTGTTAAAAAAAATCATCTTAATATACCGGTAGTTTCATCATTAGCATTTCACAACTGTTGAAGAGTGTTGGTGAAAGATAAATTTGGCAAACAGTTCTCGTATCTATCTCCCATGTTCAGATAGGAGCAGCAAAAAGCTGTTACTCTCCTTGTCACTTCTGACAATGGATAGAATCGAAAGAAGAAAAAAATGACTTTACTGCAGCTGATAATTCGCAAGAGAATGAAAAGATACAAAAATAACAAAATGATTATTGAAGAACAAAGGAAAATGGACATAGAGGAACAAATCTCTAACCCATCACAAACAAGGGAAAGATCATCATTTAGACAAAGTTCATTAAAAGAACTGAATGGTAAAACTAAGGGAGCAAAATCAAACAAGAAAGTAGAAACAAAAGAAGTTTAAAGAACAAAATATAACAAGAAACAAAACACTAATAGTCTGGAGAATATAGAAATTATGGACACTTCACACATATAAAAAAAAAAAAAAAATTTTGGACATCTAAAAATTTATAATACATAATCAAGATGCAAAACCTTATTCAATGGAATTGTAACTGGGGTCAAAACACTATGAAAGTATAAAAATAGGTTTAAATACCAGAAATACTTTGTAAAAAATTATTACCAGCAATACATTTTTGAAAACCAAATTAGCCAGCAATGCATTTTTGAAAACCAAATGTTGCCAGCAATGCATTTTTGAAAACCAAATGTTGCCAGCAATGCATTTTTGAAAACCAAATGTTGCCAGCAATGCATTTTTGAAAACCAAATGTTGCCAGCAATGCATTTTTGAAAACCAAATGTTGCCAGCAATGCATTTTTGAAAACCAAATGTTGCCAGCAATGCATTTTTGGAAAAAAGAAAAATATATATTACCAGCTATACATTTTTTGAAAAAAAAGAAAAATATTACCAGCAATACGTATTTGAAAGATAATTATTAGCAGAGATGGAATTTTTTAAGGAAAAATATAACCAGATATAAATTTAAAAAAAAAAAAATATTACCAACAATAAAAATTTTGTCAGCATTAAATAACCCATTGAGGTTGATATGCCGTAAAACCAAACCAAACCAAACCAAGCTGACAATGGATAATCTTGATAATGGCTTATTATGCAAATATAATTAAAGTATAATTGTAATTACATATACATCATGACAACCATGATTTTGAATATTATGATAATATAAATATTATTAAAATCCTTTACAAATACTTAGAAAAGTCAAAAATAAGCACGTCTTGGATATTGATGATAAACCTCATCCATGTCCTGGGTAAGACGAATTACATCTGACAGCAAGGCCAGGAGGTTTTGAGGAGCATAGAACCACCTCTTAATTGCTGGTATTCTAAGGTTCACCCTAACCCAGAGTAGTAGCACCAACTAGCATCCCAAACTGTGGTCAAAACACTATGAAAGTGTAAAAATAGATTTTAATACCAGCAATAAATTTTTTGAGGAAAAATTATTACCAGCAATACATTTTTGAAGAAAAGAAAAAAACAATTACCTGCAATACGTTTTTTGGAAAAAATATTACCAGCAATAAAAATCTTGTTGGCATCAAATAACCCATTGAGGTTGATATGCTGTAAAACAAAACAAACCAAACCAAAAATAATCTGTAAGTAGTTAGTCTTTCACTAACTTAACAACTTACTTAAAAAATTTACACACGTCATATTCAAAATGCAAATACTTTGATAAACACATAATTTACCTCCAATGTTACATTAATATCTACCTTCTAATTATATAAAAGGTTATATAAACAAATATGTCTAAGAAAAGTATTATGTCTGAAAATAAATCCAAATTTACAATCAGTTCTCCTGAAGAGTGGATGTGATTCCATAAAACTCAGACAATATAAGTGAACATTTAATTTTATTTTTTACTACTAATGCTCTGTCTCTTTATATCAAGCACTATAATCACCAAAACTATTTGCTTTAAAAATATTTCTGATTTATTTTATTTAACCTCTGTTCTCATTCCACTGTCTACATCTAGGGATATCTTGTCTAGTTCTTATTTTTAATACTGCTCAGTTACGGGCTCTGTGAAAGCAAGCAGGTGCAGAGAGGTACTCGTGTGGAGTTGAGCATCAAACATTCTAATAGGAGGGAATGAGGTTTCTCTGTGGTTGCTAAAAGAGGGCAGTTGTGTTTTTGAGGTATTACAGTTTGTCAACCACAGATTGGAGGTCCTTTTCAAGATCAACAGCCTGTTGTTTCTATTGAAATTTTGCTGTTTCTTAATACTTTGCTTAGTTTCTGGAAGGCAACTTACTCTATTCTAATGTAAAAAAAAAAGATAGATAACACACAGCAGTTCAGTACTCTTTTCTTTGTTTCTAATGAAATTTTCCTGTTATTTAGTACTTTGCTTAGTTTCTGGAAGGCAACTTTTGCTATTTCAATGTGGGTTCAGCTTTTAGTGTCACATTTTCCATCCTCTGTTATAACACTTTCCAGGTATTTAAACTTTTGTACATGTTTGATTATGATATCACAATTTGTAGTTCGCATTCTGGATTTTTTCTCTTGCTGACAACCATACATTCTGTTGTCTTATAACTGATAGTCCTTTCTTCTTGTTTTCCTTCCCTCGCTTGTATGGGAGGTCCTGTAGTTTTCCTTCTGTATTTGCCATCAATACAGTGTCACCTGTGTATCTTGTATTGTTAATATTTTACATACCATTAATAAATCCTGGTAAGGTATTCAGCTCCCTGAGGATAGCCTTACTTTAGAAGTTGAATAAATCCAGTGAGAAGACATCCTTGTCATAAATCCCTTTGTATATATGTATACTTACACAATTTTCTGTGAGTAGGCAGTTTACTCCCAGTATAAATCCTGGATTATTCTAACATCTTTTCCAAATGACACACTGTCAGATAAGCATAAACAAACATATACATAAATTCTACAAATACTTTCATGGAAATTGCTCTGAGGAGATGCATTCGCTGGTTCCCAGATGTCATGAGTTCAAGCACCATACGAGGCTGGCATCCCGCTCTCACCCCTTCACTGTCGAAACTCCTAAATGTAGCCGTCTATTCTACTCTAATAGCTTCATGTCTCGCATCTCTTGCCTGTGGAACACCCTTCCCTATTCCTGTTTCCCTGTGAGCTATAATCTCCAGCTATTCAAGTGTAATGTCAATCGACATCTCCAGTTGCCTTGATCTATCCACTACCCTTCTCCTCATCCTTTCTTCTATCACTCCTATCTGATCTTGCTCTAAATTTACTGTAACCCCTTGCATCCTAGTGGCTTCCCTCCTTGCTTGGGGTGAAATGCTTAAAAAAAAAAAAATTCTAGATGCATTTTTCTACTTTTTAATTTTGGTTGTGTCTTGTTTAGTTGACTCATAGCTCATGGTAGTGAAATATGAAATTACTTTCTGAACATCGTAATAGTTGCATATTTCTCACCAGTTCTTGAGGTGGTTGTTCTTCATGCCTGGATAAAAGCTGGAATTTTGATGCCTCATGCCATACAAAGCAAAACTTACTAAGCCTATCTTATGGTTGGGATAGTTAAGTATTTCTTCCTCCCAGAGCTGGAATGCAGTGTTTAAGTAAAAAGATGACATTTCAGGTGTTGATTTTCAAGTCAGACAGCCTTTCTCTCCACTTGAAAGATTGGTAAGGCTATTCATACCCTCCCCAACTTTCTCTCTCAATTTGTCTTTTGTTAGAAACTAATCTAAATTTCTGTCTGAAATTTGAAGATGAGGTATTATTGCTATTATATATTGATTTTTTTTTTTTTCTTTGATTCATTTCAACCACTGCATTTTCTGGACTTCTTCAGAGATTTGTTGTTTTCTTTCATAGAACATATGCACTGACTCAATTGAGAGACAGAAACAGTATTATAAAGAATAATTCAGAGCTATATATAGTTGTCTCTGAAATAAACACAATGGATTAGGGAGAATATGATATATAAATTTGCATATATCAGAACTGTATTAGGTAGGGATTTTCCAAGCGTAGCTTAGATGTGGCACAAGGCCGAAAGCATGGGGCACCCAGTGAGGAACAAACTCACTTTGAACTGTATTAGGTAAATGCAGGACAAAAGTGGAAAAATAAATGCATTTCATTAGACTAAAGTAATGTTTTTTGTTGATGGAATTATATGGATGGAAGGTGGGGGATATAAAAATGCAAATGTTGGTTGCAATTATACACCAACAGGAATAACCTACCATATAGACGGATCTGCAATGTAATCAATCCTGAACAGGCATCTCAACTTCAGTCACTTTCTCACTGACATAACATGGCTTCCCTTTGTCTTTTCTACAAATATTTTCATGGTAACTGCTCTTTCATTAGACTTAAGTAATGTTTTTGTTGGTGGAATTATATGTATGGGAGGTGGGGGATATAAAAATGCAAATGTTGGTTGCAATTATACACCAACAGGAAATTTTAAATTAAATTTTTTTTTTTTTTTTTTTTATACTTATCTGGACATGCAGTTTAACCAGTCTCAGTTTCCATCTGCTTCTTTTGTTTTTTACCACCTTTATTATTGAATATTATTATCCCACATTGTGATAATTGAAGATCTGTCAAGAAAGGTTTAAGAAACTGGATGCAAATTTACTATGGTTGATCTGGCCATCAAGGCACTTTTTATATACATTTGCCTTAGATACTTGTTTCCCTTTTGATTAAAGTAGCATTATATATTGTCTGAAAAGCTAATAACAGACAAAATGCAACATTTTTCTCTGAGTGTTCCATCACAAATTTGTAAAAAAGCTTTGATTTAAATGTTGATGCCAGGCTTTCATCCAGAAACTTAGATTCTTTTAATAAGGAATAAAAGAATTTTTTTAAAATTGGCCTTTACCATTTCTAGTATTCATAGTTATATTCTTGATAATTAAATTCCAATTTGGTTACATTTGGTGATGCTTCTTTTTTGTCTTTTTTTTTTTTCCCTCTCCAAGAATGTGTTATTTCTGAATAGCCTACCATATAGAAGGATCTGCAATGTAATCAATCCTGAACAGGCATCTCAACTTCAGTCACTTTCTCACTGACATAACATTGCTTTCCTTTGTCTTTTCTACAAATATTTTCATGGTAACTGCTCCGACATGTCTCAAGGGTATGTACTTATGCATAAATACCTTTGAGAAAGATATGAATCAACCTATTTCCCCTCTCCCAGCTCTAGGGTATTTGCGTGTAAGTGAATATAAAGAACTTGATTGAAATAAGAACTTGGTTCTCCAGCTTCCAATTCCAAACCATTATTTGTGACACCAGCCTCACATTCAAGCTTACAGCTCCTGGTATCCCCAAGTAGTCACCTGTCTCGGTACTGACCAGGCTTGGCATTGTTTAACTTAGGTGGACATAAAAGAACTAGTGTTTCAACATGATTAATTAGTAGAACTTGTATCACTAAATCATTATTGTTGACAAAAAATTCATGCAATCTTGTTATATAGGAATAAAGTGTCATTGCAAACACTTGAGTTCGAACATAAATCGCCAGTGAGCAAACACAGGCAACCCCATTATTGAATTAAGTGAATCACATGACCATAGAGGAAATGCATATATAGGGAGTGGTGTGATGTCTACATTGATTTGTGCTTCTATTCTATCCTCTATCACTGCATAAACTGCTATTCTCTACTCTATTCACTATACTATTTTTCTATTTGGATCACTATACAGATTACTATTCGAGCAAGTACTGTTAGTGTGAGTGCTATTCAAAGGTGTCTGATACCAGCATTGTTCAATGGTGTACTATAGTTGTATCTGGGATTAGAAAGTCTCTATTACAACGAGCATAATAAAAGTAGCAAATGTAAAAAATATTTTCTGGTTTTAAATTACCTGCAAAAGTTTGATAAGCCATAAAAAAGAATCCGTCTATAAAAAAATTGAGATATCTGGTATGCTAATACTTACCTCACTGTTATAGACTAACAGTGATTGTACCTAACCTAGTTCTATGATAATGTAATATTAAATGTAAATGGGTTGGTATTATGTCGTCAAATATAGCAATAAATTTGTTTTTTTAATTTCTTTAATATCATTAGAAAAAAACCTTTTTAAACCAGTAATTACCAGCCTTTCTTTCTCTCTCTCTCTGAACCAGCTTGGCAAATGGAGGAGCGTTACCTGTACACTACATGCTCTAAATGCTACTCTTCTACTACAAAGCCAATATGAACACATTTACAAGCACTCGATTCGTGATGCATTAACAGAATTCCATCTGGGCCACTTTTCATGTATCTTGTTTGCTTTCAATTGATTCCACTTCATGCTTCCTCAAGCCCTGATAAGTCGGTATCTTTCTTCTCACCAAGAGAAAAAGAAGAACCTCTCCACTCAATGCAGACATTACAACATTACCACAGCTACTATGACTACTTATTTAGAGCAGATGATGCAGCTGCTTTACTAAAGATTTTTCGTTAAAGCATCTTTGCTGCAATGATGTTCGAGAATTATTAATGATCTCGGCATTGCCATTAATGCATTTTTCACAAGTTAAATATTTTTTTGTTTTTGTTTTATCATTTTGAACAATGGTTGCACAAGCTTTCAAGATTTATTTCTTCTTTGTTATATTTTCTTTAAATATTAATTGTTCTTAAATATTTTGGGGGAACAAGAGAAATGTGCCATCTAGATAAAAAAAAACAAAAAAAAAACAGACTGTACACCTGAAAGTACATTTTTAAGTATTTAAAACTTTGTAAAAAAGAAGCAAATTGAATAGATTTTTTTATATAGGGTATTTCTTTAGCTTACCACTCTACTTATTAGACATTGTAAATTTATGTATATGTATTTAAAATTTAAAAAATAATAAAAAAGGTTTTTCCAGTGATTGGGAATACAAGTGATATTATCAAAATAGTACTATATATATATATATATATATATATATATATATATATATATATATATATATAATATATTTTCTGTTTATGTTATTTTTATAGAGGCAGTTATTTAAGTAAATGCTCTGTTTATAATAAAAAGTATGAAATACATTTATTGGCCAGAATGTCCAAAAAATTTTGTAGAAAATACGTCCTCCGACAAGAATCAAACCTGTATCCTACATGGAACCATCATTTGGCCTGATGTGCTATATTATTTAGCTACAGAGGAAGTGTCTGGTTAGCAAAGTCAAATTAGTGTTTTTAAAGAATTTTTTCTGAAAACCTTTTTCTCAGCCAGTCATATCTGCTCAAAGTGTATCTTGACGTAAACAAATGACAACATATATTAATAGTTGAACTTGGTCCATTTCAATATATATATATATATATATATATATATATATATATAAAATGAGAGAGAGAGCCTTTTCAGGCTAACATTCTCAGCTGGCATGAAGTGGAAAGACTATATTGTATCCTTTGCTCAGTCAGCTGCTAAGAAATTTGGTTCATAGTGTTATAGGAGACAATTCTTGTCTCCAGAATTTATCATACATATAAGTCTACATTTGCCCATGCTTAGAATACTGCTGCCACATATGGTTCAGCGTCCCTGCTATTTACTTTGAGCTCCTTGATAAAATACAAAGAATCGGCAATATTATTTACCCTGATCTGGCAGCTCGATCACATTCTTGCTGCCACAAGGTTTCCTCTCTGGGCCTTTTTCTATAAATATTTTCATGGTAATTGTTCAGATGAGCTCTTCACTATGGTAACTAGACTTTTTGTATTTAGGCACAGTACTATACTGGCTTCAAGATCTCTTCATTTTATAATTGAGCTGACTAGATGTAGCTGTAAGTTCTATGCTAACAGTTTCTTTTCTTGCACTTCTCGCTTGTGGAACTCCTTTCTGGCTCCATACTTTGCAGCCAACTTTAATCTGCAAAAATTTAAATGCAGTATCAATTGCTATCTTTTGTCCTCTTGATTACTCTTTTCTCTTTCCACTCATTATCAATGTTTCTGTTTTAAATTCTTCTAGACCCTGTCTCTTAGTGGCTTTATGGCCTTGCATGGCATGATAACAATTTAATTATATATAAAATAATATATATATTTAAAATAGGATATAGAATCTTGACAAAAATTTTAAAGAAATTTGACAAATGGATAACATTTCATTGAAAGTAGATTTGATTATGCATTTCGTCTTTTTTGGCTTCATCAGTTTCCAAGATGAAAGACATAAATGTCTACGCTTAAATAATCATTCATACTTTTTCCCTAAGCTGGTCCTTCTCATGATTAAAGAAGATGAGTGACTTAAAAAAAAAAAATGCTGTTAATATATATATATATATATATATATATATATATACATATATTCTTAAATGCAATCGTCAGTCCTGGCAATTGTGTTTGAGCATGAATCACTGTCACTGCTGGGTGTTGACCTCAATGTCCACTTAAATAGTTGACCGAAAATTTTGTTCATTTAAGTAGGATCTTTACTTAATAAACCAAACTTTTTTTACCAAACCTTATATATAAGATTGGCCAAAAAGTTTGGTTTATTAAGTAAATTTTCTACTTAAATGAAAAAAATTTTATATAATTTATGTTGAAGCATCTATTCTCATCTGATCACTAAAATTAAGCAATATCAAGCCTGGCCAGTATCTATATGGGTGACTGCTTGGGAATACGAGGCATTGCAAGCTTGGATGTCTGAGAGGTGTAATAGATAATGGCTCAAAATAGAGAGCCAAATTCAAACTCCAGTCTAGTTTGTTACATTAACTTATGCCCAAGTACCCTTGGGAAAAGTATGAATTCATCTCTTCTTCCCCCCCCCCATCTAAGGGTTAAATAGTAAGATTTGTATCAGGGAAAAATCATTATTTCTAAAAAAAAAAAAAAATTGTTAATGCAATATTCACTCACAAAAAATGTATTATTCTTACAATGCAAAATGTTTTAGCTTTAAATAATCTACAGAGAGTTAATAAGCTATACATATAAAAAAAAACAAAAAAAAACAAGTCAATCTGTATTTTCTGCCATATACGAGGACTGACATTACATAGTTCAGTAGTGTTCTCTTTGTTTAACCATAGCAGGATGCCTCAGCATGCAGTAATAGTGAAGCTAACTTAGTTCGATCCTCACGGGGTGACCTATACAAAATTTGACCTTAATTTGTCATGCCTTTGGAGAATTCAGTTTCAACTAATTCTCCTTAATAACTCAACTCTCCAAGTTTTTGTTCCCTCTACTGTGGCCAGGTATTGAACTCACAACTCTTTGGATCAAGTCACTTTTTAGGTCACTCAACCAACAATTTTATCCACCTGGCATGTGGAATTAGAGTAATCTATCCCTGTGGATTAAAAAAAAAGTTTGGTTCAAAATTCCAATTCAATGAAGAACAGCCAAAACATTGTGAATATGACAATAAAGATGAGGACAACAGTCACCAAAGGGAGATAATCGCCTTCTGTATCCCTACAGGAGTAAATTAAGCACTGACTTTGACAATTTCTTAAAATATGTTTGAAGAAATTTCAGTACATCAACTTATGTTGATTTGGAAATGGGAGATAAATTTATTGTCAGGGATCAGTTCAAGTGTTAATGACAAAAAAAGTAATTATCTGTATAATGATTTTCAGATTTTACAAGAATTTAATTGTTTTGGATCGTTTTGTGGGGAAAAAATAGGAAATTGCCATTGACTTGAAATAAATGACTATAAAAGCACTGTTGGTGATTTCGCATGGGCACCACCATTTTGGTTTCAATCAGATAATCTGCAATAAATACAGCCTAAGCTAATCAATATCCTTCAATACATTATAGTAATGTCATAAAAAAGGTTGTACTGTATGCTACTATATGTCTTGTTTAGAAATAGCACAAAGTGCAAGTTAGCTTATAACATAAGCGCATGGTGTCTTGAAACATATACACACCTTGACATCAGGTTATATAAGTTTCCATAAAGATAAGTATGTCTACTTCACTGGAAATAATAAAAATGAATCTGAATCAATTTTTGATATGTTAGTTTCATTTATTACAAGAATGATTTTATTTGTTGCTACCCACTGAATTCATAATGAATTAAGACCTTTCATAATATCTGAAAATGTTTTTGAGCAAATTTCAGGACTTGTTTTGTTTTTCAAAACAATGTTAACAATCAATTTCTGCCTCAATTGGGGACTAATGCTGCTAATAAAATAAAGCAATTATATGTATGATTTTCAGATTTTACAAGCACTAAGAACTCTTTTACCTTGGCTTCAAGTTAGAAATGTTCTTGTGTTCAATGTAATGAGCAACACCCAACCAACTCTCAGCAAAGAGACTTTTCTATACCTTTACAGTTGATTGCATTGAAACTGAAATTACTTTGGAACATTGTGTACACTTAAGTCTTGTCATTTTCTTCTCTGACCACTAGGACTATTTGTTCACGAACATGAAGTCTGGTTACTTTGATCTCTGAGTAAACAGATTAGCACTTTCACTGACCTTGATAGTCATGGTTTTGGCTTTCAAGCTAAGGACTGTAGGTATGGCTCTGTAAGAATATTATTTTCATTTCCATGGAAACTGTTTGTAAAGTGGTTGCCTATGTTATTACTCTTGCTTGTATCATCAATGGAAATTTAAGTCAGGTCATTAGTACAATGTCATATCAACATATTAACGTGGATATAAAACAGGCTTTGCTAAAAAAAAGAAATGAAATATTAATACTAAGATAGACTTATCTTCTTGTATACAGTAACATGCAGAAATGGGAGGGGAAGAAGGTGTTGTGGCCCTGAGCATTCATATCAGGAGAGTATCTAATAAGAGTGAAATAATAAAAAATTTAGTTTTGAATAAAGTGTTTATTTCATGTTTTTACATATTTAAAATGTATCCTTTTCACATTCCTTGGTACTAAGTCTTATAGGCTCCGCAGCTTGATTCTTTGGGTCATACAAACACTGACTTGGCCCTGGGCATCACCAAACCTCTGCATGTCACTGATTGAATAGTTGTTGACAAAGTGTAATTTAGACAGGCACGAGACTACAGTATTAACTTATTAAGAAACCTAGAAAGAAATATGCTTAGATGTGTGTGTGTGTGTATATATATATATATATATACACACGACTAAGCATATTTCTAAAAGATACTTATATATATATATATATATATATATATATATATATATATATATATATATATATATATATATATATAAACAAGGTTTACCCTATCCACAGACCATCCTGGTATGACGATAAACTAAATCTGCATCCTGGGTAAGATAATAAACTACATCCAGCAACAAGGCTTTTGATTTGGAGGTTTTGAGGAGCATGGAACCACCTCTTAATTGCTGTTACTCCCAGGTCCACCCTGACCCTGGGTGGTAGCACCTGTTAGGGTCCCAGCTATGGGCAAATAGTTAACCCTGAAACTGAGGTAAAAAAACATTATTGAAAGTGTAAAAATACATTTTAATACCAGAAATACTTTGTAAAAAAAATTATTACCAGAAATAAATTTTTAAAGAAAAAAGAAACTATTACCAGCAATACATTTTTGAAAAAAAAAATATTACCTGCAATACGTTTTTGAGGAAAAAAATATTACCAGAAACAGATTTGACGAAAGAAAAATATTTTCCATAAAAATGAAACTCAATTGTATCCCAAACAATGTCTCTCTTTTTGTTGTTCCCAATAGGTTGAATTGTTTGGGGTTTAAATTCAAGTCTGGTTTTGTGCCCTTCTTCTATTAAGGCTCTCTCATACTCTTTCTTTTTTTTTCTTCAAAAATATTTTTATTTGAAGAATTTCTAGACCATGGCTTTTGAGACATGTTTGATCAGTTTTCAGGTGGTTTTATACAGCACTTAATATATTTTAACTTGCTGTTTGATTTCATGTATGGGGAGATGTTACCAGTTTATAAATTCAATTCTATATCCATATGTGCATGGGTAAATTACCATAAGTCTCATATACATACACACACACACACACATATATATATATATATATATATATATATATATATATATATATAATTAATAAACAATAAAATCCAAAATTACCTCATATGAGGAATAGCCTATTTCAGCAGACACAGATATCGGTCATCTGTCTTATCCACCCTGGCATGGACTGAGTTCATGTCTATACAGTTAGGAGGGGCAGGAAGTAGAATTTAACTGTGAAAGCTAAAAAAAAAACAAACATCAAAAAACTAATACAATGTTTATCTATTTCAATGTTTCAGTCAGACACAAGGCATGAGACAGCGGTCAGGGGAGGGTGGAAGGTATGTGTCTTAAAGGGAAAAAGTTTTATAAAATTAAACCCAAATATTAACGTTATGACATTAATTTGGGGTTATATGAAGAATTAAATTTTAATTTAAAATTAAGAGGAATAAAAAGGGGTCTAAAAATGAATTTAAAATATATAGATGTAAGGAATCAATAGAAAGAGTTGGGAGATATTAAAGTAGGGGAAAGTTTATAAATTATAATTAATATAGTGTAAAGAGGTTATAAAGGAGAAATTGAATATAGAAGTTAGAATTGGTTATACTGTCAACATTTGAAGAGTTAGGTGTGAATATTATGGAAATGTGGTAGCTAAATTATTTAAACCTATATTATGGAAATGTGGTAGCTAAATTATTTAAACCTATATTATGGAAATATGAATTTGTCCTTATGTCAACATTTTAACACTAATTCATTCCTCTGATACAATAGCTGGCTTTAATTGTTTTTTTATTATTCTAATTTTTTCTTCTAAATGTAAGTCACACCGATCTCTAAGACTATTAAGCGTAGAGTTAGAAAATGAGTGCCTATGATTATAAAACTTTTGTTTCCATTCCCCTGCAGAAGTTCCAATGTAAACAAAATTTTTCATATTTGCTTTGTGTAAATGATAACTTGATATATAACCCTGGTATATTTTGCATTTGCCCTCTACTGGACAATTCTCTTTATGTCCGCAAAAATAGGGTTCAATACCAGGTTTGTTGTTTGTCCCATAAAAATTTCTTCAAATATAGTTATATAAATAAATATGTCACTGACACCCACCCACACACACACACACACAAGTTTCATTAATCAACAAGGTACTGTGACTTAGTATTTTTATTTAATTTTTCTTATGTTCTTATAATTTTCTTTTAGTTTTAACTGAATGTAAAAATAAAATCATCCTTGATTATGGCTAAAATATACCTGAAAGGACACTGACATACAGAACATTCGAATAATTTCTACATAATTTATGTCCAGAAAGAAAGAAAATTTTCTGTCTGCATGGGAGTTTGTTCCACAAAGTAGCACTTCACAGGGGAAAAAAAGCAGTGCGAGTGGAACTTTCTCCTTACAAATGGAATATACATGAAATAAGTCCGTAGCTTGATATTTTTTTTCTTTTTAATTATTTCGTCCTAAGCAAGGCAATAAAGACACTATACTGAATGTAAAAGAATATGAGAAAAACATTAAGGTGAGAGAGAATAATATAAAAAAAAAAAAAAACAGGAATTAAGAAAGCGGAAGATAATGATTGACATTAGATTTAAATTTTTGGCATCAAAGCTGACTGGAAAGCAAGAAGCTGGAAGAGTTCTACAAATATGAAATGTGAGAGAAAAAACTGTTAGCATAGAACTTATAGTTACATCTAGCAGTTTCAACAGTGAAATTATGAGACCTAACTGCCAATCTAGTGCTGAGTTTAAATTTGTAACATCAAGGTACAAAAGAGGAAAGTTCATCAGAACAATTACCATGAAACTATTTATAAAACAGGCACAGGGAAGCTACATTATAGCAGTGAGAAAGTGATTGATGCTGTGATGTCAGGTCAAGACCAGCAACATTGCAGATTCTTCTTAGGAAGCTGTAAAGTTCTGAACTGTTGAAACTAAAAAATGGAGCTCATCTGAACATGAAAATAGCAATGAAGTAGTGATAGACATGCAAAACAAACTTTAAAGCCAGCAGTCAGTCTCGTCTTTTTTTCTCTCTCATGCACATGTAAATCTGGAAAGGAAAAAAACAATTATGAATAAAATCGGAAAGACGCAGTTGAAATATCTGGAACACACTGAGAAAAGAAGGTCTGGCAAATTTGACACTCACAAGATATATTGAAGGCAAGAGGGACGGAGAAAGCAGTGAATAAATTAGAAATTTCAAGCTTATGTAAAAGAATGGCAGAACTTGGAGTGAGAGGAATAGTAAAAAAAGACAAAGCTTGCTAAGAACTACAAAGGATAGGAAGTTGTAGAGAGTCATGATCGTCCATGTCCTGATGGGAGACAGCACATAGAAATCTCACTTTCTGTAAATGGACATTCACTAAAACTGTGGGCAAGGATAGCCACAGAACGAGTAAAAACCAAGGTTTTATTAGTCATCTTCACACTGAGTGGGCTGTGCATGATTTGACAACTGCAATTATTAGAAACTCTCTTGAAAAGGTGCAACTGCTTTTATTTGTGGCATAAATTGAATATTCATTGTATCTTTTAGTATAAAATCAGAGGAGAGGATAGGACACCGAGCTGGGAGAGGTCAGGAGCTGTCTAACTACAGCAAGAGAAAACAAGTCTTGTGTTAGATAAGTCTAGTGATAATATTAATCTAATTCTAGAGGTGGACAAACCATAAGCTTAATTTATTTGACGCTATTTCGCACGCACAAGTAACAATTATATTAATTTCAAAAAGAATTTAACATCTTAGTGCTTATTATTACATTAGTGGAACATTTTTTTTTTTTAAAATTTTAAGACTTATTTTTTTATACCAGATGATTGGTTCATGGTTTTTGTTTATCAGCATATAGGTTAATTAATGCTGATATCTAAATACTTTGTATGCAATCTTTTTCTTTTAAGATAATAATTTTTTAGCTTAGAAGAGGTGGATTCATACCTTTCTCAAGGGTATTTGGTATAAATGATTATAACAAACTCAACTGGAATTGGAACTCTGCTCTCCAATTAACAATTCTGAGCCATTATTCATTACACCATCTGCACATCCATTGAATAATTTGTTTTCTATGACGCATCAACCTTTTGCAGTTTATCTAAAGCCAGAAGATTATAAGAATTTTTAGGGAGATAATGAAGATTTAGTGATATAAGATACTAATTAACCCATTGCTGGGGGAGAAAAGGTAGATTTGTACCTTTCCCAAGGGTAATTGCATGTAAGTGAATATAACAAGCCCAATTGGAATTGGAACTTGACTCTCTGATTAACGATTTCAAACCATTATCCATTACACTACTTGTAAGCTTAAAGCACCTTGTATTCCTAAGCAGTCACCCATCCAGCTACTGACCAGGCTCAATGTTGTTTAACTTCAGTGATCGTATGGAAACCAGTGTTTCGATGTATACCAGGCAAGCATTAATTGTATTTTAACACAATGTGTAAGCACATCTAGTATTTTTGTATTTTCTGTATATATTATTGATGAACTAATCAAAATTAATGATTGTCTGGTATCCAAAAATGTATCTTGAAATACATTCCATAAGTGGAATAATGTTGGTAAAAGGTTAAGAAAAATAAGAAAAAGTTCAGGATTCTATTTACATTATTCAGACTATTGTCCTCATCTTTGACGCCATATTTATTACAACATTTTGGCCATTGTACGCTCTGGCCTTCCTCAAGTGGTTGGAATGTCAAACTGAACCCTTTATTTCGCTCACTGGGGTAGACTGTTCTTGTTCCATGTGCCATGTATAGTGGATGTCAGTTATCTCCCGTTAATTCCCCTCTCCAAGTTCTCCACTGCCTTAACTGGGTACTGAACTCACATACTTTGGGTCCTGTCACTAGATCTAACCAACGCCTTTATCCACTGTGCCATGTGTCCTTGAGGACCTTTTTTTATCAGTGCTCATATTGCAATATGTGCCTTGAGATTTCTTTGTCTCATTTTCTGTCACCTTCTTCCGTACTAGCCAGATAGCCAAGTTTCTGCACCTACTTGATTTTGATGTTCCCAAATATGTCATTCACACTTGGGCTGTTTCTTTTGTTGATGAACATAGAAATTAATTACGGAGACTTCAAAATTACTGTGCTCATGTCTCTTCAGAACTTGTGATCATAGCCCTCCATAGTTTTCTATTTCTTATTCTCTGCAACACTTTTTCTTCTTTTTTTTGGCTTTGGGATATTTGTTTCTTTTTCTTTGTTGATCCAAACTTTTTAGTAAGGCAATTTACTACCTTCCTCTGCTTCTCTCAAATTTATTTACATTCTATAAAATTCAACTGTCTCTGGTCATTAGTAAAAGTTTCTCTGGAATAAAAAATTCTTTGTTCATTACATTTTCTGTCTGTTGTATTCTTAGTATTAATAGGCAAAACCACATCTGTCACTTCAAGGTGTTTCTTTATCTGTGAGAAAGAACAGGATATACAAGTTTCTTTATACCAGAAATTTCAATGGTTTCTTTTCCTGCATTTCCCACCATTGAAACTCCCTTCCATTTCCTTGCTTCCCTGATAACTACAATCTTCAAAATTTTAAATGCAACATCAATCACCATCTTCTTTCTTCTTGCATTGCGTTCATCTTTTGTCTTTTCCTCAATCCTCCCTACATCCCATCTTTTCTCTCACTTTGATTCCCTGTAATCCTCAGCATTCTAGTGGCATTTTCCACCCTGACTGGAGGTGAAATGATTAAAAAGAAAAGACACAATACTAGGTAATTGAATGACAGGGGGAAAAAAAAAATGTCTGTGTAACATGTTTCAGCCTCATAAAGGACTTCATCAGAATAAATGAGAATACTACTTCAGTCTGAAATCCTTTTAGTGGACGAAAAAGGTTACGTAAGATTTTTTCCACTTTTTCATTCAATTACCATATATATATATATATATATATATATATATATATATATATATATATATATATATATATAAATATATGCAGGTTTCATTAAAAACGACAAACAAGGTACTACAGTTAAGTTTTTTATTTAATTTTTCTTGTGTTCGAACAAGAGCTTTCTTTTCTGGACAAAGGTGTGTAAGAACTGTAACCAAATGTTTTATATTTCCGAGTGCTTTCAGCTATCCCTTTAGCCATTATCAAAAAAAAAATACATTTGAAATTTATATATATATATATATATATATATATATATATCAAATAATGTATTTTTAGGTAGCAAGAATGCTTTAAATAAGTTCTGTTGAACAATATCAACAAGGTATGTCTTTAGAAAGTTTACCAATTGTATAAAACAACTTAGAAATTGAAAAGCTTAATAAAAAATTGGATAGACCTTGTCAATATTGTTCAACAAAGCTTGTTTTGTTTTTATATATATATATATATAGTTTTTCTAAGCGAGGCTTAGATGTGGCACATGGCCGAAAGTATGGTGCACCCAGTGAGGATCGAACTCACTATTCAGTTGTAACAGTTTTAGCAAGACCAGCTTGCTAACCATTACACCATGCCAAGGAGCCCTTATATATAATAACCAGTACCATGACATTTATTTTTTTTTTTTTTTTTAAAAAACCTATCCCATGGACTGCCCCCATCATTATAGTCCAGTTATTTTTATATATATATATATATATATATATATATATATATATATATATATATATATATATATATATATATATATATAAATTTAAATTATATAATGGTCAATCAGCACCTGAAGATTGCGCTGTGCATGAAACTCAAAGTTGTACTACCAGTTATTGTACATTGAGCACTATTTTAACACCGGCACTCAATGTACGATATTATATATATATATATATATATATATATATATATATGAGTCATCAAACCAGTCCCTTATATTAGTCTCCATCGTAGACATGTACCATTCTCTGTAAGAAGTGCAGCACTTTAATAATTGGCCTAAATTTGCTGACCCAAAGTTTTTCATACTTGCTTAAACTGAAAAATGACTGGAAATAATAGAAATTGTTTATTATATTTGCTTTAATTTCCAGGATGTCTTTAATTTTTTTTTTTTTCCAAAAATTCTCAAGGACAAAATTTTTTTTTTTTTTTTTTTTTTTTCCAATTGTCTTTCAAAATGATTGGATGCCCTTTCAAACAAGGATGAATGATCTTTTCAGCCTGAGGGTTCAATTAAGAAAGTGAAGAAGAAAGAGAGGTGTACATATTTATTTGAATGGGACTGACACAAATTTATTCAGGTTTTCTCTTCGGTTTGATATTGTTTTTCATATATTTTAATTTGGAGACAATTACCAACACAAGACTCTAACTTTTCTAACACTTCTTTTCTCTCTGTCTCTCCCTCTTTCCTTCTCCTCTCTCCCTCTTTGTCACTCCGCTTTCCTTCTCCTCTCTCTGTCTCTGTTTCCCTCTCCCCTCTCTCTCTGCCGCTTTCCTTCTCCCCTCTCTGTCTCTGCCGCTTTCCTTCTCCCCTCTCTGTCTCTGCCGCTTTCCTTCTCCCCTCTCTGTCTCTGCCGCTTTCCTTCTCCCCTCTCTGTGTCTCTCTCTCTGTTCCATTTCCCCTCTCTGTCTCTCTCTCTGTTCCATTTCCCCTCTCTGTCTCTCTCTCTGTTCCAGTTCCTTTCTCTGTCTCGGTTCCTCTCTCTGTCTCGGTTCCTCTCTCTGTTCCAGTTCCTCATTCTGTCTCTCTCTCTGTTCCATTTCCTCTCTCTCTCTGTTCCATTTCCTCTCTCTCTCTGTTCCATTTCCTCTCTCTTCCATTTCCTCTCTCTCTCTGTTCCATTTCCTCTCTCTCTCTTCCATTTCCTCTCTCTCTCTCTCTGTTCCATTTCCTCTCTCTCTCTCTTCCATTTCATTTCCTCTCTCTCTCTCCTGTTCCATTTCCTCTCTCTCTCTCTGTTCCATTTCCTCTCTCTCTCTCTCTGTTCCATTTCTCTCTCTCTCTCTGTTCCATTTCCTCTCTCTCTCTCTGTTCCATTTCCTCTCTCTCTCTCTCTGTTCCATTTCTCTCTCTCTCTCTCTCTCTCTCTCTCTGTTCCATTCCTCTCTCTCTCTCTGTTCCCATTTCCTCTCTCTCTCTCTGTTCCATTCCTCTCTCTCTCTCTCTGTTCGTTTTCCTCTCTCTCTCTCTCTGTTCGTTTTCCTCTCTCTCTCTCTCTGTTCGTTTTCCTCTCTCTCTCTCTGTTCGTTTTCCTCTCTCTCTCTCTGTTCGTTTTCCTCTCTCTCTCTGTTCGATTTCCTCTCTCTCTCTCTCTGTTCCATTTCCTCTCTCTCTCTCTCTGTTCCATTTCCTCTCTCTCTCTCTCTGTTCCATTTCCTCTCTCTCTCTCTCTGTTCCATTTCCTCTCTCTCTCTCTGTGCCTCCACTTTCCTCCTACATCCATATTTCTTCTTATTAATGCCGAACTTTCTTAAAATAAAAAGTAAATTAGGAATCCTGTTGAAGATATTCAGAAGTTAGTTTCTATTATTGATCTGTTTTGCTGTTTTGTGACAAAGGTGGGGGGGCATGTTTCTTTATTGCCTGACTTTTCTTAACACTTTACATTTTTCTGCATCTTGGTGACTTCTTCATGAACTTCATTATCTCTTCAGCATTCTAATTTATTAATTTTGGAAATATTTTCTTTTTCTTTCTTTTTCAGACATCTTTGTCTTATCTTCCATTTTACTTTTGTCGTGATTCAGCCTAACGCTTTATTTGAATGCTACATTGACAGGCACGCAAATAGATTTTCAGTTAAAGTATTTCTCACCTTTTTGTTTTGTTTGTAGGTTTTTTTTTTTTTAAATTATTTCCTTTGGTGCGGAACTTGATTTACATATTGATTTCCACAGTTGTTAGGACTATTGATCTTGTTCTTTTTCTGGTTACCACATTTGGGACAATCCATTTGATGGCTGTCTTCATGTGTACAAAGACAGGCAGCAAAAACACTGATTGGATCATGTCATTTTTGTCTTTATCCTTTTTCTCTTGGTCAGCATTTTCTGATAAGCTCAGGGATCAGAGAAAAGGTTTCTCTTTCTATTTATTAGCCATGCGGTCAGATTTAAAATGTTTTCATTTGAATAAAATAATTCCAGTCATCTAATAATAATCTGTATCTGTCTATATTTCTGAGATGAGGTATTATGTACACTATTTACATTATTTGGACTATTGTCCTCATCTTTATCACAACATTTCAGCTGTTGTACACTCCGGCCTTCTTCTCTGGTTGGAATGTTGAACTGAACCCTTTATTTCACTCACTGGGGTAGACTGTTCCTAGTTCCACATCTAATGTCAGTTATCTCCTGTTAATTCCCTTTTCAAGGTTCTCCACCGCCTTAACCAGGTACTGAACTCACACACTTTGGGTCCTGTCACTGGATCTAACCAACGCCTTTATCCACTGTGCCATGTGTCCTTGAGGACATCTATGTATAAATTTCTGGGTATTATAAACCTAATGTCTTCAGCAACCCTTTTTTACCATTTTTTTATTGGAATTTTTGCTGTTATCATTGCATGTTTTTTAAACAGAGATCATATTGCAATTTTTGTTGTTGTTATCACTTTTCTCTGGCACTGGGAACCAGTAATAAGGAGTTCCAGAGAAAAGCGATAATGGCAACAAAAATTAAGGTGGTGGAGAACTTTCAGAGGGAAACTAATAGGAGATAACTGACAACCATTAGACATAGCACTAGAACAGTCTACCCCAGTGAACGAAATAAAGGGTTCAGTTCCACATTCCAACCACCTGAAGAAGGCTGGAGTGTACAATGACCGAAACATTGTGATAAACATGGCAACAAAGATGAGGACAATAGTCCGAATAATGTAAATAGTGTAATAATAATGTTTTTTTGTATGTCTCTTTTTGTGTTTGTTTCAAAAGCTGCAAAGAAAAAGTTCAGTAATTGCTTTATAAAATGATGTTCAGGAAATTTTCATGTCTATAATTTTGCACAAAAATATTCTTTTTCTTTCGCTTTTTCATCACAAATATTTCTATTAAATTATAAGCCTGTATGTTGAGAAATCTCTTTGGATTGCCTCTCTGTACCTTTTTTAGAAATACTTTCATGGTAGTTGTTCATGAGCTCTTCGCTATGTACTTAGGCATTTCGAATTTAAGCACAGAATTAGGCTGGCATCATGATCTCTTCAATTTATAGTCGAACTGGCTCAATGTAGCCATAAATTCTATGCAGTTTTTCTTGCACTTCTCCCTTATGGAACTCCTTTCCAGCTCCATGCTTTCCAGCCAACTTTAATCTGCAAAAATTTAAATGCAATGTCTATCACTATCTACTGTCTGATTACAGATTAGTTATACAAGTAAAACTATCTTGAAATAGTTTCCTTGTATTTATGTATAAAATGAATCAGTACCAGTAACAAAACAAAAAATGCTAGGGTTGATAATGACCAATCTCAAAATCATGGAGGAAATCTTGATTTATATATTGTTTTTATCATAAAAAAACATACCATGCCTCCACGCTTAAGATTTTGTGTTTAAATTTTGTTCTAATTAAACACTTCCAGCAGTTTTTTTATTTTGTTTTTATTTTGTAAAAATGACAGACTGAATTGCATTAATATGGAATTCATTTGTCTGAATATGGTGGCCATTAGTTTGTAGGTAGGAACAAAAGACATCAGTGAGAAACTGGAACAAAAATAGATAATCTTGATATAAAAATTGTGTACATTCTACATAACCTTTCTGAAAAACAATAGTATCAAGACATTTACTGATTTTAAACAAAAAAAGATAATTTGCATTTCTAATGCAAGTCATTTGATTTTAAAAGTCTATGAAATATCAATTTGTTATTGAATGTTAATAAAATTTATACTACTGGATACATGATTTTCTTTCTCCTTTCATTCTCCCCCCTTTTTTTCTCCTTTCATTCTCCCCTTTTTTCTCCTTTCATTCTCCCCCTTTTTTCCTTTCCTTTTGCTCCCCACTTTTTCCTTTTTTGCTCCCCCACTTTTTTCCTTTTGCTCCCCACTTTTTTTTTTTTTCCTTTTGCTCCCCCACTTTTTTTTTTTTTTCCTTTTGCTCCCCACTTTTTTTTTTTTTTTCCTTTTTGCTCCCCCACTTTTTTTTTTTTTTGCTCCCCACTTTTTTTTTTTCTTTTGCTCCCCACTTTTTTTCTTCTTTCATTCTGGTCTTCTACAATAACTTGTTAATCATTAACTCATCCTGCATCAGATGATCATTAAATTTGGAGTAAATTCCAAGTGCATCAGCAGGATATGCAAGTGACGTAATGGTTAGCTCTCAGTCAAGTACCCATACATGATACATGCTTGGGGGATCATGTCTTTTACAATTCATGACAGACTAGGTAGAAAATTTCCTGTAGTAGGCTGCCATTTCCTCCTGCAGTAGACTGGTTGCCAATCAGTGCTATAGGATCCAGTCTGTCCTGTTCTTTAACCCATAGCTGGGAGAAAAGATAGATTCACACCTTTCCCAAGAATATTTGCATGTAAGTGAATGTTACAAAGCCAACTGGAATTTGAACCTGGCTCTCAGATTTTTCAATAGAATGAGAAATCAACAAGTTTGAATGCCAGGTGAATTTCTTACACTGACTTTTGCACAAAAGGTATGAAAAGTATGAATCTATTTCTTTTCCCTCCAGCTATGAGTTAAATAGTAGGACAGATTGGGCTCTTTTGCTATGGTTGGCAACCAGTTCATGAAAAAAAAAGGTCAACTTTGAATTGAAACACATTTAGCCATCTGGCATACAAAGATCGTTAGATATATAGAGCAAATACCATGTCTTTAAAAACACAAACATGAACTCACAGCCAGTAGATGAAATAAACACTGTTTGAAAAAATGGAATCTCTACTGAAATTTTATCCACTAAAAATAACATTTGAAGTAATAGAAAAAGAAATATATATATATACACATATATATATAAACTAGCAGCAGAGCCCGGCGTTGCCTGGGGATGTAACAGTAAGAGATAGATCAAATATCGACCATCATAAAGACTGAAAAATAAAATTGACAAAGATTATTGTTTAAGGTTGATGCACACGCATGTCTTAATTAGTTTTTTTTTCCTTTTTTTTTTTACGAATTGGTCAAACCGAAACTCGAACAAAAACATTGTTTTCAATCGTTATGAGTCTACTGATTGAATAGAGTTTTGTTATAAACAATTGTCTTGTAAATGGAATTTTTTTTTAAAAGCATTCCGAATGTAAAAATAAAGAAAAAGTGTGCAAGACAATAAGAAATACTACCTGCCAAAAAGAAAAGTGAAGTTGAAATCGGTTGAAAAATGTAGGAAATCCGATCCCATATATAAACGAACACACACACAAACAACCTGGGTTTTATAATAAGTATAACTCGATATGAGTTGTCCCCCTTTCATTCTTGCGATGCCTCTTAATCATGTTTTCAAATTGATTTTGTGCAAAAACAATTGTTTTTCCAATTTTTGGTTCTGTCAGAACCACTGCAAGGTAATTTTACGTAGCCCTGTGAAATTTTGTTGAAATCGGTTGAAAATGTAGGAAATCTGATCCGATATATAAACGTACAGATACACACACACACACACACACACACACACACACACACACAACCTGGGTTTTATAATAAGTATGATTTCAAAATTTTTGAAAGAATATTTTTCCTCAATCTAGCCAAAATCATCTGTATTCTTTTTCTCTCCATCACTTTTGTCCCTGACTATCCCACATTATGACAATCCACCAAGAATGATATATATATATATATTCAGTGGATACCCGTGTTTTAAATAGATGCCCTGTTTTTGGGGGTTTTTTTTACCAAATACCACAAGTTGATAACTAGACTAAAACATTAACCTAAACACTTTAGTCTTTTTCTTGAATAGCCTCATTGGATCAAAACTTTCTTATGGATGTCATACATGGTGCAAAACAACATGAGAAATATTTAAACAGTCAGCTGTATACAACCACTTTCTCAGATCAATGGTTAAAAATGTCTTTGAGGGAATGAAGCCTGTCGGTCTTAGCAAAGACCATCCATCTTTGTGCTTCTGCAGTACCAATCTACAAAGCTTAAAGAACCATACCAATTAAGAGAGTCTACATCACTTCAGTACTTTCAATAGCTGCAACATTTTCAATGGATATCACATATAACTTGCAGTGAAAATAATGACACAATCAAAATGTTGTATCTTGGCTTCCATATATTCTCGCAACTCTATATAGAATTTCTGTTGGTAAGAATTATTTAAAAGCTCAATTTTTTTTGTTAGTATGTGGTTATATTTAATCCCCCAATGATTGGTTGTTTTTTATTAGAGAGCCCCACTGATCTTTTCTAAGTGGCCTTTTGCCATTTGCAAAGCATTCTGATCTTTTAAACTGAATGGTATTAACCTTCCAATCTATCCACTTATAAAAGAATGTTATGTGATTGTCTTTGTCTCTCCTCTCTCTCCCTATTTGTTTTTGTCTCTCTACCTGCCCTTGTTTTTGTCTTTGTCTCTCTCTCTCCCCTTGTTGTTGTCTCTCTCTCTCCCCTTGTTGTTGTCTCTCTCTCTCCCCCCTTGTTGTCTCTCTCTCTCCCCCCCTTGTTGTTGTCTCTCTCCCCCTTGTTGTTGTCTCTCCCCCCCCTTGTTGTTGTCTCTCTCTCCCCCCCCTTGTTGTTGTCTCTCTCTCTCCCCCCTTGTTGTCTCTCTCTCTCTCCCCCTGTTGTTGTCTCTCTCTCTCCCCTTGTTGTCTCTCTCTCCCCTTGTTGTTGTTCTCTCTCTCTCCTCCTCTCCCCTTGTTGTCTCTCTCTCTCTCCCCTTGTTGTTGTTCTCTCTTGTTGTCTCTCTCTCTCTCTCCCCCTTGTTGTCTCTCTCTCTCTCTCTCCCTTGTTGTTGTTGTCTCTCTCTCTCCCCCTTGTTGTTGTTGTCTCTCTCTCCCCTCTCTCTCTCTCCCCTTGTTGTTGTTGTCTCTCTCTCTCTCCCCTTGTTGTTGTTGTCTCTCTCTCTCTCTCTCCCCCTTGTTGTTGTTGTCTCTCTCTCTCTCCCCTTGTTGTTGTTGTCTCTCTCTCTCTCCCCTTGTTGTTGTTGTCTCTCTCTCTCTCTCCCCTTGTTGTTGTTGTCTCTCTCTCTCTCTCCCTTGTTGTTGTTGTTCTCTCTCTCTCCCTCCCCTTGTTGTTGTTGTCTCTCTCTCTCCCTCTCTCTCCCCGTGTTGTTGTTGTCTCTCTCTCTCTCTCCCCGTTGTTGTCTCTCTCTCCCCCCTTGTTGTTGTTGTTGTTGTCTCTCTCTCTCTCCACCTCCCGCTTGTCTTTGTCTCTCTCCTCTCTCTCTGTCTCCCTGCCTTTGTTTTTCTCTTTTTGTCATTATATCATATCTGTTTCTCTTTCGCTCTCGCTAAAATATATATACATACATATATCTGTACATATCTGTGTGTGTGTTTTGCTGTAATAGTTTCCTTGTGAACTCAGATTCTTCCAGCAAAATATCAGCCATGAAGGACACTCACCTTAAAATAAGTTAATTACAAACACACCTGTCTGGCAATTAGAATTTTCTCTTCTCCTCCCCACCCCTGCCACTTCTACTTTTTGTCTTCATTAAGGAGACTTAAATACACAAGTTTGTTGTTATTTTCTTTCTCTTCTCTCTTTTTATTCTTCCAATTGGTCATGAAAATGCCACTGTTAAGTGATTCTTCTTGTGTTACCTTCTAATTATTCTCCATAAATGTTCTTCTGAATGTCCAACACCCAACTTTCTGCAGATTCTACTTTGAATATCATTTTCAGCATTTCAAGTTCGTACATGCTGCAATAACAAGATAGTCCCATGTTCTAACATGTTGTTTCCACGCCTTTTCACTGCTTACTAAAGTAAAATTTTAACCCTGCTATTTTGAAATTCAAAGGCACAAAATTAGATAAAAACTGTTATTTTGTTATCCAGTATCAATTTTCCAGGCAGGGGGCTCCGTTTAATTGAGAAAGAAATTTTCATGTTATCTTCTCTACTATAAAAATATTGTCCTTGATTTAAGGCTTCAATGGAGGAAGTGAGAGGTTTAAGTGTGGTATGAGCTAAATTTAGTCTGGCACAAGGCAACATTGCATCTCTGAAATAAGCTTCATAAGTATTGTGCTCTTGCATTTGGTGAACCTGTTAATGCCCACTGTAAAATCTAGTATTTTTAAAAATAAAAATTTGGTATCAGTTTAAAAACAAAAAAGGAAATCTGATATTAATTATCAAGTTATAAACAAACAAAAACCTGCTGCTAATTATCAGTTGTTTTGTGATGTCAATGAACACTTTTTTGACACTTTTGTAATATCAACAAATATTTGTTGTCACTTTTGTCATCCTTGTCATAGAGACTTTGTAATCACAGATATAACTATAGTATACCATTGAACAATACTGGTGTCAGACATCTTTGAATAACACTCGCAACTAATAGTACTTGCTCGATAATACTCCCTTGAATAGTGATCTGAATAGAGAAATAGCATAGTGAATCGATTCAATATAGTATTTCTCTATTCGGATCGCTATACAGATTACTATTAGAATAGCGATCCAAGTAGTAATAGAGGATAGAGTAGAAATAGCGATCCGAATAGTAATAGAGGATAGAGAAGAAATGGCGATCCGAATAGAGATAGTGATCCGAATGGAGGATAGAGTAGAAACGGCGATCCGAATTACTAATGGAGGATAGAGTAGAAACGGCGATCCAAATAGTAATGGAGGCTAGACTAGAAATAAAGATCAACAGTCATCATGATAATTCTCATACATATATGCATTTCCTCTATGGTCATGTGATCTACTTAATTCAATAATGGGATCACCTGTGTTTGCTCACTGGAGATCTGTGTTCAATCTCAAGTGTCGGTAGCAACACTTTATTCCAATATAACAAGTTGAAAAAAGAAAAAAAAGAAAATCTAATATTTATTATCAATTTCTACCTATAGCTCCTTAATGCTCACCATTCCATTTTAGGGAATATTTCATTTCTTCATCTTTTCTGTTGGCTTCTTCCTGGAAAAGGCAGTCCTTCAAGTTGGAGCCTGTTCATTATATTATAAAATGTTTACTTTATTGAAAATGAAATCTTTTCTCTTGTCAAGATCACAGGACATTAAAACACGCAAAAAAGAAGAAGGGCTTGGAAAACTTAACACGCACAAGGCATACTGAGAGCAGGAGAAAGAGAGGAAGTCAGCGAAGCATTTAGCTGATGAGCTCATGTGAATGCATTGGTGTGAACCTTAGCAAAGGAAGATGAGATGCTATGTGCCACAAGGAATAGGAAGACTTGGAGAGCCATGATTGCCCATGTCCTGAAGGAATTTAACTTACAGAACATATTGAAGGCAAGAGAAAGAGTCATCTACCTAACAAGTTTGTGTGAATGAATTGCTATTCATTCATTTAGAGAGTAGAATCAGATGTTACTTCGCACAACAAGAGACAGGAAGTTGTGGAGGGTCATGATCGCCGATGTCCTGAAAGCAAATAAGATATCAGGGGTAAAATTGGAAGTGGTTAAAACAATGTTTGCTGATTCGACAAAAAATGCAAAAATACTTTGATCACATAGGGTGAAATAGAGGCTGAATAATGTTTCAAGTGAATTTATTTTATCTGCTTTTTTTTTTATGCAGGCTTTGGAGGAAGAAATATATTAAAACTGTGGATATGTGAATATGCATGGCTATTATGGATTTCAGCTGGCTAATATTGCATGGTGCCTGTCATCATATGTGCGCAGATTTGTGGAGAAAAATTGTTTACTTCATGAGGGAATAAACCAGGGCATCAAAGAAGGAAAATGATCTAATATGGCAGCATTCATTCCTCTCTGGTTGCTCCATACTTGCAGACTTGTACCACATTTATGCTTAGCTTATTATGTCACTATATTCACATATACGTGTGTGTGTGTGTGTGTATATATATATATATATATATATATATATATATATATATATATATACACATACATACATGCATATATATATTTCATAGAAAACTACAGACAAGGTGCTTTTATTTAATTTTTTATACAATTTCTCAAGCGATCTAATAATTTTTTTTTCTTTTCGGATGATAAATTATATAAAAACTGTCCGAATGTTCTTTTTATCCAAGCACTTTCGGCTATACATTTAGCCATTTTCAAGGATAAAAAGAACATTCGGACAGTTTTTATATAATTTATCATCCAAAAAGGAAAAAATTATTTGCTTGAGAAATCGTATAAAAAAAAAACTAAATAAAAGCACTTTGTCTGTCGTTTTCAATGAAATGTGCATAAAAGAAGGATTGCTACCTAAATACACAAATAAATATATATATATATATATATATATATATAAAATTGGGCATTAAAGTCAACCAACACCCAGAGGCAACTGTCTGTTTCATGCTAAACACAATTATCAGGCCATGTGCATTGTTTTTTCTTGACAATTACATATATACAGGTCAATGTTGCAGTGTGGGTAGACTATTGCAATATTCTAGTGGTTATTTTGATGGGTGTGGCTTTTTAATTTGCCTATTATTTATTTGTTTGGATTAATTTATTTTACTTATATTCAATGAAATATGTTTGAAAGAAAGGTTGCTGCCCATATATATATATATATATACACACACACACACACACATTTGGTGTGCTACTTAAGTTTCTGGTGAGAATTTGTCTTTTTATGGCTCCAATTGTCCCTTGTCTTAGGGTTGAGCTATAGAACTACGAGGCTATATAGAAACAAAGGACTTGAGGATCCTGCTTTCAAAATGTAGGCTAGGAATAAATTCTTCCAAGTCTATACAGTTGAAAGAACCTGAGAAAAGTTTGAAATCTGAAGAATTACAGTGACCATTTGAGGTAATATGAAATGAGTATTGAAGCATATTCTAACACTGATAGTAAGCACATGAATCCGTTGGTTTAGGATTCTATCAATAAATTTGTTTTATTTTAATAGCAAACACTTAAATAATACTTCATTGATTTTGTTGAAAGTTTTCTGTGAGAACAGGGGATTTTAAGGATAAGCTTCATACATTTCATATATATATGTAGCTGAATCAACATATGACTCGCTTCCAAACTGACTTCTGGCGATAGGAAGGAGATATTGTGCAAAATAATTATTTTTTGTATGCTTTGAATTTTAATTCAAGGATTAAAAATATAGACAGGGAAATGGCAAACAAAAATTTATAAATTGTTTTCATAGTTATTTTAGGAAAATCTATGGCAAAATCATTAAACCTATATATATACATACATACATATATATATATATATATATATATATATATATATATACACACACACACACACACACACAATCAATGAACTATCTTGTGTGGGGTGTAATTTCTGTTCAGTTTCAATACTTGAACATTTATGTGGTTCACAGATGATCTCAGGCCTCATGGTGATTAAGAGTGAAAAACAAATTAATGCACACAACTTCATTCCTATTTACAAAAACAGCTTACATGAGCCACAAAAGAACACACACCTATATATGAACGTATATTCTTTGTAGTTTTAGAGGTTGAAGACTGGTTACATCAATAGTGTAAAACAAAAATAAACTTTTAATGTGAAAGTTGTTACATAATATAAACAAATTCAGTGCACACACACACAATATTATATTATATATATATATATATATATACACACACACACTGGCTACAGATCCATTGATGTACCTATCCCAGTTTATGTAGGTGTACATGCATATATACAAAGTAATTCTGAAATGTTTTCAGTTAAAAACCATTTCATAAAATCTGCCCAAATGATAAATCAGGTTTGGTTGTTCTGAGATCTTTTCTGTATTTTCTCATGTATTTAGCCCTATTCTCATTGGGTCATTTCAGATGGAATTTTGTATAGGAGTACTCAGAGAGGATTGAATTTATTATTCACTAGGAATGGACAATATATATATATATATATATATATATATATATATAAAATGTAATTGTTAGTCATGCTAATATATTAAATTAAAATTTTTAAATTCTCAGCATGTCCCTTTCCTTCATGCGCATATGTAGTTGCTTTAATGTGAACATAAATTTAGTCCAAGGAAATGAAAGAATGAAGCATGTCAGACAAAAACTTTTTCTACTTTGTCATACTATATATATATATATATATATATACACATACATATACTTAGTTGTAATGATGTGACTTTGTATCTTTGCAATGATCAGGGTTTGTCTGATGATTGCAATGTGAAACCCAGGTTTACAAACTCACATCAATACAGCTAAGTATGTTAGCTCTGTCACTGATATGGAGCACTTTCTAATAAGTACTGTGAAAATATATATATATATATATATATATATATATATATATGTGTGTGTGTGTGTGTAAAACATGTGAGCTCTTCAAATGTCATCAGAAGAGAATCATTAGGTTTAAAAAAAATATATATTTGCTTGTGCTTTTTAATGTCAAAAAAATATATTTTGCTTTTTAAACCTAATGATTCTCTTCTGATATTTGAATTCTTATGGTACTCATGGAACAACCCTATTGAAGAAAATAGTTATTATGCAAAACTCATTGGGGATGAGAAGGGCTCACTTCAAAGACTCACTTTGTTCTCTGCCATTTGGGTTTTGAAGTTCTTGCAAGGCCTTTTTTAGATGTTAGATGTTACTCTATGACTGCTGATTGTGAAAGGGCTCTCAAAGCAGTTTAGGCTTCAGTATCCCAAAAATGTAGGTCTGCCTTTGTGCTGATGTGTGATTATAGGGAAGTCTGAAGAGAATTACTTGTCATCTGCATTTTCATGTGCGTCAAATTGAAGTAACAGCAGCTAGAGTCACTGTTTTCTTTTTACTCATAAAATCAATAATGCTGGAATATGGATTACTTAGAAGTGAGAAAAAATAGAGAAAAATTGCCGCCATAAATAGTCTGAAGAGGCAGTTACATTTCTCACCTATTTTTTTTTTTTTTTTTGTTTACTGCTTCTTTCAAAATTGTACATTTTTTTTCCATCAACATTTTCCTTATATTTTATCTTACTTTCTTTCAATTTGTTTTCTTTGTTTTCCTCTTATCTATCATCGTTCAAATTTCTTTTACCAAAAAAAAAATTTTTCAGTTTTCTTAGAATTTTTTAAAATTTCTGTAGACATTTTCTTTCATTTGTATTTTCCATTTATTTATTTTATAAATATAAACCTTTCTTTCACTATTTATATACTTTTATCTTTATTTAAAAACTGCATTTTTTTTTCTTTCTTGAATTTTTCCCAGTTTTTACTTTTGACCTAATAATTTAATCTTTGAAATTTTTTGATCCTACTATTCTATTCCATGAATCTTTATCTTGGTCTACTCTTAGATTTATTTTCCTTTTTACTAATGTGTACATATTTACTAAGTCTGCCAAAAGGCCATGATAGTGGAACACAGACCAAGACTCACTCACCATTCGTGACTTTGTTTTTGTTTTTGTTTTTTTTGTTAAATATATGAACCAACAGGATCAGGGGTCGACAATCTTTTGGGGAGAGCAGGCCAGAAAGTTATGTAGTATCTCAGAGGAGGGCCATGATATCAATTGTACTATAATAAATTGTCTTGATCTCAGACTGCTTGGTCTGAAGGTTTAAAAACAAAAACAATGAAGTTAATATTATTTAAACAACACAATCAACAAAAAATGCAAATTCCTTACTACAAATGAAATACAGTAAATTATTTAATAAGACACTTGTTTCTGCTTATCATTTGATAACTTCTCTGCATCAGGTGAAATATTTGTCAATGACAAGAGCAAAATTTCATCAAGGTGGTCACCACCCAAGCTTGTTCTTAAACGACTTTTAGTATATTTCATTTCTAACAAAAGTTATTCACAGGCACATGTACTTCCAATTAATGATGCCATCATTTTCACATTATTTAATAGGCTTTTATATTTTCTGCTTGGCAAAACATATTTCTTGTAGAAGTCGACAGTGGATTTGGAATTAAACTTTGATTTTTTTAAAAATCATTGCATTGTAAGTTGATTAACTCAAACTGATATTTTTTTGCCACTTGCTCCACAAATTACTTAGATAATTAATGTCCAGGTGTTGGTGTGCTGGACAAAAGCATTAGTTAGAAAACCATTTTTAATCCCATTTGGCCATAGAGGAATACATGCAACTGAATCAACCAGATAATGGCTTCTATATAGTACTGGATGGGTCAAAATTAGTCTTCTCTTCATTTTTTAATCAATGGATTATTGAATTTCAAAACCATTACAAGATATAGACATAGACTATGTAGACATTCTTTCTTGGCCACTGACAATGATACTTCTTGGCTCTCATATTGAATTGGAAGCAGAGGAAATAGATTTAATCTCATTGATTTTGATTTCAATAATACTGTTAGAGAATGCATAGGCTAACCAAAAATTGAAACTCCTACTGTACTTATCAGAACCTTGGCAACCTAAACTGAGTGGGGTGGTTTGAAAACCATGGGCATGGAATCCTGACATTGATGGATTGTCATCAAGTTTTTAATATAAGACCAAAAACATGTGAAAATGGTCAGTACTGTTGCAGCAATAGAAGAGTGAAAATGCCTCTTTGCTATCAGATTTATTAGAATACTGTGGCTTCATCAGAGTGAGGTCAGCCACAATATGGTGATAAGTAGCTGCTCCCTTTTGCTTAGGATGCTTATTATGTCCACTGTGAAATAGTAAAAAAGAAACAAAAATGAATAAAAAGAAGAAACTTGTTTGTCATTCATTCAGTCTGTGATGCAACACTGCTGAGGAATTACCAAATAGACCATTTAAATCCAAAGAACGGCAAGCAACACAGCAGTGCTGAGAGTAAGTCAATGTTGATGGCAATTCATAATGAGTTATTTGACAATCAAGAGAACCATGATCAATTGATCGTGAAAAATGGTGAAAATTATGTGAAAGCATTCAAAAATGTTTTTTTCCAAATTTATCACGTTATGACCGTATTTTTTAGTTATTTTTTTTTCTTTTTAGTCAATTCACACCAAGCTTGATAATACCACTAAGATACTGGGAGTGAAAGAGAGAGGAATTTGGAAGGAACCAGGAACTCGATCCTAAACAGGAAATGTAGAATAAAGCTTTACTTCTGTTCAAAAGATGGAGAAGTGTGAACCAGGCAATATGTGAATCTATCTACTATTAAAAAAAAAAAATTAGAAAAAATTAAATTAAAAGAATAAAAAAAAAATTAGTATATAAAATTTCAGAATTTAGTTGGAGACATTAGAAATCTTACTTATTATAAAATGCAGATTGTGTGTCTGTGTGTGTACGTTTATATATTGGATCGGATTTCCTACATTTTTCAACCGATTTCAACAAAACTTCACAGGACTACGTAAAATTACCTTGTGGTGGTTCTGACAGCACCAAAAATTGGAAAAACACAATTGTTTTTGCACGAAATCAATTTGAAAACATGATAAAACATGATTCTGTCGCCAGAATGAAAGGCGGACAACTCATATAGAGTTATTATAAAACCCAGGTTCTTTGTGTGTTCCTTTATATATGGGATCCTACATTTTTCAACCAATTTCAACAAAACTTCACTTTTTTTTTTTTTTGGCAGGTAGTGTTTCGTATTTTTTTGCACACTTTTTTCTTTATTTTTACATTCAGAATGCTTTAAAAATTCCATTTACAAGACAATTGTTTATAATAAAATTCTATTCAATTGATAGACTCATAACGATTGAAAACAATGTTTTTGTTTGAGTTTCGTAAAAAAAAAACCAAAAAAAACTAATTGACATGTGTGACCGTAAACCTTAAGCAATAATCTTTGTCAATTTTATTTTTCAGTCTTTATGATGGTCGATACTTGATTACTGTTACATCCCGTGCAACGCCGGGCTCTCCTGCTAGTGTAAACTAAGAGACCATATTGTAAGAAATGTTAATTTTAGAGGTCAACTCATTCATTCTGAATTTTGCATAAACATTTGAATAAAAAAAGTTGATAACTTTGAATAAACATAAATCCAATGTTTTTTAATTCTGTGGGTATTGAACAAAAATGTTCCACCAGTATTGTATGTTACGTGTTGATAATTGTAAAAAAAGGAAAAAAAAATGATTTATCACAAACAAATATTTAATTTACTAAAACACAACATAAAATATATACAAGATAAACAATTGTGGCCTACAAAACAGAAAACACAGAGTTACTGGCGGAAGTGTTACGAGGGAGAAGGAAAGGGAGTCAAATATCTTTATCACTTTAGGGCTAGTGAAGTAATCTAAGTGCTATATTTGGAAATCCACAAAGGTGTGTAAATAAATATTAATTTTTAATTTGGTCAATGAAAATTAGTCAAAATTCAATTTACCAAATTTGTTCCATGAAATTCTCTTTTGGGTTTTTGTTGGTCGGCAACTTTTTATAGAGATTCTTTCGGCTGGATATAATAGTCCTTGAATCAAAAGCCGGAGTTAATAACAGCAGAAAATCCCATTCATCAACTGACAACCCTTTTCCAAAATCCCATTTTTATAGGGTCTAACACCTAATTTGCATATTTCTAGATGTTTCTCGAATCCTCTAGAATCTTCCAAACATTCTATTTCTAATTTCTCTGTTTTACAACTACTTCATGAATGAAAACTTTTTGTAATAACAAGTAGAACTCAGTGGAATCCCTTATTATAGAAATGCATCCTCATAACATATGTAACAGTTTGGATTATTTATAAAGATTAACAACTGCTCTAAATACCAAATTCCCCAACAGGATAAAAAGGGATTAAAGATTATCCAAATGGTATTTACAGTTGCAGTAAAATCCATTTTCAATTAACCTTTAATAATTTGAAAAATGTTTAAGTGAATTTTCTTTAAAAAAAAATGTAACAAAAAATCTAATTCTGAAAGATAAAGTTCCCTGAGAAATAGCAAATTGAAATATCTTGCCAAAATTTTATAAATATTTTGGCATCAAAATTTTTTCTGTATATCATATAATTCCTTTCCTTTAGATTGCTTTAACCAGCCTCATATTCTGAGCACACATTTTTTTTTCCTAAATAAATTTAAAAAAAAAAAAAAAATAATGTAACTTCTGTAACCAAAAAAATTAACTAAAATTTGGATATGAAACCTTTTATTGAAATAAAAAATAACATTTGAAATGCAATACAATTTATTTAATCTGGCTATAAGTTCATGACTTCCCTCAAAGCATTCTACAAACACACTCAATTGAAATTAGGGACCATTTTTTTTTTTTTTTTTTTTTTTTTTTTTTAATTCTATTTCCTGAATTGATAACCCCAAACCCTGACAATCTGTTATATAATAAAAGAACAGTCTTATTTTATTTTTTTTTAACCCTTCAGTGCACACTGTTACATTTTTGGCACAGGAGACAGTGGGCATTAATGAATCAACCTATAATTAATAACAGATTTTATAATGAACATTAATGGGTTAAAATCACTAGCATAGTACCTGTCAAAAATAATAGGATTATTTATTTATGAACCAGGATTATAGTGTCACTTGCAATTTTGGTGGGTGTCAGTGTAATATCTGTTACAAAATGTGTGTACACACACTGGTGGTTTTGAAAATTTCTTATTGAATCAGATAACTCTAAAAAGAATTGCTACATTCATAGAAGTTCAGAAAAATGGAGCTTGACATTTCAGAAAGGCAGTCCATCTAGGGGAAGGAAAACCCTGGTTTTAAACCTCTGCTGTCTTTCAGTCATATCCAAAACATGGAACAGGCTATGGAAGTTAATTCAGACAGAAAACCTGTAGTGGAACCCTGAAGGCTGTTAACACTGATAACTTTCTGCCAATTCCTGTAGCCAAGATGTCCCCAAAAGTAATGTCCACTATTTCTTTGTATCTTGCTGTAAGAGTTCTTGGATTGCAAAGAAAATATTTGTCGCAGATTACTTTCACAACAAAGAGAACAAATCACTGTAAGTTCAGACTCGAATATCGAGGGCAGGCAGAAATGGCAAAATCTCGATTCGCAGGTACTGTCTCAAGTCACAATGCATATAACCAGTCTGAAAAATAACTCCCTCACTGACAAACACGATAGCCAAAATACACAGATTTTGTTTTTGATCCCTGATTCGAGAACGTCAACTGCTTTTATTAACCGAGCATTATTTTTCATTCATCGACAACTGGGACAGGATGCACCATATTAGCATATCCAAAATAATTTTATGGCGACTCCTGTGACTGACTTGTTTCTAATTTGAATATTCTGTCTTCAGCATATCATGCAGAATACATGCCCTTTTTTCCAGCAAGTAACTTTGTTTTTCACCATATTTTCCATCGTAGGATACACGTGACACACTGTTGCTTGGTTTGACAAGGTAATTTGCCGTTTGCTTCACTATACTTGTCAATACAGCCAAGGAGGTAATGTAGTCTGGGTAATGCACTGCCTCCATATACGATCATCAGTCTAGTAGAAGGAAAACTGTACTCAAACCACCTACTGACTTGTAGGTCTTACCTCTTTAACTTCTGACACAAGGGACAGGTTAGCCTCAACATCTCTGGTTTGAAAGGAACCAGCAACTGATCACACTATTCTGCCTTAAGTACCACCATGAACCACAATTGTGAGGTGGACAGGAATGATGGCCACAGCAATGCAAAATGCGCTAATGGAATAAAATGAATGATAAGAGTGCTCAATATAAGAGGTAGAGCAATCTTTAGACTTGATTTGAAAATCAATTTGATGCATGAAACTGACCCAATGTATGATGATAAGCTCCATCTGGCAGCAAAACCGCTGATCAGAAGATTGAAGGTTTTGGGGAGCATGGAACTACCTTTTAATTGCTGTTGTTCCCTTGTTAGGCCTCTAGCTATGGGCAAAATAGTAAGCTTTTAAACAAAAATAAAACACTATAAAAGTATAAAAATACCTATTTATAGAAAAAATAATAGCAATATATTTTATAGTAAAATGTCCAACACTACATTTTATCTGTAGTTGAAGGCATTCAATTGCATTGAAAATATATTTAGTTGAAGCCATAAAATTGCGTTCAAAATATTTAGATTTAAGCACTAAATAAACCATAGCGATTGATATGTCGTTAAAAAAAATCTACCAAACAAACAACAGGGAAGAACTCTTTCCTGACATTAATCCATATAATATCCTACAATTTCTTAAAGAAATCAAATTGTATTCCAAAATATAACTTCAACAAAGCTACAACATAAAACACATATATCCCCGCCTCTTGTAACATATTTGTATATTCACAAAAGCTGAGTATCATT
>CAHIKZ030000165.1:360000-475000 GCA_903632075.3 Acanthosepion pharaonis | reverse complement strand
TGTGAGTGAAAAAATATAGTCTTAAGATGTGCTATATTTATGGGATAAAGTGCTCAATATCAGAGATAGTGTGTGTAAATATAAAAGTGAACATAGAAGTCAACACTTAGAGGCGACAGTCTGTTTTATGCTAGATCCAATCATCAGGCCACAATTCAATTGCATCTAGCATGAAACAGACTGTCGCCTCTAAGTGTTGACTTTTATGTTCACTTATATATATATATATATATATATATTAGAAAATAGGAAAGAACTCGTTAGGTAAATATTCCAAAGTTCTTTAGTATTTTAGTTATTATTTTTAAAAATAGTGCTCGATACAAAAGTAGAGCATAAATATATAAAAATAAAGTTAGTTCTAATTGATGTCTTATGTGAGTTTCAGTCTCAACAGACATTCCCATCAAGGAGCTTCATTGAGAGTATTGGCATGATATGACCCATTATGATATCTCTGTGCCATAAATTCATATTTTGTTATACCATATGATTTTAAAAATCAGTAATGAGATATACTTTGTTAATACTGTTTTCTGTCTATCATTTTCCTAAAATTTTTAAGGGTTTGGTTTTGTGGGGACCTAATGATACTGAACTTGTCAAATTAGATGAGTATTTTTTCCTTTTTTTCTCTCTCTCTCTCTCTCTCTCTTTCCAATTAAGAGTCCCCCTCCAACACATGTTTCACTTCTTTGCCTCCCTACACCTCATTATCTCTGCTTTCAACTCCACCCCTTGTTCCTACCCAATCAGATTCTGCCACAAGTGTTTGAATATAATTGAATGCACTGCTGATATAAATTCACATACCAATACTCAATGCAGACAATGTTTCTCATTTACCGTTTTTTTTGTTCCTGTTTGACTCAAAATGCATAAGGTTTAGGTCGCGTCTAATATTAAAATGACATTTCTGTTCTTTAGCCATTCTCTCCACTACATTCCCATTCCCTTCCTTCTCAGAAGCTCTCACCAACCATGACTCATCAAATAAAAGATCAACCTTGCATTTATGAACCAGGGTTTCTGTCCTGTCATGTTATGTTCGACCTTCATTATTAATTTTTTTTTGTTTTCAATGTGGCATTTTTGCTGATCAATTATTTTGGAGTTGTTTTAGTCAATTTTAACATTCTACTTCATTCTTCTACATGTTATGCACTCTCAGGATATGAGCAATCATGGCTCTCCACAACTTCCTATCCTTTGTAGCTTTGAGTAAGATTTGTCTTTTCACCATCTCTCCCAGGCGCTTTTCTACCATCCATTTACATAAGCTTATTATTAGGTAGCTTACGCTCTATTTCTCTTTGCCTGTCCTCGTTTCTCTAATTCTAATTTTGTTTTTTCTAACAAAAAAAAGGAATTAATGAATTTTTATTTATAATCTGGCATTATTTTTTATTACTCTTATTACTCTTTGTCTCTCTCTCTCTCTCTCTCTATATATATATATATATATATATATATACACACACACATGCTGTCTCTGACATTGAGCACTTTATCCCATAAATATAGCACACCTTAAGAGTATCTTTCTTTTATATATATATATATATATATATATATATATATATATATATGTGGGTCGGTAAACAGTGACTATTATAGCTATATAGCGAGACTCTTCACGAAAGCGAATTGAGTCACTGTCAGTCACTGGGCATGTTTCTAAAATAAATATGCTAAAAATCCACCTTCATCCCTACCGTGCGCCAACAGCTTAGTGAGTTAGAAGTCCGACTGACACCAATTCAGTCGGGTTTCATCCTAGCTAGAGGCAACGATGTCTAGCCACACTGATGAGCTGTAAAACAGCGAAACAGTCTGTCTGTGGATGACGTTATATATATATATATATATATATATATTATTATTATTATCATTAAATTTAGTGGATACACATGTTTAAGTAGATATTTGTTTTTAATGTTGTAGAGTAGAACACAGCATATTTCCTGCTCTTCCCTACTATGACAATGGACTGCTCCTACTTATAAATATGGCAAGTAGCCACGTTAGAGTAGGATCTGAGGAGTAGTTGATTTACTCAAGTTTTTCATTCTATGTATGAGTATTTAATAAACCTCTTCTTTGTTTCTTCTGTCTGGTCTTCTGTTTGTTCAATACTCTCTCTAAGTACAGCCTTCCTAATTCTCAGCTATTTTGAACAAAGACAACATTTAAACATTGCAATTTTTTTCTGTCGGCCTGGGTTTTTCAAGAGTCTTTTATAAAGGAAATGTGCCCTTCGGTATGGTTTGAAACAGCATCCCCCTTATAGATTGTATTTTCTTTATAAAGGTAATTGAGCCTTGCTTTGTCATGAAGTCCTACGTGACTGAGAAGTCTACAGTAATAAGAAAAATTATATTTATATAAACATTTCTCAGTGCACAGATGCTATTGAGTTGGACATTTTTTTCCATTTTTTAATTTTATTATCAAAAATTTTGTCAATAATTTATTCTCCTTCAAGAAAGCATCCCATCCACTGAGCCAACTGATGAAGATCTTTGTACACTATTTACATTATTTGAACTACTGTCTTCATTTTTGTCTCCATATTTATCACAACATTCTGGCCATTGTATGCTCTGGCCTTTGTCAGGTGGTTGGAATGTCAAACTGAACCCTTTATTTCACTCACTGGGGTAGACTGTTCTAGTTCCACATGCCATGTCTAATGGATGTCAGTTATCAGTTATCTCCTGTTAATTCCCCTCTTCAAGTTCTCCACTGCCTTAACCAGATATTGAACTCACACACTTTGGGTCCTGTCACTGGATCTAACCAATGCCTTTATCCACTGTATCATGTGAACTTAATAATGGGTTCAGTTTGAAATGTGATAAATATAGCAACAAAGATGAGGACAATAGCCTGAATAATGTAAATAGTGTACATAATACCTCATCTCAGAAATATAGACAGATACTGAAGATCTTTGTGGATGGGCTTTTTCAATCTGCCCTTATTGAACTGAACAGGTACACCAGAATGTGATAAATTTGTGAGGTCAAAGTTCCCCTTCAAGTGTGAAAACAATTTCTTGCAGTTCTCTCTGTAATGGCACATTCTCCATGCACAGTAAATGTCTCAGCCAGCTTTAGTAGCTTTGCAACCTTAATTGAAAGTGAAGAGAAGCAAGTGTCAAAAATTCTTCTTTTTGTCTAGTTGGCACTCCATCGTCATACTTTTGAAAAGAGTTAAAATTCAATCAAATTTAAAAAGTAATAAACAAAAGTCAAAGAACAGAGCTTCAAAAAATACTGTGAGTTCTATAATCACGTTTTCTTTTCATGCACTTCTCCCTTGTGGAACTTCCTTCTGGCTCCATGCTTTCCAGCCAACTTTAATCTTCAAAAATTTAAATCCAATGTAAATATCTATCTACTGTCCTCCTGATTACTCTTGTTCTTGCTCCTTAGTGGTGTTTCTGTTTTCTAATTTTTCCACACCCAGTAACACCTATTATCTCAGTGGCTTTAAGGTCTTGCTTCAGGTGAACTTGATTTAAAAAAAAAAAAAAAATCCCTATCTTAAAAACATTTTGCGTGTTAATTCAAATAATATTTGAAAATAAAAACCGAATGAATTTATCTGACAACCAAGTCGATGGATCCTTGGCAGAAGTGTTGAAGCATGACATATTGATTTTTGGCAGAGAGCTCTCATTCAAGGCAAATTCTTGATCCATATATGAATAAGTCTCTCACTTTTGACAAGTAGTGTATATCGTATGTGTGTGTGTGTGTTTATATATAAATAGGTAAAATATTTCACTGAAAATAGATAATATAATTAAGATTAGGAGATAGATTTTAGAGAGGATAATTGGATAAGGCATAGAATAATTTCATTTAAAATCTTTCCATGAATTTGGTTAAGTAGAGAAATTGATTGAAGAAACACTTTGCCAAATGATGAGCTTCTCTTCGTCTTTCTCCCTTCAAGTTCATTTTGCCTTCCAGAAGAAAATCTAGAATCAATAAGAAGAAAAAAATTCCTTAATACTCAGTGGATTGTTAGAGCATTCTGTATTTTTGAAAAGATGATTAACAAATATGTTCGTCTACCTTTTTATATATTTTTATTACTTCAAAAGTTGTTTGAAATAGATACCCCTTTCTTTTCTTTTCTTTTTTTTAAACTCTGTGTATCTACCAGTCTGTACACTCAAGAAAACTTAAAGAAAATATACTCTCCAGCAGAGTTCAAGACTGCATCCCCCTTTGTAGGAGAAACCAGTATTTGATCTGGCATGCTTTAGACCATGCAGTCACAGAGAGCTTCACAGTCAAGCCAGGTTCTGTTTACCCTTTTAAGGAATGCACATTACCTCACTCAGATTTTCTCAAAAACCCATAATTGCTCAATTTCATATCCAAAACATAAAGCAATTGCTAAAGAATTAAGATTTATCTTTAATCTGATACTTTTATTATTTCAAACTTTATTTTTATTGGATGCCCTTGTTTGAAATAGAAGCCCTGTTTTTAGCTTTTTTGTTGAATTTACTTTGCATTATAGCTAATATAAAGGTAACAATGTTTTCTCTCAACTGCATATTTTTCTGTAGTATGGCTCAATCTAGATCATACCAAAATAGATTTTGAATATGGCATGACATCGGATGGCTGGTGCATCAATGAGTTGATCTTGGGTATGATCTCGTTGCTGGGTGGAGTGAGGGTGTTAGAGATCCACAATTCACCCTATGTCAGTGACTAACCTCATCAGATCCAGGCTTTTGCGTGTGGGGGAAAAAAAGTCAAATTACAAATACGTAAAAACCAACTAGAGAAGCAGCAGTACAGAATCTCTTGTACCATCACAAGAAGAATAATCCATGTTTGGAGAATGCCCCCAAAGACACATACCGGCTCATCAACACTAAATTAACAAAATCAAATGTTAAATAAAAAGTAATTCTACATATGCAAGTTTTAGTCCTGTTTTACTTTTACTCTGTATGACAAATAGCATTACACTCAACTTTTATATTTCTCATGGAGTAGACAATATGTCAGAATGACAATGTCAGATACTTAACAGTTTCTGCAAAAAAAATAAAACTTAATTTCCAGAATAGGAAAATATTGGCAGCACCTGACGTTCAAACAAAAAAATCTTTTCCAGTTTATTGATAGATTCTTTTTCTACAGTGTTTCAATCATTTCCACTTGTTAGGATCACAGACCAGAAATATGAGGAATTTATTGTTACAACTGTAGAACAGGTTTACCAACATTGGACTCCAGTCTCAAAACCTAGGAAAATGTTTTGTGTATATTGCTATGAAGAGGCATGGTAGAGTAATGAATATCGGTTCAGACTGAGGAATCGGGGAGTGACGTTCATTTTTCCCATGTGAAAGGTATGAATCCCTACAGCCATGGGTAAATAGCAGGAGAGACTATATCCTTGGGTATGAGATAGCCAATTATGAGTTCAAGACCTGAGTGGTCAGCAACTAAACCAGTGAGGAGAGTAAGTGGAACCCCTTCCAGCATAAAAAACAAACTGTTAAAGGGCAGGCAAACTCCTCGACTATAGGTTAAATAGTCTAACCAAACTGCAATTAACTGAGCATGGTGTGTGCATCTACACCCCTGAAGACATGATCAATCAGGGCAGGGTTCCTCCAACAGGAGTGAAAAGACCCTGGATTTGGATTTGGCCATGAAGAGTGGATGAAGCTTTGTTAGTTTTTGTTCTTTAGGCATAGACACATGCTCATGTCTCTGTGGAAAGTACCTACCTCTTACGAAGTATGACTGGTCGCATTTGTAAGTGAACTGAGAATTGTAATTGAAAGGAAGGCTTGATGAATAACCAGAGGTGGTAATTACGAAGTGGATTGAAACAGTCTTGTATAAGTGAAAGTTGTTGAGCAGTATGGTATAGTCACTAGTCCCTTCTTCCTTCACAAGATAATCTATTTTATTAATCTCTGGCCAACATGAACTATACTTTGAAAATGTGTTCCTTTCACCAACAGATTGATGACTTTGATAAACTCAAAAGTTAACAGTTTAGGAAGTTTTTTTCCACAAAGAATGTTTTCAAAGAATACATGTTACATGTTAAGCAATTGAAATGAAAAATAATCTAGATGTGAATAACCCCAATTTATCCATGGTTTTCATCGCCCAGAGAAATAAACACTTGATGAGTTTTGCTTTATAATGCTTCCAAAATGCAAAAATGGCACTACTGATATTCAAGCAGCATCTCTTAGACAAATGAAAAACTGAAGCATTGCTTTCCTTTAAGTGAAAAACATAAGCTCTGTACTTAAAAAGAAACCAATTGTATAGTAATATTAATATCTCAAGTAAGAACCAATTTTCTATCCATTGCATAACTTATTTTTATATATCCTACTAGCAGCATGGCCCAGCGTTGCCTGTACTTGATTCAAAAATCATACAACTCATACAGCAATCACTATCACTTGGCTTAAAATATTTTTGCCCTTCCTTGCCTTTAAAGAAATGCCCTTTGCCATGCTGATGTTGCTACATGCCTTACTTCTTGCCTATCTCACACTGCGAATTTTTTCTAAGCTCTATACTAAAAATTAAATCTGTTACGAAAACGATCAGCTTTAAAAAAGGACTTGTAACTGGAAAAACCGAATGAAAAAAGAATGTTAACAACAAATACTTTTTCACGCCCAACCCAGTTCTGCAGAATCAGAATCAACGTTGAGTTTAAGCAAGTGAATGAGCGAACTGGAGTAAAGTGCCATGCAGATTTAAATTTTTCCCACTTGTGGCGAATGCAGCTATTTTTTTTTTTTTTTTTTTTTTTGCATGCTAGCATGCTAGTTAACATTCATGTCAGTCAGCTGTTGGCTCTCACGCTGGCCAATAGAATCTTCCTGCCTATTCGTGGCAGCCAGCTATAGGCTCTCACTCTGGCCAGTACAAAATGGCTGCAAACTACATGAAAACTGCCGTAGAAGCAAGAAAAAATTGATTATTTCCACTATCGGTGGGAGTTGGGAAATGCAAAGTCAGTCTTGGTCTTCCTGCTAACTTTGTGCATGTAAATTTTGGTGCAAATCCGTCAAAAATTGTGGCTGTGCATTCGTTACACACACACACACACACACATCCTGCCTTTTATAGATAGATTATATTTGTGTTTATCCCTCCTTTCGTTAGTGCGACCATTACATCCTGTACATAGCTCAGAAATAATGCACTATTCTACGTTTTGATCACATGGAAAGAGGAGAAAAGATACTACTTGATTTCAGTGAGAAAATCAAAGATAGAAGTGGAGAGAGAATAAGATTAAGCTGATAAAAACAGATACTACACTTTGATCTCAGCCAAAAGTCTGAGAAGTGATGTTGACTGTGGTAAAAAGCACCATTTTTCAGATGCACGGTATTGAATTTTTACAGAAACCAGTAAGCAATCGCCAAAAATCCAATTACCATAAATTAAATAAAATAACATTGTGTGCTGAATTATTTTTAAATTATTATTCAGAAAAATGTCTGTAAGATGTGGATTTAGCTAGGAAGAAAAAAAACAATGAAAGATAAAAGTATTTAACATCTCCTGCCAATAACTCATAAATAATGGACTATTCTGTCTTGATAGCATGGAAAGAGGGGGAAAGACATTACTTGATTTCATCGAGAAAATAAAAGACAAAAATAAAGAAGAGAAAATAGAAATGTTTAATGGCTCTTGCAGTGAAATGGAAAAAGTTGTCAAATTCAAATCTTCTCATTTGTACCCAATTCTTAAAATAACAACCAGCATTCATTTTTATGATTTGTTATTGCAATATTTTGTTAAGCTCAAATATTTAATGACAGGAATTTTGACAGATTTTCTGTTGTAAAACTCACTATGACCTTATTCAATGTAATAGATCCTGATCTGGCATCTAGTCTACAGTCGATTTCTCACAGACATGCTGTGGCTTCCCTCTGTCTCTTCTATAAGTATTTTCATGGCAACTGTTTGGACAAATTGCTTTCTTTGGTTCCCAGACTGCGCGAATTTAAGTAAGCTACTAGGTTGTCATCTCGGTTCCACCCTTTCAATCTGAACGGTTAAATGTAACCGTCTCTTCTACTCAAACAGCTTCTTCTCTCGTACTTCCCATCTGTGGAATTCTCTTACTTGCTTCCCTGATAACTATAATATTCAAGTGTAATGTCAATCAACATCTTCTGATACCTTGATCTTGTTCCCCTGTCCTTCTCTTTATCCTCTCCATGAACATGCCTCTTTACTCTTCTTCTCTACCCTCTGTAACCCCTTGTGTGCTAGTTGCACTCCCACCTTATTTGGGATGAAATGCTTCAAAAAAAAAAAAAAATGATGGAAAATAGCATTTATTTTACACAATTTTTTTTTTTTTTTTTTTTTTCAATCTATTTGTGACAACCCACCTTTGGATGCAAAGACAGGCAATGTCTCAAATCCAGTAAAAATGTTCAGTTGTTTCTCTGATAGAATCCCATACTGAAACCTTTAAGGTTGGCATCTTGGTCCCACCCTTTCACTGTTGAAACGGTTAAATGCAACCGTCTCTTCTACTCAAACAGCTTCTTCTCTTGCTCTTCCCATCTGTGGAATTCTCTTCCTCTTACTTGCTTCCCTGATAACTATAATTTTCAAATATCCAAGTGTAATGTCAATCGTCATCTTCTGATACCTTGATCTTGTTCCCCTGTCCTTCTCTTTATCTTCTCCCCAAACACGCCTTTTTACTCTTTTTTTCTACCTTCTGTAACCCCTTGCATGCTAGTTGCACTCCCGCCTTGCTTGGAGTGAAATGCTTAAAAAAAAAAAAAAATAATGTTAAGAATTGATCCATCAGAAAATTTAAATAGGAAAACTAAAATTTTTGCAAGTCTTTCTAGTTATAATTGTCCTATTTTATCCATAATTTTTGTTGTTAATCTCTTATTTGGGCTTTATAAGATTTATTGAAAAAAAAATATGAATCTTCTATGCATCCCAAGGTTTTTATTCAGTATATTATTAGAATTGATCAGTTTTACTAGAAGTTGTTATTAATCACTTAATTTCTAAATTAAACTTTTTCATGTGTTTCAGAAATAATAGTAGATACAGAGTTTGCTATGTACTCAGGATCTTGGAACATACCTACTGAAAAAAGGGGAGAGAGATACTAGTGTATGTATGGTTACCAGTTTATATCTGAGTATAGATGTCTGCTAAGATGGCTAGCTAATCTCTGTTGCAGTTGCCTGCTCAGGCACATTTGTTTGTTCAGCACAAACAGAACCAAATTATAGTTTGTACTTCAACTTTGACGGGCAATTCTTAGACTTTCTGAAAGAGAGGGCTAAATCTAGCATGATCACAATTTAAACAAGGCTGGTACACTAAAACATGATGATTTGGAACTCCATACTAGTACTAATATATATATATATATATATATATATATATAATTCTATTCTAGTTCTCATGTTTCAAAAACAGGAGCTAAAAACTTCAATCTAATTATAAAAATTAAATTGAATTAGAGTATCAAGCCCCGTTTCATCTTCACCATGACTTGAGCTCTTTCCGAAAGTAACTAATATGTTGATACAATGTTAACCCTTATGCCCCTTATTGAAATAATAGCTTCAGCCATTTCCATAGTAATTAATATTAATAATGAATCTGCTTATAAAGCTGCATAAATTTCAAGATTAGTTATTCCAAAATTTTACTTGAAGATGAAACAGGGCTTGATACTTTAATTCAATTTAATTTTTATAATTAAGCTGAAGGTTTAGCTCCTGTTTTTGAAACATGAGAACACTTATGTAGTGATGGAATCATATTTTTAAAAAATAATTATAATTTAGGCTCTACTTATGTATTGAGCACTGTTTTTTAAAAATAAAAACGAAAATACTAAAGAACTTCGGATTATTAACCTAACGTGTTCTTTCCTATTTTTTGATATATTTGCACACACACATATATATATATATATATATATAACTTGTCTGATTATCATACTCATTTAATGAGGTGACAGCCATCACACACGCATATTAAGTTTTAAACTATATCTGCAAAAGCTCTATCCCCAATATTAAGCATATTTACTATATATATATATATATATATATATATATATATATATATATATGAGGAAGCATTTAAAACTTTTTCTGTTAGCCTGGTGAATATTTTACAAGACAGAGCTTGGTTTTCTGGTCTATTTTTTTATTAGAAAATATTCTGAAACTTGTGACAAAATCTTAACACATTTGGCTTTAAATGTCACATTTTTAATAAAAAAGAAATTCTTCTAAATGTCCTTGTCACACTCTTCCTATTTTTCTCCTGTTACTGCCAATCCCCCACCCTCATCTGAACTTACTTTTATTGCCAAATGCATCAAGACAAACTTTCCTTTGTTCTCTTCTTCCCATGTATGAATTAAGTGACCTTTCGGATTTTGTCTGCATTCCTTCAGATTATTAGCCCCCTAAATTTTTCTTTAAAAAAAAATAAAAAAAAAATAAATCCATTCATCCTTCTGTCCTCCTTTTATATCTGCATACCCCCCTACTTGTGAATCTTTTCAATTAGCACAGCTTACTAACTCCCCCATATCCACATGGAGTGCATTGTCAACTTTAAGATACCAAATAGCTAGTACCTTCTTTTAATACTCTGTCATGGAAGCTGATTTTCTTTTTTGTATCTTTTTAACTTTACTTTTTTGTTTTGTTTTTGTTATTCTTCCTTCCCTTGTTAATTGGACATTATTTCTTGTCTTGTCTTTCTTCCTTAGTTGCCATTTTCAGTTTTCTCGTCCTTGATTCAGTTCTTTGTCACCAATTTCAAGAGATTCTATTTGGTTTCTATATTTCTTCTTCCTTCTCTTCCTCTGGAATTTTCCTTTTGACACTTTTTTTTAAGCTTTTCTTCCCCCTTCTCTTTTATTGCAATCATCTACTTTACATCCGCCTCCAATGCCTAAAACGTAGAATTATGTTTCTCTCTCATTCTTCTCTTTTGCATTGATTGCTGTCATAACATGCAACACCAGTTTTTCTACAATAACTCATTTCTCTTCCTGAACCAAAATATTTTTTTTTCTTTCTTTCCATTGTCTCCATGCACGTTCTTCCTTTCCCCATCAATGCAACCTTTCTCTTTCCCATCTCTCTCTCTCCTTCCTTCCTTCTCTTCTCTCTATGGAGGCTATCTCTCTCTACAGACTCTTTTTTTCTTTCTTTCCATTGTCTCCATCCATGCAGCATCCATGCAGCCTCTCTTCCTTTCCCCATCAATGCAACCTTTCTCTCCCATCCATGCAGCCTGTCTCTCTCTCTCTCTTTCCCATCCATGCCTGTCTCTCTCCATCTGTCTCTCTCTTCCCATCCATGCAGCCTGTCTGTCTCTCTCTCTCTCTCTCTTTCCCATCCATGCAGCCTGTCTCTCTCTCTCTCTTTCCCATCCATGCAGCCTGTCTCTCTCTCTCTCTCTCTTTCCCATCCATGCAGCCTGTCTCTCTCTCTCTCCATGCAGCCTGTCTCTCTCTCTCTCCCCATCCATGCAGCCTGCCTCTCTCTCTCTCTCCATCCATTCCCATCCATGCAGCCTGCCTCTCTCTCTCTCTCCCATCCATGCAGCCTCTTTCTCTCTCTCTCTCTCTTTCCCATCCATGCAGCTCTCTCTCTCTTCCCATCCTTTACATCCATGCATGCAGCCTCTCTCTCTCTCTTTCCTTCTCTTCCTTCTTTGTAGCCTCTGTCTCTCTCTCTCTTTCCTTTACTCCCCTCCATCCAGTCTTTCTGTCACACCTCCCTTTCACACCCCCTCCCATCTCACTCTGTCCTTCCCTTCAGTGTCTCTCTCCCTCCCACTATCCCTCTCCTCTGCCATCCATGCCCACACTTGCACACCCTGCCCATACCAATAATCTATTCAAACTCTGAGGATCTTGCTAACATTCCTTATCTCTCTTTTTTCTTTTTTTTTTTTTTAATTCTGTTTTGGCCTATGGCTTTGAGTGGGGGAGGATGAAAAATGAATGTTGTTTTCCCTGACCCACACTACATCAAGCCCCACTCCTCCCCACAAAGACACCTGTATGACATGGAATTGCCGCTCTCTATATGTGGGCCAAAATGAAGAAGGCAGATAGTGAAGAATGTAAACTGTGTGTGGTGTTGGAAGGGCTTCTGCTGTGGCAGACTTGATTATTGAATGCATTTCTTTCTCCTTCCTTATATACGCAATAGAGACCTTAGGTATTTTTGGCGTGTGTATGCGTAATGTTGCATATACTGTATTTAGACGTGGGTCTGATCATTAACTTTCTTTTACTCAAATCCTGAGGTGGTCGAACTCACATTATCTCTATAGAATTAAATAAACCAATAAAACCTGGTTATGTCTCCCTACTGCCAAGAGACTATAAGAATATAATTTGTTGTTTTTCTTTTTTTTATTCTTGAATCTTTTCTTTCTTACTCAGATTTGACAATTCATTATAACATTGTCTCCCCTCTTTCCTCCTCCACTCTCACTTCTAGATTTTCTTTGTCTTTCTCCTGCTTCCATGCTTTCCTTCTCCCCCATAATTTTATATACCTCCGCCATCACTCTACCTACATGCCTATACTATTTCACTCCAGACCAGACAAGGAAAACGGCAGATCTTGGGTTGGTTGGTTGGTTGGTTGGTTGGTGTCAATCTATCCTGCAAGGAAACAGTTACTTGGGACAACTTAATGTAGTCGGACTGTATGCATAACAAGGAGACAGATGCGAAATCAAGATATTCAGGGCATGTCTAATGTTGGGGGTAGGAGGGCAGGGAGGACCTGACTTGATCTGATGTGATTAGATTTTAATCAATTGTCTCATGGAAGATGGGTAAAGAATAGACATGGAAACAATGATAAATGAGAGAATTAAATTCTTGGAAGGAAATTTTTGCTCATCTGGTGGCTTTCATTTCATTTAGTAGTTTCTTTTCTTTCACAAACATGGCTTTTTTTCATTTGTCTCTGTACCTCTCTCTTTCGTTCATTCTCTCTCGCTCTTCTGGGGAGGGTCTCACGCTGTATGTGTCTCTGCTTCTGTTTGGGTTTTCTTTGGGTGTCTCTCTCTCTCTCCTTTGGGGGTGCATGTCTCTCTCTCTTTTTTTTTTTTTTTGGGGGGGTTCACTATCTCTCCTTGTGGGGGGGTCACTCTCACTCTCCTTGGGGTGTCACTCTCACCCTCCTTGGGGGGGCACTCTCTCTCTTTCTTTCTCTCTCTTTTACCTTTGAGTGTGCATGTCACTTTCTCTCTTTCTTTCTCTCTTTACCTTCGGGTGTGCATGTCACTTTCTCTCTTACTCACTACCTTGAGGTGTGTGTGTCTCTCTCTCTCTCTCTCCCTTTGCAAGTGCATGTCTCTCATATATATATATATATATATATATATATATATATCCATTACATTCACTTACGTGCTAATACCCTTGGGAAAGGTATGTATCCTCTTCATCTCCCTCCAGCTATGGGTAAAATAGCAGGACAGACTGGGTTCTATAGCCTTGGATGGCAACTGGTCTAGGAGAAGGACAACTCTGAATTCAAAACCTGGGAGGTCGTTTGGGAACCTTGTGGCATGCATTCGGTGCACCAGGTTTCTGTATTCGTCCCTCCAAAAGTGTGGCTGGTCCTGCACGAGGCCTTCACCACTATAATCAAATCTCATGTGCGGTGTCGGGATGTTGGTTTCCTGGGGACTTATCGGCCTGACCCTCATATCGTTGAACCTTGACGGGAGAGTCGATTATATATATATATATATATATATATATATATATATATAAATAAATGTGAATGTCAGTGTGTCACTTTTGTCACCCTTTTTTCAATTAAAGGGGCACAAATCTCTAACTTTCAATAGCTCATGTTATAGAAATTTTGAATTCTCAAGTTTTTATTGGTGTGATTGGTTTTGGTGATTTACTAATTTTTTTTAACATGACTTTTTGCAACAAGTTTTTCTACAATAACAATTTTTATAACTTGGAAATAAACTGCGAAATCCAGCGAAAGTCACACATGAAATAAAATAATTGTTTGTACAGAAATTAAGGACCAACATGCATCAAATTGTCTTTAAGTGGCAGCAGAAGAATTATTGTAGAACTTTTAAAAGATAATCTTAAATATAAATGCAGCGATCAATTTTGAGTTATTCTGTAGTTTATTGTTGCCTATTGCATATGGCAGAATTTTGCCTCTCAAAAAGAAATCTCTGCTAACAGAAGATTAGATTGCAATCAAGTGCCAAGGTCATAGTGAGGAAAAGAAGGTCCCATCAAATGAAAACCCAGATCAAACGACAGACAGGAGAGCTTCCACTGCTCATAATATGCAAAGACTTAGAGACTCTCAAACTCCTGAACAAGCTGATGCCCCAATCAAGAACCCTCCACAGGAGCTAGCTTAAATGCCTCCTGATAATATGGCTTTTAAGCTAGTGTGTGTGAATATATATATATATATATATATATATATATATATATATAAAATGTGTGTGTGTTTCTATGTATCTTTGGGGGTATGTCCATGTATCTCTCTCTCACTCTCTTTTTCTATTTGTGGTAGGTGTGTATGAGTCTCTCTTTCTCTCTCTCTCTCGGAGTCAACTGAGAAACTATGGCAGGTGAAAAGCACAAATTTCCAAAATGCCACAAAGAGAGACAGGAGATGAGACAGAGATGTCCAAATTGGTATAGTACATATTATTCCTGTAATGTGCAATTGTTGTCATTCTTATGAAAGGAAATTGCAGAATGAAGAATGTTCAAGAATTGCTGTGAATCTGTGCAGATGAATGCATAATTGTACAGTTACTGGTCATTCAGTTGACTGATTTTGTATATGCCATGTTCATAAGAAAGAATGGTTCCAGTAGTATGAAAGGCAACCTTCATATTTTTCAGCTACTACACTTGATGCAAATTCAACTGGGAATGGTCAGAAATTATCAAAGCTCTTTTCTCTTTTCTTAACTACAATTATTCACGGATGCTAATCCAGATACTCAAATGGATCTCTTAAACCTTTGTACTTGACTTTCTATCTATAGTACCAGAAAATGCAGTTTGATATTTGGATATTTTATTTATTTCAGAATTGTTTATAGTGAGTGGTGACGATAACTTTTTGGTAATGCATCTCACCATATATTAATCTTTAGCCTTCTGTAGGTGAATTTGTTGAGCAAAAATTTTGTCCTGCCACTACATGTGACAATGATTGTAGAATGATAATGTATTTGAATTTTTAAGTTGTGTTGTCATGTCCTGCTATGGCAACTGTAAAAATGATCTCAAAAGAAATAAAAAAAAAAAAAATCTTGTTATCCTGACAAAAAATTCAGTGGAACATGAAGTATTACCTATGAATAATACTCTTCTTTTATTCTTGCTCATTATCAGTGTCTGTTTCTAATTCTTCCACACCCAGTAACCCCTTGTGTCTTGGTGGCTTTACTGCCTTGATTGTAAAAAAAAACAAAACAAGCGTACTGATGCTCACCTCCCCAACAATGATTTTCCGTCAATTCTTCAGAGTTTATCCAATTATAAGCCAGCAACCATGATATCTTTTTTTATTCACTATAACAACGTTTTAATTTGGGGAATATATAGACTTGATAGAGTTTAAAAGCATCAACATGGCCTTGTGGGTGATGAATTATTTTATACTATGTAACCTCTTTTCCCATAGATGAAATGTCACAATTATTTCACTACTTTGTCACTATTCCTATGCAAAAGTTCTGATTGCTTGGTTCTTCCAGTTCAGACATTCACATCCAAGATCTGCCTTGTCACATGCACCAGGACAAATCATTCTTGTTCTCTTCATATTCTAATAGAAGGAAGTTCCATTTGGACAGCTTCTTCCTGGGACTGACTATTTTTTGGGAACAGACCTGTGAGAGGATGCTTCTCTGATCACTACTATTTTATCCTCCTCCAAGTCTAGGGTAAACTATTATCATTCGTACATATCCTCATAATCTTCAGGTCTTACATTCATACAACCACCTCATTCAGTAACGCTCTATCTTGAGTCTCTTGGGTGAACAATTAGTAAAAAAAAAAAAAAAAATCAGCTTCTGTCATTTTTAGCAATCCATATTACAATTGCCATCCGAGTCATTCTTTTCATTACCTGAGCAAGGAAAGCTGAATCGATGCCCACTTGACCTTTTCAACCAAGTTGGTAGCTAACAGACGTGCTGTAAACAAAAATATACTTGACAAAGTTAAAAGTAAACAATTTTGGGGGTTTATAGTTAAATAGTAATTAATTTCTATTAAATCCTGAATTTTAAAAAAAAAAAATCTTTATTTTTTAAAATATTTTAAAATGATGGATATCATGATGGCAAAAATCCAAATTAATTATAGATAGTGGTTTTCTAAGGGTAGTTTGGATGTGGCACAAGACCAAAAGTGTAGAGCACCCAGTGAGGCTCAAATTTACTATTCAGCCATAATTGATTTAGCAAGACTAGCTTGCCGAGAATTACACCACATCAAAGTGCCAAAAATTATTTTCTAAGCATAGCTTAGATGTGGCACAAGGCTAAAAACATAGGACACCCAGTGAGGATCAAACTTACTATTCAGTCATAATTGATCTAATGAGACTAGCTTGCTAAGCATTATACCAAATCAAATTGCCCAAATTGATTTTCTGTGTGTAGCTTAGATGTGACACAAGGCCAAAAGTGTGAAGCACCCAGTGAGGACTGAACACCCTACTCTGTTATAATTGATCTAGCTTGCTAACAATTACACCAAGTGCCCTAGTTAATTATGGATGACATAAATTGACATGAAAAATAGTCCAAAGGTATTATTTGACATCCCTTCAAGTGGGTATTTTTAATGTTACAATAACTATTCACTGAGACAAAGTTACTAATACAATGCTTTTCATTTTCTTTTTTCTTTTTTTCCCCTCTATTAGCTTTCTTCAGACATTTTTATTTCTAATCATTTAAAAAGTAGAACTCTATTTTCATGACCATCACTTCTTAGCAAAATTTGTAGTCAAGGGAGGTAAATCCAAATTGCTTTGCCATCATATGAAACCTTAGATTGTAAAACAAAAAGTGACAGTTCTTCATTGGTCAGCTTATAGAAAACATACATAGTAACATTTTCCAACCTCACAAAATCTCGTTATTCTTCTGGTGATGTAAAAATCATAAATTATTCAATGGGGGTAACAATAATATTTAATATTCAGGAAGTTTTGAACACAAAAAAATTTTACATTTTCTTTTTTTTATTTTATTTTATGTGTACAATGCAGTAAGCTATAAAGGACAAAGTGATTTTTTTTAAAAATATACCATTCTTGTTAAGTATTTGAACTAACAAATAACATTTGAATGTAACCTAGTACTTTGTTGAGGTATCAAGGAGAAGCAAACCAGTTAAACGAGTTTTGTTTTAAATTGGCCTTGTTTGATTGACGGATTGTAATTTAATAACTTATTTGTAGCTTTTTGGTGCTCTCAAGGTCAAAATGAAATGCTATGATTATTATACACATAATTGCCTTATTCTGTCAATAATGACTGCTTGCTTTAATTCTTGACCACTGACAATCCCTTTCATCATTTACAATGTATTTCTATAGTAAAATCCATAGCAATACATTTACATTATGCAAAAGGAGAGGAATAACTCTCCTTTCATGTCAATCTACTTAATTCACTGATATATTAAAACTTCTACTGTTGTCGACATATATATATATAAAAATTTTGTAGGTTGGGTTTCTGGTTCTCTCAAAATTCTACTTCAACTCTAATGGTTCCACTTAAAACTCTAAACTTTTATTTACTATTGAATCAACTTTCTTTTCTCAATAGGAGTAGATAGGTTAATCTATCATCTGGTTCATACTCTTTTGGACAGGAGTAGAGGTTTATACCTTGTTTCCAGTTTAGGACTGGGTTTCTGCTCCTTTCTAAAGCTTTTTCCCTATTTAATTCTCCACCTCAAATGGCTTTTGGGCCTTGTATAGAGTGAATATCATTGTAAAAAAATTAAAAAAAAAAACTTACATTATTTGCTGTCAGCATATATATACATTTTACATGTACATATTTACAAAACTTATATTACCTGCTGTCAATGTACATATGTTTTCAAGATACTGTAAAATGTTGGTCACTAGTATTTATGTTATAAACAAACTGGTGTTTAGTGTTATTTCTAAACCAGTAAAGGCATATAGTCATGTAAAATACAACGTATTTTTCCTTTCTTTCTGAATCTCTTGTGTGTCTGTCTTTTCTTTTCCCTTTTTCTTTTTCTTTTTTTTTCTTTTCTTTCTCTCTTTCTTTCTCTCTTTCTCTCTCTTTTCTCTCTCTTTCTTTCTCTCTCTTTCTTTCTCTCTCTCTTTCTTTTCTCTCTCTCTTTCTTTCTCTCTTTCTTTCTCTCTCTTTCTTTCTCTTTCTTTCTTTCTTTTCTTTCTTTCTCTTTCTTTTTCTCTTTTCTTTCTCTTTCTTTCTTTTCTTTCTCTCTTTCTTTCTTTCTCTCTCTCTTTCTTCTCTTTCTCTTTCTTTCTCTCTCTCTTTCTTTCTTTCTTTCTCTTCTTTCTTTCTCTTTTCTTTCTTTCTTTCTTTTCTTTCTTTCTTTCTTTCTCTTTTTTCTCTCTTTTCTTTCTTTCTTTCTTTTTCCCTTTCTTTTTCTTTCTTTCTTTTTCCCTTTTTCTTTCCCAAATAAGCCAGGAAACCATGTTCTAACAACATAGCAATAGTAGTGCTAAACATTGATTAAATATTATATGGTGAAAATTTGAGATCAAAATTCAGCTGCAGACTTACAGCCTTACTTATTATTACTAATATCCTAATGATTGGATTTCACCAAAACTTGATATGAAGTTTTTCACATTTACTCTTTGTTTTTTTTTTTTATTAACCTGTGTCACCCGTAGAATACAATGACAATCTATGGTTCCCAGACGATCCAAAGTTTTAATGAGTCAAAATTATTGTAATTCAACACTTTAATCTCTAACATCCGATCTGACTTGGAAGGTATGGATGATGGAGTAAAGAACTCAAAAACAGAATAATAGTCTGGTGGATTAAGAAATTGGTTAGTGAATTTGGCAGTATAATAATTGAGTTCAAATTCTGGTTTTTAATTGATTAATGGATTTGTTTTTTTTTATGGCTCATAAATCTTTTTCAGCTTATTTAAATCCAGAAAATATTTTTAGATTGTAAGAATTTTTTTGGAAATAAAAAATGATTTACTGATACAAAACCTAGTAATTAACACTTAAATGTTGTGATAAGAGATGGATTTGTACCATTCCCAAGGGTATTTGCACATAAATAAATATGACGAACCTGACTGGAATTAGAATATGGCTCACTCTCTCTCCAATTCCAAGCCATTATTCATTACACCACCTGCACATTCAAGCTTATAAAACCTAGTATTCCCAAGCAGTCACCCCCTCTAAGTACTGACTATGCTTGTTGTTGCTTAATTTTAGTAATCATACAAGAACTGGTGTTTCAACATATGGCCATGAGTCTCAATTTCTGGGACAGGTAGTACAGACCTAGACTCGGTGGAAACAGCAATAACTGAACAGTACTAAATCCATACTAAACAGTACTAAATAAGAGCAAGACATCATTAGACAATCTCCTCTACCCTCCATAAATTGAATAAAGGTTACCTAGATCAAAACGGACCTGAAGAAGGATGGAGAGCTGAACAACCAAAATGTTATGATAATAGCAACACAGATGAGGCTAGATATTTTCAAATAAATCATAATCTTACAAAATAAATGTATATACACACACAGCAGAATCTTACAAAATAAATGTATATACACACACAGCAGAATCTTACAAAATAAATGTATATACACACACAGCAGAATCTTACAACCTATAGACTTGCCATGATTTTTACTTATCTGAGGTTGGCTAGATTATCAATACTTTAATATTCAAAACTTTTGTTAGATAATTTACTCTGCAAAGTATATTTCAAATAAGTAAAATAAAAATAAAATGACAGTCTCATAATAACTGCATTTTGAAATTATTAAAAATTAAATTTAAAAACTGTACCCCAGATGAGGAAAAAAGTTAAATAATAATGATAAAAAATACATTCACTGAATACCAAATTGTTTTTTTGTTTTGTCTAAATAATTAAATTTTTACAATAGGTCTGTATGCTTAGTCAAAAGGAAGGGGTTTTTGTTATTACAGTATCAAATGATCATATAGTGGATAATAATTTTTAGTCATATATTTGTCAAGGGGGTAAGGAGTGGCTTGTTAATTTTAATGCTTCAAAATGAAACTGTTCTCATTAATCGTCCGAGAGAACCTTCCATTACCATGGCTGACTCATTGCACCTTCTCGGACTAACGTTTTCCACTGAAATGAAATGGAAAGAGTATATTGAATTAATTGCTGAGTCTGCAACTCGGAAAATTGATTCACTCTGTCATGATAGATTCTGGCGAGAAAAATGTCCATCTTACATATTAATAAGTCTACCATTCGTTCATACTTTGAATATTGTTGTCACATCTGGTCTGATGATTTTGTTAAATATTTAGAGATTCTTGATAAAATCCAAAGAAGAATCTGCAATGTTATTAGTCCTGACCTGACATCTTGGCTTCAGTCACCTTCCCACTGTTGTAATGTTGCTTCCCTGTGCCTTTTCTATACTTTCATGGTAATTTTTCTGATGAGCTTTCCTCTATTATATCTAGATTTATGAATATAAGTGCAGTACTAAGTTGGCGGCAATGTCTCATCTCATCATTTTACAGTTGAAATGGCTACATGTAAACCTAAGTTCTATGTTAACAGTTTCATCTATTGCACTTTTCCTTTGTGGTACTCTCTTCCACCTTCTTGCTTTCCAGTCAACTTAAATTTTTGAAAATCAATGTCAATCATTATCTACTATTTTCTTAATTTATCCTCTTTTATTGTCTTCTCTCCATTTAATATTATAGTTTTCTCATTCTCTAACACTCAGTAACCGCTTTCATATTAGTGACTTACTTATTAATGATTAAAAAAAAAAAAAAAAATTCCACCAAGCAAGAACTCAAATTGTTTTGATTATTGTACAATTTTGTTTGTCTTTCAAAATGTAAACAAATATTTCTTTTACTTTTTCAGGTAAGTGTGGACAACACATTGCTGTCAGGTTGTATATATTTTTTTATTTATTCATTTGATGAACTAAAACATTTATTTGAATAGGAGAGAATTTTTCCTTTTTTTTCTACCTACATTTATATACACTACAAATTAAACTAAGCACAACTATTATAGGATGAAAAAACTTTACAGGTTTTGACATAATTCTGGGGTTTTTTTCTCACTCAAATCCATGAATTTGTTTTGCTCATGCTAAGTCTGAAAAATAAAAACACTAAAATTCACTATTTTTATCCATAATGTTGAATGTATTAAAATTATTCAACTTTTTAATAAGAAAAATCTCAATTTGATCTTACAAATTACAAAACATTGTTGATTTATTTAAGATGGCATGACCTATTATGACATGTCTCTAATTTGTATTTAGAAACATTGTATTTATTTTCAATTTTCTAGTTGAGTTGTTCACCTATATTGCATATGATCCATTATTGTACATAATTAGATTATTCACTGACTAGACATCTTGATATTCATTGGTGTGAACAAAGCCCAGTATATGTTCACAAAAGAAAGAGACGATAAAATAATGACACAGTGAGAAAAGAAAACATGAATTCTGTTTCCAATATATTGAGTTCTTTAATAAGTGTTTCACCTGGCACAGTCTTGTGGGGTAAGGTAAGAGAGATTCAGACCATCTTTACTACTGCTTCTGTTTTGACAGACTACCAGACCTTTCCTTTGGCCAGTGAGAAGTATGATTGCCCTTCTGTCCATCACTGACTCTACATATCCACAGGTGGCTCATAACTGACTGCTATTCTAGAAAGCACCCTTCCTATAGCCAATGACTGGAATTCCCAAACTTCCATTCATGTAACACTTGATCCTGTTATATTAAGCATTTGGTAGTGTGAGAAAGGAATAATGAGGATTAGAGTGAAACAACATTTATTGTTGGTAGAGAGTATAATAATAGCGATCTGGTGTAAGCATAGTGTCAGGAGTTGAACCATTTCTTATGCCAGCATGGCTGAGGTTACAGGATGTGGTTGGTGCACATTTGGTTGATCGAGATCACAGTGGTATGTTGTCTTGTCAGTTGGTAGACCTGTTGTGTTTAATTGGGGGTGATGTTGGTTTGGCATGGTCTTGATAGCCCTGTTCCATGGAACAGAGGTTGCAGTGTCTACTGTAAAGGGAATGCCTTGTAAATGAGTCAAAGTAGGCCAAGGTGACGGCGGGGGTTGATAGGCCTGTTCTGTGGAATGAAGGTCACTGGTGTCAACTGTAAAGGGAATGCCTTGTAAACAAGACAAGGTAGGCTGAGGTGACAGCGGGGTTTGGTATCAATGAAGGCTTGTAGCTGGGAGGAATCAAGGTTGAGATGCTTCACATCGAAGCTGGATAGCTCTGCTGGGTGGAGTTGAGATGTTTTGAGTCAAAGCTGGATAGTGTTTGATCAAGCAGAGGAGTGGTAACAGTTGTTGATATGTGCGTTCATGTTGCATGGTGGCAATGAAGGTGGCGCCAGGGGCTTTAGTAGTGCTCTGCATGACAAGCCGGTCCACAAATCTGTTGTCATGGTGACAAGGTCATGGCAGCAGTAGCAGCACCCTGCCTGACAGCTGGTGGCTGCACCAGGCCAGAACTGTGTTTGGTCATTCTCAGAGACCTGCTTTTAAGTGGGTCTGGTAGTCCTCAGGGTCATATCTTTTACTTGTGGGACTGTTTGCAATTGGCCACTGCCAGAGCTCGCTTTGTAGACCAGATGTGATGCATGGAGCCTAATGTGCAGAAAATGACTTTTGTTATTTCATTTTCTGCCTCTGCGGTGTACACATCTGGTCAGCATGCAGAATGAATCAGAATGAGGTCTAATTGCAACAGAGTGTAACCATCCCAAAAGTTTTTTATTTTATTATTTCTTCCTTCTATGTACTGTTCCACATTCCTCCAATATCCCAATCAGAGGTTTTGTTGCCAGATGTAGTTTATTATCATACCCAGGACTAAGGATAGTATATACCAGTTTTCACTTGAGGTCTGGATTGGATATTTCTGAACAATTTTGGCACCATGAATGACATCCGCATGAAAGTTTCCATCTGGGGAGATGATTTTAAGAACATGACTTGAGTTTTAATTTTATGTTTTGGTTTTGTAGCAACTTGGAGTATTGTGTGAAACTACTTCTTCGCCAACTGAAAATGAATGATTGTGTTTTTATTGAAAACACTATCAAAATAATCATTAGAGAAAAAAAGGAAGTTGATCATATTTTTAATGGTTAGAAAATGTATTTAACAATCATTTAATTAATTTCTTTAGATACTTTTTCCTCTATATGCCGCATCCTTTCAGGATGTTGGCAATCATGGCTCTCCACAATTTCCTGTCCTATGTAGCTCTTAATATTAATTTTGTCTTTTTGTTATCTCTTCTAAACCCTGTTTTACCATCCATTTACATTATCGTGCTCATTAAGTTATGCATTGTTTTCTGCTTGTCTTCAATCTGTTCTGTGAGTGTCAAATCTTCAAAGCCTTCTTTCCTCATTATGCGCCCTAGTGGATCGTTAATTTGAAGATTTCACTTGTAGACTTACTGCTGGTCATAAAACTTCAGACTTGGATAAAGTCTTTCACAGCCCACTTCTGTGGGTTTCCTGATCATGGCTAGATGATTATTGTCTCACATCTTCATAGTGTCATGTAATGAATTTGTGCATTGTGGACATTTTTTTTTAAGTTCTGCAAATCAAGGGAAAAAATTATTGATAGAGAAATAAAATAACAACCATAGACACTTATTGGATCTTACAAGAAATTCCTGTCCCATTGATCCACCAGGGATAGTTCACTTGCTGTTAGGTTCTGGTTATCCAGATTTTGGGGAGGAGCACCTATTGTGTAGTGGATAATCCGTTTAGGGACTTATCCTTTTTCAGCCCAGATATGACAAAAATGATCCATTTTTTGTTCTGATCAGGCTCTCAGAAAGATAGAGCATGGTAGGAGGTACCAGATAATTACGGGAGCATTATAGAAAACAAACCATTTTTCCAGCATCTTTATTATGTAGCCCAAGGGAAGTACATATTATGCAGCTAAGGAAAGTCCAAGTTGGCATTCAAGTCAAGGTGTCTGAAAGAATGAGAAATAAAAAAAAAACATTTAGGAAAGAGATAAAAAAAAAAAAGAATAAAAGATTAGTTATTAAGACAAAAGATAACTATTGACATTGTTTTCTGCTTCAATCTGTCCTGTGAGTGTCAAATCTTCAAAGCCTTCTTTCCTCATTATGTGCCCTAGTGGATCATTACTTTGAAGATTTCACTTGTAGACTTACTGCTGGTCATGAAACTTCAGACTTAGATAAAATCTTTCACAGCCCACTTCTGTGGGTTTCCTGATCATGGCCAGACACTCATTGTCTCACATCTTCATAGTGTCATGTAATGAATTTGTGCATCGTGGACATTTTCTTTTCTTTTTTTCTTTTCTTTTTTTTAAGGTTCTGCAAATCAAGGGAAAAAGTAATAACAACAGCATTTTTATTGTTACAGAAATAACAACCATAGACACAGATTCTTGTAAGATGCTTTATGAAACACACCACAAATGGTGCATGTGTTGTGTGTCACTAAATGTATTAAAATCATTTTTTAAATGCTTTCTTTGAACTTTATTCATTAATCATTTTAATTGATTCATCAGACACTGCAAGCAGTTATGTCAGTGTGAGATTAATGTGTATTTGAATATAAATGGAAATTGAGCTTCTATAAAACTGTCAGGAAATCTTATTTGGGGCTAACATTAATGTTTATTACCAATGGAACAGACTGTTTTTTTTTTGTTTTTTTCTTTTATAATGTCACTCCCAAGCAAGGCAATAAAGCCACTAATATGTAAGTGATTATGGAGTGTAAAAGAATATAAGAAAAATGTTAAGGAGTGAAAACAACAAAAAAAACAGGAATTAAGAAGACAGAAGATAATGGTTGACATTGCATTTAAATCTTTGAAGATCAAACTTAACTGGAAAGCAAGAAGCTGCAAGAGACTTCCACAAGCAAGAAGTGCAATAGAAGAAACTATTACTATATAACTTATGGTTACATTTAACCATTTCAACTGTAAAATGATGAAAAAGATAAATAAAATACTTATTAAGACAAAAGATAACTATTGCCATTGTATTGAAATTTTTGAAGATCAAAATTTACTGGAAAGCAAGAGGTCAGAAGAGCTTCACTAGCAAGAAGTGCAAGAGAAGAAAGTTTTAGAATATGATTAAAGTTCTATCTAGCTATTTCAACTGTAAAATGATGAGACCTAACTGCCAATCTAGTACTATGCTTAAATTCATAAAGTTAAGGTACCATAGAGGAAACTTCATCAGAATTATCATGAAAGTATCTATAGGAAAGGCACAGGGAAGCTGTTACAGCAGTGGGATAGTAATTAAAGCCAAGATGCCAGCCCAGGACCAATAACATTGCAGATTCTTCTTTGGACATCAGTTCAGTTATGTCCCATGCATGATACATGCTTAGGCGATCATGTATCTTTTGATACATGACTGACAAGGCAGATTATTTTCCCACAGTAGGTTGCCATTTCTTTCTGTGGTAGATCAGTCACCATCCAAGACTATAGAACCCGGTCTGTCCTGTTATTTATCCATAGCTGGGGGAGAAGAGGATTTATACTTTTCCCAAAGGTATTAACACGTAAATGAATGAAAATGGATTTGACTGGAATTCAAACTTGATTCCTCAATCCTAGCCACTATCCATTACTCCACTGTGCCTCCATCTTTTGGATATCAGGAATCTCCAAATATGTAGCAGGAGAACCAGACCATATATGTCAGCAATATTCAAATATGACAACTGGTTGCTGGACCAAGACAGTTAAGTGCTGAAATGAAGCATTCTGGAGTAGTCACACTTTTGGCGGGAAAGGTATAAATAAATAAACTTGATCAAAAGAAGAAATCCTGAATGGATAAAATATTTTCACCTGGCAGATCCTAAAAAATATATAAATGGCTTTGAAAACTTGCTCACACTTCTATTCTGAATCATCCTAACTAGGATACTAGGAACCATTTCAAAGGAGTGAAAAATTAAACTGAAGGAATTTGAGATTGAGAAAGACTTGAGATTTTCCTGACACCGGCAGTCTTAGGATTGGTAATAATGATCAGGAAAGCTTTGCTGTGACTTGATCCCCTGTGGTAAACACTAGAAACTTTTGGTTTTTCGGGAAGAAGCTACCTGAGATGAACTTCCTCCTTACCAATGGAATATGAAGGGAATGAGGAGGAGTCAACTCCGTGTACGTTGCATGATGAGTCCTAGCTGTAAAGGTTTGGACTGATGGTGCCATGGTATGTAGTTCTCCCAAACATCTAGCATGAAAAAAAAAAAGGAATAAGGGTTAGCAATGTTTCAATCAGTGGGAAGGAGTTTGTGTTCTTCACTTTTATGATTAGGTCAGCTTTTATAAGCAATCATTTCTGAGTATCTAAAAAGTAAAGCACACTCATTTCAACCAAGGCAAAATAAATCTTATTGAAATTATTCTCTCATATATATATATATATATATATATATAAGCCAAATTACCCACACCTTGCTGCATGTCACATATTTTTTAATAAGAAAATAATGATTGATTTTAAATCATTTGTGGAGAAAGATGATGCATTTCAATATTACTCAATGACTTTGTCAATGTGATCTCCATCTTCTGGATTTGTCCTCCTTATATTTTGGATAGGAATCATTCCCTTGTTCAAATTTAATTTTAAAAATTTTCAGTGTGGGGTTATTCCCCCCCCCCCCCGAGTCCCCTTTTGATCAAAATGATCTTGCCGATGTGACCTCCATGGTCTGGCTTTGTCCTTCTATATTTTGGATAGGAATCATTCCCTTATTTAATTTAAATCAAAGTGGGGAAAAATTCAGTGTGGGTTTTGTGCTCCCCGGAGCCCTCCATTGATCAAAATGAAATATATTTATCCGGGTACCCTGGGTAATCTAGCTTCAGAATATATATGGTTATGGTGGGGGTCTATCTCCAAAACCCTATTATCCTTCACAACTTTCATGCACAACACAATCTTCAGGTACTGAGTATAGACTGACTGTTACATAATTTTAATAAAAATATCTGGTTACCACCATGTTGGTACAGTCAAATATTATAAGGGGGCTAAAGTTTATTATCTAAAAAAATAAATTTGGCATCTAAAATAAACAGGCTTTTGTGCTACCAATGAAAGATATGTATATTTATTTTTATATTTATTAATATTGCTCTGTGTTATTACATTGAGCAGTTTTATTAAAACCACTATTATCTGAGATATATTTGTATTTTGCTCCTTTTAGTTGAGTGCTGTTATAGGTGTAATAAAAGTATTTATACTTTATATCCGAACCATTATCGGAATATGGAACCAATTAACTTGGACTATTCCACAAAAACAAATTTGATGTGGATATGTACCACAAAGCTATTAACAAAGTTAATAAGTTTTGTAAAAAGGCACCAACAACTGAGAAATAACATCCATAGTAATAGGATTTACAAATTCCACAAAAAAACAGGCATTGATCACGGTTAAAACCACAAACAAATTTCCTAAACAACTCGAAGTGCCTATTACTCAACCCAACTAAAAATAATATTGGTACACTCAACAAAAACATCCTTGAAAGAGCATGCAAATACACAAAAGATGCTCTAAGAATTAACCAGTGGCATAAAACTGCAGAAGCCATAGAATGGTTTACTATTATACAAAGTGTTATGGTCCGGTTCCTTGTACCACGGTGATAGTCCAAGGTAGAACCAATAAAGAAGAACTCAAACACAGGTATGGAATAACACAGATATATTACAAACAGGAATATATACAGAGAAGTAGAAGTGTTAGTATGAACAACCAGGTTTAGTAGAGAGAACAATGTAGTCTCGACCAGTATCACTATTCCAATGTCTTGCATTAATTGTCTGAATGCGACTCTGTTTCGGACTGCCTCTGACTTGACTCTTGACTCGACTTGAACTACTGACAATATTCAGTCTCCCCTCCCGACTGACTCCTTGCCTACTCCTGAGGCGCAGTATTTATTAAGTATGGAATAGTTCATTATTATTATTATTATGGGTAAGATCCCATAACACAAAGGAAAAAATTACCGTCCTATTAGCAATCATGAAATCAAAACCATAAAGCAGGTACAAAAACCTATATTATTCCATAGGTGTTATCTGTGGACCAAAAGAAAGAACAAAGAATTTAACATTGCTATGAAAGCACGATATTCAGCAGAATCATGTGAAATTGTTGGAATTTTGTTATTGTGGTGACTAAGATTTATTTTCAACATTAAGGATGCTAGACTATGTAGAGATGATGGTGTAATTCTCCATAAAAGAATTACAAGAAATATAGACCAGTTGAGAAATGAACTGATAAAACTTTTCAAAGATCCCAAGCTAAATATTACCACTGCTACCAATGCTAAAGTGATCAACTTTCTCAATGTGACCTTGGATTTGAATACTGGTTATTAAAACCATATACCAAAGATCTATATAACCATAGATACATCAGTAAAGAATCAAACCATTTTTATGACATTCTAGATAATTTACATAGATCAGTCCAAGAGTATCTAATGACTCTAGTAATAAGGAAATATATGATAATAATAAATTAAATATATAAAAGCTTTTGAACTAAGCAACCATAAATTAAATTTAGAATAAACTGTGTCTCCTCCTCTGTAACCCTCCACCTTAAGTGTCTCTTGAGACTGTACAGAGTGAATATCATTGTATTAAAAAAAAAAAAAAAAGGCCAGGAAGAGAAAAGCTCGATTCATACCTTTCCTAACCTCTCTGATTTCTAATTCCAAACAGTTATCCATTGCACCACCCACACATTTATAGTTCATTACCCCTCAGAATAAATAAGCCTCCTACCTTCAGAATGCAAGATGAAAGAACATCTCTATTAATGGCAAGGAGATACCGTCTCTAAAAATGAGACACTTGCAGCCTTTATTAAGAGTAATTTTATTAAGTTGTAACTGCTTATTGTACCAAGGCACTTCGAATGCAACTGAAAAACTTTGATGACATAATAGTCATTCAACATAATGTATTATTTACATTATTCAGACTATTGTCCTCATCTTTGTCACCATATTTATTACAACGTTTCGGCCGTTGTACACTCTGGCCTTCTTCAGATGGTTGGAATTTCGAACTGAACCCTTTATTTCACTCACTTGGGTAGACTGTTCTAGTTCCACGTGTCATGTTTGATGGATGTCAGTTATCAGTTATCTCCTGCTAATTTCCCTCTGAAAGTTCTCTACTGCCTTAACCAGGTATTGAACTCACACTCTTTGGGTCCTGTCACTGAATCTAACCAATGCCTTTATCCACTGTGCCATGTGTCCTTGAGGAACTAGGACAGTCTACCCCAGTGAGCGAAATAAAGGGTTCAGTTCGAAATTCCAACCACCTGAAGAAGGCTGGAGCATACAACGACCAAAACGTTGTAATAAATATGCCGACAAAGATGAGGACAATAGTCCGAATAATGTAAATAATGTACATAGTACCTCATCTCAGAAATATAGACAGAATGTATTATTTGTTCATTGCACTGATTTATTTATTTTTTTTTTTTTTTTTTTAAATCATTTCACCCCAAGCAAGGCAATAAAGGCCACTAAGGAGTTACTGGGAGTGAAAGAAACAGAGAGGACAATAGAGGAACAGGATACAAAGAGACAGAAAATGATTATTTGACATTGCGTTTAAATTTTTGAAGATTATAGTTGAAAAGCAGGACACTGGAAGAGAATTCCACAAATGAAAAGTCTGGGAGAAAAAAAAAAACTATTAGAATAGATCTTATGATTACACCTCGCAATATCAACAATGAAATCAGACCTAGTTGCTAATTTAGTACTGCAACAAGGTAGCAACAAGGACATCTCATCAGAACAATTATCATGAAAGTATTTATAAGAGAGGTAAAGGGACTCTGTTACAGCAGTGGGAAATTGACTGAAGCCAAGATACAAGATCAGGGATGATAACATTGCTGATTCTTCTTTGGAAATCTGTCAAGAATCTCTAGATACAAAGTACACACACCAGACCAGATATGGCAGCAATATTCAATTACCAAGTAGCATGTACACTATGAGGAACAAGTTATAGTTACAACTAACAATTTCAGCAGTAAAATTATGTTATAAAATAAAATAAGACATATCTCGGCTGATTTGCAGGCAAATAAACTAATATACTTAAGAGCGAGAGCCGGATGTGAACGGGACAAGACCCCGTTACAAAATGACCATTATCGTCGTCTACGCATAAGCCCAACGCACGAGTTCCGGTCGAAAAATAAAATAATATTTTAAAGTGTTTCTATTTGTCAACCAATAAAAATGCTTCCCTCCTGATTATACTTGCGTCGTTTTTCGAGCCTGTTAAGCCAGAAAAAAATGCCATAAAAGGGGTCACACGGGGAAGTACAACAGCAGTCAACAGGAGGCCAGGAAAGAGACCTATCACAGTCAGTCAGCAGCAGTAGCGCCACGCCAACCAGTGTGAACTACTATGAGAGAGCAATCCAGACCGAGAGCCGGATTATGAACTATACCACAAGGTAGCTGTCTCAAACCCACATGTCCCTTTTGAAATAAATCACGTAAATCTATTTCTGCTGTTGTCATATTCCCTTCTTGCAACCATACGCTTGTTTATAACAATTATGAGACCTAGCTGCCAATGTAATCATGTGCTTAAATTCACTAAGTCAGGGTAGCAACAATGACAGACCATGTGAACAATTATCATGAAAGTATTTATAAAAGAGTCAAAGAGAATCAACAGGGTGGTCCGAAAGTCTTGTCACCCTAACCCTCTCTTCCAAACAGTAGGAGCTCGTGTCAGCCATCTGAAATAGAAAATTATATTATGTATGTATGGGTGACAAGACTTTTGGACCACTATATACATTACAGCAGTGGGAAAACAACTACAGCTAAGATGCAAAGTCAGGTATGATAACTGATTCTTCATTTGAAATTTGTCAAGGATCTATAGATATAAAGCAGATGCACCAGACCAGATATGGCAGCAATATTGAATTACCAAGTAGCAGGTACACTATGGGAGACCAGGTTGAGGGGTTGATAAATATATGATTAGTTAAAGAAAGAAAAAAAAAATACAATACAAAAGAGATGCTAAAAGCACATTTTAACAATTTTTCCCCATCCGCACTACTAAAATGGTCTAAGTCAAGAAAGAATAATACAATTTTTCAGTCTTAGTAATGCAAAGATATTATTAGGACAGGAATGAGAGGAAAAAATCTTTCATTTCATATAATGCTTTTGATGCAACTCTTAATCCTTTCAATCCAAAATAAACCCAAGGAAAAGATATTAATAACTGCAGTCTATTTAATTGCAGTTTGTTTGTTGCATGATAATACTGTAATAAGACACAGGAGAACAGTGTATACCATTATAAAAATAAAATACTATTTATAGTGGTTTATACTAGGTGAGTTCTTTATTCAAGGGAGATAATATCCAACAAGGAGAGGTGACTATGTGATTACTACAAATATAGTTAGGACATTTTTGTCCCACACCTAAAAATTTATTTTTGCATAAAAATTCACTGGATCTCAATTATTAAACACTTCATGAATATTTTTTTAAAAACTTCTTTTTAAATGGTTTAATGAGAAAATTTTTTTAGATAATTAAAAAACTAAAATAACAAAAAAAAATAATAGCATTGGCAATAACAATACAATTCTTTACATTATCAAAATGTTTTTCATTTTCTTTAAGTTTTCTTTTTTATGTAGTAGTCATTGTTACACCCCTTTTATTTCAACACCATATTACTTAAGTTGCAGAATATAAAATGCCCTGCAGATTGAGATGTAGAACAATGAGATGGAGGATAAAATAACCAAAAATTATTAATGAAATTGTTTAATCAAATTCAAACTTTTTATCTGAATATGTACTTGCCTAAATATGAATTTTTTTTCTTGAATATTTTTATTAGGAATATAATTAAAGGAATTTACTTCATTTATATTTTTTGTAAGTTCTCTTTTGTTTGTTTTTGTTTTGTTTTTTTATTTTTTTTCAAAATTAATTTGCACCTGCTCAGAACCAAACCAAATATTGTTTAGAATTTTAAGAACAGAATCCCTGCTTTTATTGTCAGCATGAGAACCAGTTGACAATTGATTATCCCTTCCAAAGTGGAGTTAAAATTGTAAATACAGTTAGATTAAGGAAGCTCAGGAGACCATTTTATATAAATTCTATTTGCTTATTTTTATTGATTTAATTATAAAATATTTGTTCAAGTTTATGACTATAAAGCAGCCATTTTGTTTGAAGTCTGCTCTATTTATCCATTTTTTGAATTTGATTAAAAAGAATTGATTTTTTTCATTAAAAAAATATTCACTTTGCATTCTCATTTCCAATTTTATTCTTATTTTAAATTTTGCCAAATATCTTTTGCCTTTTTTTAAATTTGTAATTGACAAGTAATTCAGTGAATAGAATGCTATTAAAAGAAAATTTTGGTATTTTTTTTCTCTCTCCAACTCTGCTCTCAATTTCATTCTTTTAATATCTTTTACAAATCATAGAATTCTTGGAGAGTTATAGGAATTACATTTTTCTAGCCTGTTGATGTAGTCTGAATGAACATGGCTGCAATATTGGTTACAAGTATCGGTTAATATTGGTCTTTTTATGTTTATCAAATGAAGACTTTTTACCTTTATGAAGAAGGTCTCTGTTTTTCTTTTTAATTTTGTTTTTCTTTTTTTGCACATTTTTGTCCTTTGTCATATTTGCTTTTTCTACACCCAACTTCCCTGAAGGTTTCCTCTCTGTTCTCCTTGTTATTCTTCTTCCTCCTCCTATCATCTTTCTTTTTCACCCTCTGGTCATTTTTTTTTTCCATTATCATCTGAATGACAAGGAAAATTCTGTCATCCCCCTCCTCTTTATGGGTTCATTTTTTTTTCTCCCAACCAACAACTCCTATTTCTTAAATGACTATTAAATTTGTAATTTTCTTAAACATTTTTTTTTTATTTTCTAAATTTATTGCTTTTAGTTTCCAGCCCCATGGAAATAAAAACTTCAATTTTTTTTATTTTTTATTTTTTTTTAATTCCCACCTCTTATCCACATCCATCAACGCCTACATTTTTCCCGTTGACATCATTTTATAATCCAAACACCACAAACTTGTTATTAATCATAATTGTGTTTTGTTGTTTTTTTGTTTTCTGAAAATGCCCCAGGAAGTCTTTTATCCAACAAAGAACTCTTCATTGAAATTTTATTAAATTTTTCCCAGAGTGTAATCAGACAACCTGGTTTGGAGTTTAACTTTCATATTAAATAATAATAATACTTGGAGAATGTTTTTAATTTCCATTTTTTGATTTGAAGATTGGTTTATTTATTTTCTGATGTTTTTAATGTGTAAATAACCTCTTCCACTCATATATTGGGTATTTTAAGAAAAGATCAAAGTTGAGCTGCCTATTAAAGATTTTTTTTATTTATTTTTCTTCTCCTATCACTCTTGCTAGGCAGAGTTAATATTGACTTGTACTTCCTTATGGTGGATGGCTAGTTTTTTTTTTTTTTTTTTTTTTTTACTTGGCCAGTAAACCTAAGAGTCATATGAATTGCAGCCTGAGAAAGGTAATCTAAACTTTGAGATAGTCTTTCACACTGATATTAATATTTTTTAATTTATTTTCCAATAGTGAAGATGTAATTATTTTCACTTATTAAATGAAATTATTACTTGTTCTCCTATTTTATTTCCCCCCCCCTACACCATGTTACTTCCTATAATCATAACTTGCTTTTTGGGTGGCAGGGTTGCTTATTTAATGGGACAGTGCAGGGAGAAGTGGATACATGCTTTTTCTTACAGTAACCAATCTCAACTAAAATTTAAACTTTGCTAATTCTACTTTATGTCACTCTGCACATGCAGCTAACTTTTTTTTAGCACCTACATCTCATATATATATATATATATATATATAATCTACAGGGTGCAATGGATAAATTGTCCTGTAAATTACAAAACATGAAAATAACACATCTCATTTTAACAGATTTATTTACCAAAATTACACAAAAATATCTTGAAATAATAAAGAGTAAATTTATTTATTAAACACGCCATTAGCTTTAACCACAGCCTCCAGACGACTTTGGCATCTCCTGCAACTCTTCAGGACAGTCTCCTTGTTTAAGTTGGTGAATGTTGCCATAATCCTTGCCTTCAGTTCCTCTTTAGTGTTACAAGGAGTTTTGTTGATCTCCTGCTCAACTGCGCCCCACATATAATAATTGAGGGGGTTGCAGCCTGGGAAGTTAAGTGGCCAGATGTAAGGAGTGATGTGGTCACAGAAATTGCCTGACAGCCATGACTGAGTACTCCTACTTGTGTGGCATGGTGCAGAATCCTGTTGCTAGAGATAAGGTCTTTCAGCAGCCACTCTCTTAACGTGGGGCAGGACTACCTTCTCAGGGCACTTGATGTAGGTCTCTGTGTTGAGTCTGAGGCCCTGTGAGAAGATGAATGGAGGCATAACATTGCCATCACCAGTAATCACTTCTAGCATGATGATGTTAACTGGATATATCATCCAACTCTTTCCGAATCCTGTGCACTGTCCTCAAATTGACCTGAAATGTCACTATTATTTACTTAAATAAATTGTATTCATAAAAATAACATATAAACAGAAAATATATTAAATAGTTTACGGATTTAATCCATTTCATTATATGTTGTTATTGTTTACATTAAGATACATTTCATGAGCAGATATGATCAATTGAGAAAAATCATTGAAGATTGGGTGTTTATAAACAGTAAATTGGACTTTGCTAACCAGAAACTCCTCTGTAGCTAAATGGTATAGCACATCAGATCAAATGATGGTTTCCATATATGAATACAGGTTTGATTCCTGTTAGGAAAAGCATATTTTCTGCAAAATTTCTCAATTCAGGTCAGTAAATGTAATTAATACTGTTTAATTAAAAACAGTTTTTACTTAAATTGTATTTATAAAAATAATGTATAAACCAAATATGTATATGTGGCGGACATGAGACAGAACCTGGGACGAGCACAACTGGTCGCGACTTGCCTTGTCCCCGCCAAAAAAGAGCCCGTATTTGCTTAGCATGTAAAGCTACTGCAGTTGAAATGAGGGAGAGAAAAAAAGCACTTACCGCTCTGACGTAATCCATCCTCGGCCAGATAACGTAAAAGAATGAGGGGGGACTGGCATCGCATTTTTATCCAATAACGACGCAATGCATTATGGGACATGGACGCAATGAATTATGGGATCACAGGAAGACGCAAGGGATTATGGGTACATGAACAACTATAAAAACAACTACTTTTTTCCAAGTCGGCGAGTTCTTCGAGGGACGTTCACAGTTGACGGCTAGAACGGGCAGTTAGTGTGATTTGGAGACAGAACTCAGGAAGGAACAACTCAAGTTTGAAATACCAGCTGGGAGAGCTTGAATTTACGCGCTGGTTACTGTTTTCTTCATTTGCCTCAAGCTATTTCGGCATATTGATTCTTCAAAATGGAAGGCAAGTCGCAACCAGTTGTGCTCGTCCCAGGTTCTGTCTCATGTCCGCCACAGTATATATATAAAATTTGTTACTTAGCTGATTGATGTTACCTTCAGCATCTCAACTTCAGAGTTTTGTAGACCAACTCTTGAGAAATCACTCCGTCCACTTGTCAGGCATATAAGCAAATGACTGTTTATATTTTTTGTTTATACTTTTCATTAATGCAAGTTGATTTTCTTCTTTTTTTTTTATACTTTACTTATATACACCTCTCTCTCTCTCTCTTTAAAGAGAGAGAGAAAGATGTATATAAATGCAATCAATGAAATCTTAATGAGACATTTAGTATTATAAACATTATATTTAATGGGTACAAATGTTTGAGTAAACATTTTTTTTAACAAACCTTAATGGTCAAACAGCCTAGAGAACCCTACTATTGAAAGGTACATTTTCTTTAGTAGGACTCTCAATCCAGTTGATATTGATATCTTTGTTTAAAAAATAGGATATATATCCAAACATGTATCCACTAAACACAAGCTTTATAGTTTTTATATATATATATATATATATATATGATAAAGTAGTGTACAGTGAGTGCTGGTGGCAATAAAACAGTGCTTGATCTATGCTAGAATTCATACCGATAATAAATATACATTTTGTTCTTCAGCATTTATCAGAGGAAAACCATGCCTAACCTACCTAATGAGCTTGAGTGAATGGATGATAGAACAAGGTTTAGGAGAGAGAGCAAAATCAACATTTGCTAAGAGCTATAAAGAGCAGGAAGTTGTGAAGAGCCATGACTGCCAATGCCTTGAAGTGATATGGCAAAAGATATCACATATTGAAACTTTTCAGTGTCTGTATCTGCTAATTTGTATTTTCATACCTTGAATTCAAGCATTACTGGATACTTGACATCAATTCCAAAAGTGGTCAGAAGATCTTTGGAAATGTTAATAATTCCTATCTTGAAATCATCCTTGTTGGTTGGGGCATCAGAATACATCTATCTTGAATGCTGTCTCCAGCTCCCTTGTAGATGCTGGATATTGTGTAAAGACTTCACTGCTACATCCCATAACTGCTTATTTCAGCTCTTGTCAATTGAACTTGTTGGCCACAAAATTCATTGAAAATTACCTGAATGCCCCTCTAACCAATTCATAGCACCTAGAACCTGATGACATTATGCATTATCCTGCTTAATAAGACTTTTTTGTTGGGGTCTATGAATGCATGCAATATGGCCACGAAGAGTGAAACAGGCTAATTACTATTCGATGACAAGTTCAGTCAGACCATGCCATGTAAATACACCCAACATTGTTATGGAAGCACTACCAACTTCCACAGTACCTACTTAATAACTGGGCTCTATGGTGTCATGGTTTCAGTACCATACCAAAATCACTGAAACTGACTTATAGGCCCATGCCGCACATTTCAAGTCTTCCAGGGTTCAATTGGTGATGTCTTGAGCCGAGGGGAGACATTGTCTGGTGTCATTGTGTTAACAGGGTCACCCTGGCTAGTTTTCTGCTCCTATATTGTTTTTATACAAATGTTCATCTAATGCAAAGCCAAAGAACCACTCAAGGTAGAGGGTTACTGTGCGGTGTTGCGTGAGCATTAGAAAGGGCAGGAAGTGAAATTCATGGGGTTATGCAGGAAAGATAACACTTAACCCCAGACTTGAAGAGGTCAATATTGTAATGATTAGGAAAACATCCTGTTGGCAATCTATTCCACAAAGCAATAGTTCTTGGGAAGAAGCTGTCTGAGGGAATCTTATTAATGGAATAAGAAGAGAATGGGGAAGATTCACTATTGTGTCTGTGGCATGGCAAGTCCCAATTGTAAAGGTCAGGGGTAGTGGGACTAAGGAATGTAGCATGTTAGAAACATGCACTGGAAATAGCAATAGAGCAGTGAAAGACTTGTGATGTTTCAGCTGTGAAGAAAGGGGTTGTAGGGTAAAAAATAATTCATCACCCGCAAAACCATGTAGACAGTTTTGAACTCTATCGAGACAAGCAAGTGAGGATTGGGCAGCTCCAGACCAGATATGGCAGCAATACTCCATTTTTGGTCTGATCTGACTCTTGTAAAGAAAGAACAGGGCATAAGAAGTCAGGTGCTTTTAAAGTGATACAAGCTGGAAAGTGAGGATTAGGCAGCTCCAGACCAGATATGGCAGCAATACTCCATTTTTGGTCTGATCTGACTCTTGTAAAGAAAGAACAGGGCATAAGAAGTCAGGTGCTTTTTAAAGTGATACAAGCTGGAAAGTGAGGATTGGGCAGCTCCAGACCAGATATGGCAGCAATACTCCATTTTTGGTCTGATCTAGCTCATGTTAAGATGAGGTGAGGATTCAAATACTTAAGAGAGCATTACAATGAACCAACCATTTTCCAGCATCTTTAACAATAGACAGATATATGAGTTCCACTCGAGGTCTGGGGGAGAGTTTGATTCAAAATAGGTGTTTAAGAGAAGGAGCCTTCTTGAGAAAACACATTCAGGATCTGTTGTGGTGATGGAATGTTACTATTTTAGTTTTGGCTGTATTGGATTTTACAAGTCTCTATTTAGCAACGAGGGCAAGGTCAGAGGAGAGATGTGCTGCTAGGTTCTGGTCATCCACATTTTTGGAGGTACAACAGTTTATTGGTGCATCATCTGCATAGATACTCACCGATGATCAGAGTATGCTTTTAGACAGATCATTAATATAAGTAGAAAGAGGGTAGGAACTCTGTAGGTCATCAGCATTGATCTTCTGATACCCCATATGAGTTAATGATTACTGAACTGACCTAATGGTTATGTGTCTGTTTCCTCCTGCATTGAATGTGGATATGATCTAAGCCAGTATCACTTGTCTGTAACTTCAGAGAATTTTAACAAGATGCCTCTGGTCATAATCACTAAGGACCAATAGTCAGCCATTGTAAAGTAGTGCCTGGTGTCATTGTATTATCACCCTAGTGGATCTTTTGTTCCCATATCCCATATGAGTTAATGAATACTGAACCGTTCTACTGAATATGCATCTATCCTCTCCGGCATTGGTTGTGATTTGAGCCAGTGTCGTATGTCTGTTTCTGCAGATAAATGGTGGGTTAAATATTTCCTGAACTCAAGAGCATAAAACAAATAATAATTAACAATTTCTCTAACTATATAGTTGATAAACAAATTAAACTAAAATTAGTAAAAGAAATAAAACAAACAAGAATAAAAAAATAATTTTAAAAAAATACTGTTAGACTATTCTACAGGTATTAACTACACAATAATTGCAAACTAAAAGAAAAAGATTGCAAGAAACCTAATATATAGTCACATATCACCTAGAAACAAAATTAAACAAGTTAAACTCCTTATTTATTACTAAAAACCTCCAATACATGATCTGATCAAAATGTATTGAGAATGTTGCTTAATTAATAGTTTGAAGAGTGAAGCTGCTTGACACAGATTGACCTTGAACTCTGTTGCACATACAAACTAAATTATAACATTCTCATTTACATTGTTTATAGCAGTGCTTGGAAAGAGTGTGTAGAGTGTGGTCATCTTACCACACCATAGAGGCTCCATCAGTGACCATGGCTTGTGCAGCAATTTTTGACCAAGAACAACATTCTCACTTTAAAAAACATTCATATTTAAAAATCAAATCCCACTCGAAAGGAACAAGAATTCAAAATGTTGAGGAAATCTAAGAGAATGCAACAAGGCAGCTGCTCACTATCCCAAAAAAGGAATGCCAGGAATTCTTCCATCAATGGAAACAACACTGAATAAAGTGTGTGACTTCGGAAGATTTAGTGCCAAATTGATATGTATTGTAGTTTGCTTTTTATAGCACCAATCTCAATACTTTCTAATCAGACCTTGTATAATTATTACCAACAAGACAACAAAAAAATTAAAGCTTCAACAAACCAATGCTGTCTATGAACTTATTTGCAAAATATTTCTCTAATAATAATTCAACCAATGCATACATTGGTTTCACAACCACTACATTATCATACTGTTTCATGTGTCATTTATCTAACAACTTGATTAAATCACATATCACCAACCAACACAAGAAATTTGACAAATCCTCACCAACAGCACAAAGGTGTTATATCACATAAACTGTAAAAACAACACAACCCAACATCAAGGAAATTTGATCAAATTTAGGAACAAACATACTAAATATATTTCAATAATAATTTTTTAAAAAACTGTCACATGAAAAAACTGACATAAAAAAAATGTTTTTGATAAGGGTTACCGATAGCCAGCCAGAAGTACTTAGGCAATAGACAGTTTATCTCTAAATATGTACTGGAATCCAAGAAAATAAATTGAAATACAGAAAAATGAGAATAAAATAATGGAATTGAAAAAAAAAATGCAATGTCACCAATGCTCAAAATTAACAGTTGCCAACACACCAACAGCTGCTAAGACACACAAGCATTTAGAAGTGCTTGTCACAACACTTGAAACTTAGTGATTTATACCCGGCATCCAATTGGTAAGATAACAAATTTGAATACTCAGCTGATTTCTTTATTAACGAGCTTATGAAACAGCTCAGATTTTTACTTTCCGTAGAGAATACTTACTACACATGGGAATTTCATCCAATGAGATATGTAACTTTCATTGTTACAAAATACTTAAGGATCTTTCATTGGTCCTTAACCAAATTTTTGTATTTGGGCGGCAATCTCTTTCTATTGCATGTTTTATTAAAATGACTGACAATGTGGTATTTATAAGTTGCTTTATTGTGTGCAAACTAGAGATTTGTCTTTTAGACAAGTGAAAAATATGCTGAAATCAGCAAATAACAGATATGCTCTTAAGCCAAAATAAAGAATTTTTATTCTCAAGAGGCATGGTATGGTGGAGTAATGGATAGCAACTCAGATTGGGGGATCAGAGAGACTAGTTCAAATTCCAGTCGAATCCGTTTCATTCACTTATGTGCTAATGCCCTTGGGAAAGGTACGAATCTTCTTCTCCCCCTCCAGTCATGGGTAAATAGCAGAACAGACCAGGTTCTATAGCCTTGGATGGCAACTGGCCTACCACAGAAAGAAATGGCAACCTACTGCATGAAAAAAATCTGCCTCATCAGTCAAAAATACATGACTGCCTAAGCGTGTATCACGTATGGCACATAACGGACTGAATTCTTTGTGCACTCCTAACATTGGGCTAAAAAATTATGGGGGAAAAAAAACCTCTCTTGTATGTAATACACTCTGATTTCAAAATTTGTAGCAGTTACTGAATAAAAGTAAGAACTTACAGTGACGATTGAAAGTTTGTGACCTGCCCTCAGACATTGTCAGTTGTTGTAAAATATTTTTAAATAAGCCTATTAAATATGCATCTAAATATTTTTAAATAAGTCTATGCATCTAAATATTTTTAAATAAGCCTATGCATCTAAATATTTTTAAATAAGCCTATTAAATATGCATCTAAATATTTTTAAATAAGTCTATTAAATATGCATCTAAACACCAATTTGTAAAGCAGATTTTTCTAATAATGAACACAAACAAAAATGGATATATTAGAATTATTTATTAATACAAAAAGAAAAGGGGCTGAACTTTATTGCAGGGGTTATTGTTTCATTACAAAAGGTATAAATTCAAACTTTAATTGAAAAATGTATAAATTCATTCAGTCTCCCTAAAGTGCCACATGATACAACTGAAATGAATAATACATTGAGTAGGAAAGATATTTTTAATTTTGTACAGAATAGTTTTTATCAGGGAAATCAGTGCATACATTTCTGCTTAGGAATAAACACCACCTGCTTTTTCCCTTGTACCTATTGTTGACACATTTTGACTTGCATGTCAGGTGTAGAAGCCATAAGAAAAGTGCGAAAATATTGGTCATTGTTAACATTGTTTTGAAGCTGTTTATTGAAGCTTATATGGCTCAGACAAAGGTATTTTCTCTAACTGGTGTTTTGAATATGGAGATTAGGTTTGTGTGATAAAAAGACTGTGTTGTGTCATTTGTCTAAATTGGGACAGCCTGGCAATATTGAAAATTGGCCTTTAAAATTCTGGTTTATGCCTTGAATCTGGAAATCTTGGCTTATGCCTTGAATCTGGAAATCTTGGCTTATGCCTTGAATCTGGAAATCTTGGCTTATGCCTTGAATCTGGAAATCTTGGCTTATGCCTTGAATCTGGAAATTCTGGCTTATGCCTTGAAACTGAGAATAAGAATGCACAAATACATGGTGCAACAAAAATACCACCTCCCACGTATACCTCTCAGAAATACCTCCCACATAATGGTAAGACATTAGTCACAATGGTGTCTTCATTTAGCGAATGTCTTGCCATTATGTGGGAGATATTTCTGTTGCACAGTTTTTTGCTTTCTTTTTAAAGCACTGCAGTTTTTAGAAATGACAAAAAAAAAAAAGAGTTCTAGATTGCTATGTGATGCCCATCCTCTCATATGACAGTGAATGCTGGATAATCTCTCCATGGACAAGGCAGTAGAAATGTGGTTCTAGAGGAGGATACAGAAAATCCCACAGATGAAGTGAGTAAGCACGAAAAAGGATAAAAAATGAAGATAAAATGAACAGTAGTGCATAGGAAATTAGTGTTTCAGCCACTAATTCTGTCTCTCATATATATATATATATATATATATAAACACACACTTAAATGTATGTGTATACATGTAGTCACAGATGTAGACACAAATACATGCACACACATAAAATACACAAGTGTACACATGCATGCAGTCAACTGTATTTGGAAATTGCCCAATATTCACTTTGTTTTATTATTCTGCTTGTTTATCTATACAACTGTTGTTATTTTTTTGTTTGTTTATCTTTTTTTACCTCGGAACCATGTTTAATCGATTTCCCAACCCTTCTGAGTTTGAATCGGTCACACTTCCTGACTGAAAAACTGACATGACAAACATTTTAGTAAACAGGAATCTGGAAATGCAAAAGAGAGGAGTTGGACATAGTGAAGAAGGAAAAGTAAGAAAGCTTGAGGAAAATGAAGACTAAGGGGATAGCATTTATAGAAAGATTCAAATGAGAAGGAAACCTTGAAAGACAGTGATCTTCTCTGTGTCACATACCTTCAGAACATAGATGGTCATGGCTCTCTACAACTTCCTTTCCCTTGTGGCATTTAGCAGTTTTTTTTTTCTCCCTTTGCTAAGGCTACCCCCACCTCATTCTGCCATCCATTTACACAATCTCGTCAAGTAAGTGGCTCACTGCTTTCCCTATCTCTCTTCCCCTGCGAGGTTTAAGTCAGCGGTTGCTAAATGGTGCAGTACACCTAATAGATGTGACAGAAGAGGGTAGCAAGTGAGGCAGAATGATTGAAAGAAAAATATTTAGAAACAGTTTAAAAAAATTCATATGTAATTACATGCATGAGTCTCAGTATAAAATAGTTACAAATAATCATTTATAAACAAACATTTAATTTTATCATTGTGATATTTTTGCATTATATCAAGTATTAAGAATATCTTAACTAACGTCCACAAATTGGAGGAGAGAGTTATCAATGATATTGTTCTGACTTTGAATCCGTGGTTATCTCCCTTTAACCCTCTCTCTGTTATTTCTTATTTTTAAATGTACTTTTTATTACTTAAAATTTGGTGAGGTGCAAACAAATTTTAATTCCCAAAATGCAGCCCAGAGAAAAAAAATTTTGGAAACTATTGGGTTTAACTTTTGCAAGCCCCTTTTTTTTGTTTCCTGCATTATTTTTGTTTAGTTTTTGGTTGTTGTCATTGTTTTTGTGTGTTTTGTTTTTACTGTTTCATTGATGTTTTGTAAAAATAAATTTAAAGATGGATTTGAATGTGATTTCTAATATCAATTAAAATACTTTAGAAGATGTAGAATTTTTGAAATATGTAAAACAATGATGAAATAGTAAAATAAATTTGTGAAGCTGACTCAACCAGCATTATTAAGAACATAGCATCAATAATGGCATCAATTTAATCTACAATGTTTTATGAGATTAACAGTGTTTAGAAATAGTTACTCATGTACACTTTGGTTAAAACAGCTTGTATCTCATATTTGATGTCTTGCTTATCTTAAAGACCATTGTAGAGAGTTCAATCCTCACTAAATGCCCAACATTTGCAGCTTTGATCTGTACAAAAATATCCTTACTATACTAACTAGGGTCCACAAATTGGAGGAGAGAGTTATCAATGATAATGTTCTAACTTTGAATCCATGGTTGTCTCTTTTTTAACCCTCTATTTTTTTTTATTTTTAAATGTAATTTTTATTACTTAAAAGAAGTGCATGACTATGGAGTGTGTTAGGAAGGAAAGTGGTAAGTAACCTGCCTAAAGAATGGGGTGGGACTGTTATTTAAAAATACAAAGATTGCAAAGAGCTACAAAGAATAAAAAGTTGTAGAGAGCTATGATCCACCCACATCCTGAAGAGACCAAGCACATTTTCTTACTTTATATGAATTGTTTTGCTAGCTTGCGCACTGAAAAGAAAATTAATCTGTTTGCCTCGTGTAGATCTTAACATAGAAATCACTAAGAAACAGCATTGTAGCAATGTTGCCTGGCTGTACTGGCTTTTTTTTTGGGGGGTGGGGGGGAATTTACTGGAAATATGTGACTATAAAAACACTGATGATTTCTTCTGAGCACTATTTATCTTTCAAGGGAATATTCTACAGTACAGACTAAGATAAACAGCATGTGCCAACACACAAAATAATGAAAATATGACATAAAACACATTTGACTGTACACTCCAGTATGTCAAAACTGGTTTGGAAATAGTACAAGGCACTAGTTAGTTTCTAACTTAAACACTAGGGATCAACATTTACGGTGACTTCAAAACTTATATATAGGTCAACAGCGGGTAATGTAAATTTTATAAAGGTGTATCAGTATGCCTATAGCAGCAGAAATGTCAAAAATGTATAAATTTTAATCCTTTTGAGTTTGTATACAGTGTACCCAAAAGATTATTATTGTGCCCCAAACAAGAAAAGATAAATTCTCTAAGCATTCTTTCCCATTATATGTCCCTCACCCAAAACCTTCAGCCATCTTTTTGCTGATCATTAGCAACAGTTTCTTCCCTTGAACTTCCTGTTTGTGAAACTCCCATCCAGCTCCATGCTTTTTAGTTAACTTTAATCAGAAATAATTTAAATGCAACGTCAATTATTAATGTTTCCATTCCTAATTCTTCCACATCCTGTAACCCCTTGTGTCTTAGTGGCTTTACTAATTAAATTGGCGATACCAATTAAAAAAAGTTCCTTTGCTTATTAAAACTTTCCTGTTTCTCACATGCCTATGCATGACATTCCTAATATTTATTTGTAGGATCATATCTCTGTTGTTTCAGGTTCACTTTTTCATCTGGAACAAAATTGCCCCATATATAGCATTTTCTGATTGCTTAATACAGTTTACCTTTTCTGAAAGGCATCTTTTATTATTCCTTTGCAATCTGTCTTGTGTGCATTCCACCATCTGTTATCATACGACACAGATAGTCAAATTTTGTCACCTGCTTGATTTTGACATCCCTTATATATAACTCACAGTTTGAGCTGTTCCTTTTACAGGCAGCCATGATAAGTACATTCTTCTAGCTTTCTTCAATTTGTTCTTTCTTTTTTTTAATGCCATGACCACTCAGAAGGGAGATAGTGATGACTCTCCACAAATTCTTTATCTTTGTTATTAATCCTGGTTGAACATAACAGTTGCTCTAAGAGATTCCACTGACTTAAAGATCAAATCTAACCATTTACACCTCTCCCCTCATTCAGTGATCTCCCTCTTTCTCTTGGCAGTATATTTGCTTTTACATAAGTAATATTAGTAGGAGCAGTATTATTTTTATTTCTGTCATATGAAACCTTGTCAGTTTTGATTTTGTTACAAGATGAGACCTTGTCATATATTATTATTCATTTTGGACTAGTATTTACTTTGATTTACATTTTGTTATTTGATGAAGCAATGTCTGCCATTATTAATTTTAAAAGGTATTTACTTTAATTTTAATTGGTTGCTTTTAATCAAGAACAGATTTTCTCAAGGCATCTAATTTTTATCTTTTATTTCTGATCAGTACTCTCTTCTCGAATCCATTACATTCACTTACATGCTAATACCCTTGGGAAAGGTATGCATCCTCTTCTTCCCCAGCTATGGGTAAATAGCAGGACAGACCGGGTTCTATAGCCTTGGATGGCAACTGGTCTACTGCAGATAGAAATGGCAACCTACTGCATGGAAAAAATCTGCCTTGTCAGTCACGTATCAAAAGATACATGATTGCCTAAGTGTGTATCACATATAGCACATAACTGACTGATTCTCAAAATAGAAAGGGGTGTACTGTGAGAGAATTGAAAATCCTATCGGGATTCATCATTGGCAGCCACAATCTTAACAACATAAGATATGTAGATGACACAGTGCTGATAGCAAATATGGTAAAGAAATTGCAAAACCTCCAAGGTAGAGAAGGAGAGTGAAAAGAAGGGACTAAGCATAAACTACAAGAAGACATATGTATGGTCATCAGTAAAAGGATGAGCCCGAAAAGCAATTTACAGGTTGGGAACACTAAAATCAAGCAGGTGCAGAAATTTAAATATCTGGGAAGTGTTTTAACAGTGGACAGTAAGTGCAATGCTGAGATTTAAAGACATATTGGGATGGCCAAAGGCACATTCCAAAAGCTAGGTAAAATATTACAAGACAGGAGGATTTCTTTGGTAACAAAGAAAAGTGTACTGAGCTGCTACATGACATCTACCCTCCTTTCAAAATTTTTGCTAACGTCTCTGCATAGTTGCTCCTCGGTCTCACCAATATGCCTTATCTCATCCTTCAGCTGTTGAAATGTTGTTGGCATAGACATTACTTTTGAGATGATTCCAAAGGAAGAAATCTAAAGGCATCAAGTAGCATGATCATGGTGGCCAATTGACTTCACTGTTTCGAGAGATAATGTGACCTGGGAACTTCTCATTTATTTCTGTTTGAATGACCATTTTCATAATAGGCTTCAATAACTTTAACACGTTATTTGATTGGCAATTTCAACCATGGAAAGATTAACAAAGACTTAAGTTGTTAAAACTGAAGGTAAAATAAAAAATCATTAGATGCTTAAACTTAATTCACATTTAAAATCAGTCCGAGTTATTGGAACACCCTTTATATAGATTCCAGTTCATCATTTCAGTCACTCTCTTTGTTTAAACAATCATGTGATTTTAAATATTGCTTGTAAACTTTTTGGACCCCTTTATTCACTATTTTAGCTATCAAAGTTTATCCTGAGAAAGATCTCTGAAGGAAGTTACACCGTTTGATGTGTATGTACTTTGTATGTTCAGAATAGACTAGTAATGATATGTACATGTAATTTTGTGACATTAAGGGTTGTTTAGCTTCAGATGATCTTTATATAAGTGTCATTTTGTCATAAAACTTCATTATCATTGTTTTAAAAATAAAAGCTGTTTTTGTCATCGCACTAACATCAGTACTAAAGGAAAGAGAGGTTGTCGTCCGACATGTCATCCAAATATGTGTGTGTCAAAAAAAATTTAATTTAGGTCTCTGCTATGTTGTTAAAAACATTTTGTGAAAAAGATAATGCTAAAAAATAAATTACCCAGCCGGATGTAATTGTCGGGAGGTTTCAAAAAGTAGAAGGCTTGTCAGAGGCTTCAGGGATTCTCGTAATTTTTCTCCTAAAAAATGATTCTCCCACTCTCAAACATTGATTTTTTTTTTTTTTTTTTTTTACTGTTATTTATTAATTAAAAAATAACTTTACTTTGGACTTTGTCTCCTTGTTCTGTTGTTTTTTCATTTTCTTTTTTTTTCTTTTTCTTATTTTCGTTTTCTTTTTTCCTTTTCTTCCTTTTTCTTTCTTCCTTTTTCTTTCTTTTTCTTTCTTTTTCTTTTTCTTTCTTTTTCTTTTTCTTTCTTTTTCTTTTTCTTTCTTTTTCTTTTTCTTCCTTTTTCTTTTTCTTTTTCTTTCTTTCTTTTTCTTTCTTCCTTCCTCTTTCTTTTTCTCTCTCTCTTTTTCTCTCTCCCCACCCCCAAATTTTATTTCCTTTATATTTTTAACAAACCTCAAATTATTATTTTTTTTTTCTTTTTTTTAAATTTCCCTAAAAGCGTGTGTTCAATTTAATTTCAGTGTCTCTTCCAATCTGTCCTTTCTGATCTGTATCACTGCTTGGGATATTCCACACAACCCACATCCACACCTCATGTGGTGTCATTAGGTACATGGAGAGGCGAATTTTCTCCACTTAGGTTGCAGCATATAAGAAAGATCCTATTACAAATAATACAGCTTGACTACCATACTAACACAAACAACCTTTTCAACTCTCACCTTTTTAAAAAAGCCTTCCAGTCTCTTCCAAATTTAGTCCCCTCTTCCCTATGACCTCTAAATCACCTCTTTGTCAAAAGTAATTGGAATATGGCTTTTACTTTTCAGATAAATCCTTTTCTCTCAGGAACACATACGTACATTAGGTTGATGCAAAAGCTTTTGACACCTTTTTTTGCCTACCATCTTTGAAGTTTGCTCAGCTTTGTCCAATGCTTTAAGAAAATGGGCTGCACAAACTTTTTCTTCTTCTTCTTGCTTGATGCAAGAACAGTCATTTTTGGATGGAAATTATAAGAATTTAAATAGAAAAAAAATCTATGGCTTAGTCCAGGAGAGCTTTCAGCATGTTATTTCTTTTACACTAATATTCACCCAAAACACTGCCCAAGAGCCACTCAAGGTAGAGGGTTACTGTGTAGTGTTCTATGAGCATGAGAAAAGGCAAGAGGTGAGGTTCATGGGGTTATTCAGGAAAGATAATGGTTAACCCTAGACTTGAAGAGGTCAAGTTTGTAGTGATTGGAAAAATATCCTGCCAGGAGCCTGTTCTTGGGAAGAATTGTCCAAATGGAAATTACTTCTTTCTATTAGAATACAAACGGAAGGGGGATAACTCATCATTTTGTACGTGGCATAGCAGATCCCAGTTGTAATGTTCAGGAGTGGTGGGACTAAGGAACGTAGATCGTCAAAATACATACCATGGAAATAGTTATAGAATAATGAGAGGCTTGCAACATTTTGACTGTGGGAAAAGGAGTTGTAGGGTGGAAAATAATTCATCACCCACAAGGTTAAACAGAATTTAAAAGTTAGAAAAAAACTATTGTGTTTGGTAAGACTCAAAGGGAATTCTTAATTTTGATTTGCTAAACCTTTGAAAAAAAATTGTGAGAAAAAAAAAACTTGGAAGTCAACCTGTGATTTTATGATTTAGCAGTGCTCATCCTAATGTTGCAAATGTGATGCAGCAAAGAATCATGGAGATGGTATGGAAAGTTCATGCACATGGTTCAATCATTTTCTTTAATTTTGTTCCATGCAGGGTGCAATGACAAAATCAAAAATGATATTAAGTTTAGTACTGTAGCAATGTCTACAAAATTTTACAAGTATTTTTTCCCTGTACTAAAATAACATTTTCCACATTTTTGATTATTATTTGTCAATCAAAACTGTAGTCAGTTTCATCATGCTTGGCCTAAAATTCCTTGATCTGTTCACAAAACAGCGCCACCCAAGCCATATCCACCACATGTGTCTCTTGTTTGCTACCCAAAATCACACTGCGATGTCACCTTGTCAAGCACTTTTTGTAGCTTGAGTGACAGGTCAAATTTGCATAGGTGCAAAAACTAGTCTCATGAGACAATCCAGACTTAAATATATGACTTGTAAAGCTGCCATTTTCTTTTTGGGATACTTTACATGCAAGACGCGTTTGAACCCCTTTCTACCTGGAGCTAAGCCATTTTCTCTCATGTTACAAAAGCAAAAGAAATAAATTCAATGTAAACAATCAAATAAAAAAAGAAGGGGTTTTCTTGTAGGCAAAATTGGGTGAACCGAAAGGTTATACTATAAGTACCAAATTCTAGGAGGTGCAATCATATATTTTAAGCAGTTCAAAGGATTGTTTTGACCACAACCATATTAGCATATGTATTTGCATTCCTAGAAACAGCCAGAAAATAGGAACATTTTTAACCCACCAAAATTAATGAGATTGTTATTTTCATTTTTAATTTCAGTTAAGTAGTTAGTGAAAATGGATGTATGGGTAGTGTAGTGCATAAGGACTTAGAATGAGAAATCAAAGAACTGAGTTTGAATTTTGTCGAGTTTGTTGCATTCACTTGCACGCAAATAACATTAGGAAAGGTATGGATCCATCTCTTCTACCCACCCATCTATGGGTTGAATTGCAGGAAAGACTGGCTCTTATAGCCTTGGGTGGCAACAAGTCTACCATAGAAAGAAATGTCAACCTACTGCGAGAAAATCTTCTTTCTAGTCAGTCATGAATCAAAAGAGACATGAATATCATGTATAGCACTTAAGTGACTTGGTCAAAATAAGTGAAACCCCATTTGGTACCATCATTTTAATCCCTAATGACTTCATTTCTTTCATCTCTAGAGAGGGTTTTAATAGGACAGCCTGATCTTTCAAGTTTTTGTTTGCTGCCTGCCTTAAAAAAATGTGAACTGAAAACCATAGAGAAAGTTGTTTTTTGGGGATGGGGATTGCTAAGTCATTGTCAAGAAAAATCATGGAATTTACAGATTATTTTTTTTAATCTTTTAAAGAGAAAAGCAAATTGTGGATAGCCTTGATATATTCGAAATGTTGATTGATTGATTGTTTTTTTTTTTTTTTTTACAGCTTATCAAACATTTGTGGGTTATTTAAAGTTGAAACATATTTTTGGGTTTATAAAAATAATTTGTTTCTTCTTTACAAGTGAATATTACATTAATTTTCTAACAATGATTTCTTCCAGATAGAAATCCTACTACCCATAGCTGAAATTCTACTATTTAACCCATATCTTCTGCAGTGCTATTTATGCATATTGTAATGTAACAAACTAGATTTCTCATTCCAAGCTGCTCACCATTAGATCACTTACACATCCATATTCTAAAGGAACATGACAAGGAGGATATTATATAAAAGACAATAGGAAAACTGTAATGGTAGCCGACGTGTTTCGTCCAATGTCGATTTTTTTCAAGGCAAAAATGAAATGAATTTATTAAACAAAGTAACTAATAATAACAAAACAAAATGTCCTTAGCAACTGGAAGAATTTAGAGAACGCTATTTTCATACGGTTAACTGAAATTACATCATTTATTGTCACATGTGGAGATATTGTTTTTATTGCTGTATTGGCAGATTCAATCATTTTCTTTTGATTTCTTGATACTGTTCTGTATGTGTGTTTGGGAGAATGTTTTTTAACAGAATTACTTCTCTCTCAAACACACGTACAGAACAGTATCAAGAAATCAAAAGAAAATGGTTGACAGAAGGACAGAAGGTGTAGAGTACTTTATGAATTGGAATCTGTAAAAAAAAAAAAAAAATCTCCTTCTTCCACAAAAACATATTTTAAAGTGTCAAAATTAGGCCAAGAAATACATGAAAACTAACTTTTTCACAGATGAGTGAAACTTGATAGACCTGATGGATGGGCCAAAGGATAGATTTTAACCAATTCAGACGTACCTATAGCTAAGTGAAGGCAACAAGGAGTGTTGTGATATGGTCTGGAATTGTTGACCAAACTATTATTGGACCATTCAAAGTCAATGAAGAAGTTAACCTAAACAGTGCTAACTATTGTGATTTTATGAACAAGATTTTCTTTGCATGGTACAAATCTCAGCCTCGCAGTTTCAAAGTGAAGTGTGTATTTATACACGACAATGCTGCTTCTCATGTATCTAAACTTACCCATGAATTCTTTGAGTATAAAAGATTTACAGGAGAGAAGATAATGGAATGGCCACCATCAAGTTCTGATCTAAATCCGATCGATAATCTATGGTCAATTGTGAAGGTGAAATTATATGAAGGTAGCAAACAATATAACAGCAAAGCAAATCAGTGAGAAGCAATTAAAACTAGTATGTCGGAAATTGAACCTGCTGAAGTAAACAAAAAAATAACAGAATCAATGGATAATAGATTACTGGCTGTTATTGAAAAGAAGGGTCACTATATTAAAATGTAAAGAATTCAAAGACTTATCATATGTGTTATTTGTCCTGTTATAGGTGTTGATCAATTTTTGATGATTTTATTACCTTTTTATTGAAGCAAAATGTGATTTGGTTTTGCCTAATAACTTCAGCCAGCACTTTTTAGAATACATCAATTAAGTTCAATAAAACATTGATAATACCTAAAATTTTAACTTGGACTTTGTTTTGACATTTAAATCAATTGTTTAAAAAAATTTGACAACTTTGTAAAACCAAATTTGAATTATTGAAGTTTATGATTTGCTTAGTAATTTCAGACAGTGTGTGTATTAACCTGATTTTGAAAGTAACTTATATTCGATACAAAAGTTGTCTCGTGAAATTAAAACCCAACCACCACTTAACAAAATGATTAAATTTTCTGTAACCTTAAGAATTTAAAATATTAAGATTGTTCTTATAAATGAAATAAATTTCTTAATAGTTTATTCCAAAAATCACTTGAGAATTGAACAGAGCTTTGGATTTTAAATTTAATTTTATAATTAAATTTAAAATTTTAGTTTCTGTTTTAAAACATGGGAATTCCTGTGTAGCGATGGAACCATATTTTTAAAATAGAAAATAATTATAATATTTTGCTCTACTGTTTCGTATTGAGCACTATTTTTTAAAAATAAAAATAATTACTAAGAACACTGGATTATAAATCTTACTGTACTTTCTTATTTTAATGTGTGTGTGTGTGTGTGTGTGTGTGTGTGTATATATATATATATATATATATATATATATATACACACACACATTGTCTGAAGTTATAAAGCAAATCATATAAAGTTCAAAAATCAAATTTGGTTTGAAAAATTGTCAAATTATATAAATATGCATACATGACTAAACATTTTTGCGTCAATTGTCTATGTATTAAATGGTATTTTTGCCATTTTTTTTCCTTCTCAAAACTATTTTCCTTGTCAGTTTTTTTGTTTATTTGTCATATCAATTTTTTTTTCTTTGTTTCTTTGTCACGTCTCTTTCTTTTCAAGTCAAAAGAACCTCTATACCCAGTTAATTTTCTTATTTTTTATTTTATTTTTGAGGTCAAGGTCAGTGGGGCATAAATTAAGAATATTTTCTATCTTATATATTTGAGGATGGTTAGATAACTTATTAGCCAAATCATTGTGGTAACAACAGCAAAAAGAAAAAGAACAACAAAAAGTATGCGTTCATTTATCTCCACAAATCTTGGAATAAATATTTCTTAAAATTATAGAAAGTATGTTTGTTAGTAAATAGTTATTAACTATGAGAAAATTCATGGGTGTATTTAATAATTTCCATCTTAGTATCATTTGAATATATTTTTAAAAAGTTGTTGCTATAGTAATTGGATGTTAATTCAGTTTGAGTGCTGCAGTATATGTGTCATGACACCCTAACATTTTCTCATTATTTACTCAGCTTACAACCACATCATATTGAAACACTGGTTCCCATAAGATCACCGAATTTAAGCAACATTGAGCTTGTTCAGTAGCTAGGTGGGTGACTTCTGTAAGCTTGGATGTGCTGGTGATGTAGTGGATAATGGCTTGGAATTGAGAATCAGAGAGCCATGTTCCAATTCTAGTTGGGTTCATTATATGCACAAATACCCTTGGGAAAGGTATAAATCCACCTCTTCTACCCCCAGCTATGGGTTAATTAGTAAGACTTGTATCACTAAATCATTATTGTCTCCTAAAAAAAAAAATTCTTATAATCTAAAAAATATTTTCTGGCTTTACATAACCTGCAAAAAAGTTGTAAAAAAACAAATCAATCATTATTTACACAGTAGTGAAACTAATATTACCTGATAATGGGTGAGTCTATTATTATGGACAGAGAAACTCTTTGCATTTTTCTGTCTTCGTTCTTTCTTTGTTTACTAAGAATTAACTAGGTTACAGCTGTTTTTTACCCTTAGATTGTTGATTCATTCATTTTCTGATATTATCCTTCTTTTATATGCTATGTCCCTTCAGGACATGAATGATGATGGCTCACCTCAACTTCCTTTCCTTTTTAGTTCTAAACAATATTTGACTCTTTAATACCCATTTTTGTTCACACTGTGACATCTATTCACACACCCATTATGTACAATACTCCTTGTTTCTCTCTGCTTTCTATATATCCTGTGAGTGTTAACATTTCCAAGCCTGCTTTCCTCATAATGTGTCTTAGAAATTTCAACTGTTGCTTTCTGATTTTAAATATTGGTGTCCTTTTAGCTGCTGTTTTCTTTAAGAATTCCTCATTGATCACATATTCAGTCCATGGCATTCTCAGCATCTGCCTGGAGAGTCACATCTCCGTTACTTTGAATCTCTTCTTCATGCACGGTTGGATGGATATGATATGGAATTTTAGGAGTGATTTCCTGCTTTTCTAAGGAAATTATCTTATTTCTTAGTACTTTGCTTAAGTTTTTGGGTGGCCTCTTTAACAATTTTAACCTGCCCAAACTCGTACTATAAATATTGGCTCTCAATGTTAAACCCATCATAATCGTTTACTCTGCCATAATATATGATAGCATAGCAAGTAATGCAGGAAGTCATGCAAACAATGAGACTTTGAGAGCCAATATTTATGGAGTACTTTTGGGCATGTTAACTGCTAATGGGTTAAGATTTGTATTATATTTTCTATCATCTGTTACTACACTCTACTCAGATTTCTGATAGGGCATCATAGTGGGCACAAGGCATGAGGAAATGAGATATTTTTGCTTGAAATGCATATGTTATTGATGATGAATAAGATTAAAAAAAAAAATCATTGACAGTATTTCTCTTAATAGGTTACTAGTGTATTTAAATAATCATAATGCATTTTAGTAGCAAATGGTAAAGAAACTTATTCCAAAAATAAAAATAAAAGAAATGGCCTAATTTTAGATAAAATGAAACCCTTAAAGTTTACCTTTTATAACAATCTGCCCTTTATGATGTGATAGCAGCAACAGCTAAAATGGATATGGCATGTAATTCAAAGAGAAAATAAGGACATAATCCAAATGCTGACATTAGTTAGGAAACGCCCTATCAATACTGGAAAGAGCAATAACATTACGGGACTTGAAAAACCTTTTTTCTTGAAACATTTTTTAATAGAAAGATGTTATATATTTCAACTGACACGAGTACTGGCTGCTCAGTCAATGAATGCCAAATGTTTCCTTATAGGGAAACAGCTAATATTATTATTATTACAAGCAGCATGGCATTGAAATTTAAAAGACACTAAAAAAAGTTCAATTTTTGGTGGGTGAAAAGTGGCATTAGTGTAATATTTTTATTTTTCTATGTGCCATGTCCCTTCAGGACGTGCACGACCATGGCTCTCCATAATTTCCTATCCTTGTAACTCTTAGCAACATTTGTCTTTTGCCATTCCTTCCACAATATGACCCTAAGCTGAAGAGCATGAGGAAATGGTGTTGGATATATTTTTGTTTAAATTATGATATACCATCAATGATGAGTAAGAAAAAAAAAAAAAAAAAATCGATGACAGTATTTGGTTGCTTACTAGTGTCATTAAATAATCATACTGCATTTTAGTGCCAGTCAATAAAGAAGATTATTTAAAAGGCCATAATGGAAACAGACTGAGTATGGTGAAAATGAAATTCTTCAAGGTCCATCTTTCAGAAGAATACAAACTTTACTCTATTTCTTTTGTGGTATTACAATCTACAGGAATCAGAATTTAAATACGAAAGGGAAAGATGTTCAATTCTGGAGAGCAAAAGTGGCATTAATAACAGCATTTATAGCTCTCCGTCACTTTTAATCTCTTTATCATTCATGGTTATAGATAAGAATGGATATGACATGACATTTTAGGAGTATTTTCTTTTCTTTCTAATGAAATTTTCTTATTTCTTAGTACTTTGCTTAGTTATAGGGAGGGGGGATTGTTTCACTATTTCAATGTGTCTTAAGCCTTTAGCATTCAACCTGCTCAAACATGTACTGGAAATATTGACTTTCAATGTTCAACACACCCCATGTATACTCCATCATAATAAATGATGACATCATCATAAATAATGTAGGAAGGCACTACAACAGTGAGACTTTGTCCACAAAGAACTGCTACTACAATTTCCATTCATATCAGGCACCTCATTCATCATTACCATTTTAACAGTAACCCCCTACCTTAAGTGGCTGTCAAGCCTTGTATTGGGTCAACGTTATAAAAGAAAAAAAAGCAATCTTAGTATTTTGTGTATATAATGGTGGATAGGGCTAGCTTCTTAAATATTGCATCATATCAGGCCATAATACAACACATTTGTTCATACCAAGATACAGTAAACATTGATGCAATGAAACATCGAAACAAAGAAAAAACATTTACTTTTTTTTCCTTAAAAAGAAAATGTTTGATGTAAAGGCTGGAAATTACTCTGGCAAATAAACTTGTACATAATCAGAATTTGAGAACTAAAGTCTGATTGATGTCTATTTGTTCCTTTCATCTTCAAAACATTATGAAGAAAAGCGACTTTCTTTTGCTTATTTATAAGATAGACATAGAGGTAAAATTAAAAAAAAAAAGAAATAGTATCAAGAAAGATGGGGACAAGAACATAAAGTACAAAAGAGAATCAGAAAAGATGATAGAGAGAAGAGGAGGGCTAAGGATAAGGCCACCGAGTTAGCTCTCAACCTTTCTTCCCAAGTCAAGTGCGATGCCGTCAAGATTCTGACATCAAAGATCTTCAACTGAATTGGGTTGTAATGGCAAATATTTTTTATATTAATAGTTAGAAAGATTAAAAGCAAAAAAAAAAAAAAAATAGTTGAAGTGACCAGACTAAGAATGACTCCCTGCCATCTATTAATGATGTAATTTAATTTTCATTCTATAAAATGGCTCCCCCATTTCAAGTACAGTATTCAGTCTCATCCAAGATTCTGAAAACTAATAATTTTTTTTTTTCAGAGTTTGTCTGCACACTGAAGTTTGGATTTGGCACCAAAACTTGATCTAGCCCATTCCACATTTCACTAGCTATTGAGACAGTTATGTCTTAGCATTCCTATCAGTCAGCTGTGCCTTTGTTGCTCACAATTATTTTTTTTAACTTTGAAAATTGTAAAAATGGCTAAAAACAAGCCATGAATAAGTGCAAAGCAAATTGTAATCGTAATATTAGATGTTCTTTTATGTGGAAACATTTGGAATTCATTGACCAAGCAACCAGTGCTACTTGAGCTTCAATCTCTGGTCATTGGGCTGTGATCAAAGTGTAGTATCTGTTTTCCTCATCAGTAATGGTAATAATGTGGAAATATTTGGCATTCATTGACTGAGCAGCATTTGCTTTTACTTTTATTAATCCTCACCAAATACAAGACCCAAGAGCCACTCAGCATAGAGGATTACTGAATAATGCTATATGAGCATATTAAGAGTGGGGCAAGAAGTGCATGTAGGAGAGATAACAGTTAACCATAGACTTGAAGAGGTTAAGATTATAATGATTGAGGAAAACATCATTTCACTTCCACAAAGTAATGGTTCTTGAGAAGAAGCTGTCCAAATGGAAATTCCTTTTTACTAACTGAATACAAGGGGAATAAGGATGATTAACCCTGGGGTACATGGTAAGGTGGTCCTTAACTACAACAGTCAGGACTGGTAGAACTAAAGGTCATTTTATATGGAAATAACAATAAAGTAGTGAGAGGCTTGCAACATTTCATCACCCACAAGGCCATGTAGATGCTTTTGAACTCTAGATAGACAGGAAAGTGAAGACTGAGCAGCTTTCAGATTATATTTAGTTTGATCTGGCTCTTGTAAAGATGGAACATAGCAGGAGGAGTCGGGTACTTACTGGAGTGGTATAAGGAACTGACCTTTTTTCCAGCAACTTTAATATGTAGCCCTGGCAAGGCACATACTATACAGCTAAGAAAAGGATCATTCGCATTGACTCGATGATCCTGATTATGGTTGAGTCCCTTTTGTTTTTCTATTTTTTTTTTTGTTTTAAATAAAAGACTATAGGGTACTCTGAGAGAATTTTTTTTTTCTAAAGAAAGAAAGATTGGGATGTGAAAGAAAGAAAACAAAAAGGGAAAGGAAACTCAATATGTGGTTCATGTGGTTTCCATGTGTAAAGGTGTGCATAGTGTAGCAGTTCTCTGTGAGGAAAGTAGGACCAGTGAAAGGTATGAATCCATCTCTTCTCTCCCCCCATCTATGGGTAAATAGTAGGACAGACTGTGTTCTATAGTAGTGAGTGGCAACCAGTCTAGGTTCAAAATTGTATGTAGCCCTGATGAAGCACACACTATGCAGCTAAGGAAAGAATCATTTGCATTGACTTGATGGTCAATATGAATTCCACCTTAGAACTGGTGTGAGCTTGAGTCCCAGAAGACCTTCAAGGGAAGGATTCTGAAAGAATGAGAGATAAAGAAAAACATTAAGGAAAGGGATAAAAAAAAAAGAGTAAAAGAACAGTTATTACAACAAAAAATAACTATTGACATTGTATTTAAATTTTTGAAGATCAAAATTGACTGGAAAGCAAGAAGCCAGAAGAGAGCTTCACTAGCGAGAAGTGCAAGAGAAGAACATTTTATAATATGACTTACAGTTATATCTAACTATTTCAACTATACATCCTTGAGACCTAACTGCTAATCTAGTACTGTGCTTAAATTCATAAAGTTAAGGTATCAAAGAAAAATACCCATTAGAACAATTACTATGAAAATTTTGACAGAAGCCAAAATACTTGTCAGGATATGAGTAATAAAATAAAGGAAACTAATGAAAAATGAATATTTTTTTTTTTTTTTATTTACATTATTCTGACTATTGTCCTCGTCTTTGTTGTCATATTTATTACAATGTTTCGGCCGTTGTACACTTCAGCCTTCTTCAGGTGGTTGGAATGTCGAACTTAACCCTTTATTTCACTCACTAGGGTAGACTGTTCTAGTTCCACGTGCGGGGGCACAGTCATAAATTGCCATGACTGATATTGGGAAGGGTAAAGATTTTCTGTTACCTACTACTCTATTTTAAATTCAGAGTTGTTGTCCTACCAAGGCTAGAGATCCCAATTTGCACTATTTTATGCACAGCTGGTGGGAGAAGACAAGATGGATTTGTCTTACCTTATTTCAAAGTAAATATAACAGCATCAGTCATTATTTGAATTTGGCCTGCTGATTCCATTTTCTGTGTCAATTCTTCTTTGGATTTTATCTTTATATTGATTTTACTTGTATGCAAAAGTGTTTAGCCTAAGTTTCTCACTTTTACATTTAAATGTCTACTGAATGGTTTAAAAGTCTGCTAGTAATTTTATTGCCTGTCTATAAAAAAATTCCAATTACTTGAATATCATGCAAATATTATTTCCCTGTCTATATTTATCTGACTCACTATGAATATTTATAAGGCCCACTGCATGTCAATGTGTTTGATATTACTTATAAATATTGTGCTGTAAAAATACCAGCATTGGGCCTCTTGAAAAAGAAAATGATTTTATTTATGGTTAGTCCTTGGATAATTCCAAAATATGAAAATTGTCTGGCTCAAGATTGTATAACAGCAAATCTTGTGGAAAGAAATTTGATCTAATAGTTAATGATAAATATTTAAATGTTTTTTTTTGTTTTTTTTTAATATCCATCTTTCTTAAATCTTTGTTAATCCCATGATATGTTTGAACCAACGAAATGTTTTTTCTTAATATCTCACAAGTGGTAAGTCAAATTTTCATAATTAGTCAAGTAGCTGTCTGAATTTTTGTGTAAATTACAAGCAGTTTTATTTGTTACTGAAAAAAAAAAATGAAATCTATTTAGAAACTAATATGTTTATATTGGCCTTTTAATTTAATTTTTCAAAGATTTTTTATGTAACCTAGAAATAATGCTCAAGACAATATATAATAAAAAAAAAATTAAAAATTGTATATGTTTCAAATGCAGCAAGCCTAGCTTAACAGCAAAGGCTTCAGCAGCAGAATAAAGAGAAGCAGTAGGTGAAGGCAGTCAAGTATAACAGCAAGGAAAGAGCAGCAGGCTCCCAGTTTTAGATTCAGGATCTAGTGGGACTAGAAGATTAAAATGTTGGTTTGTGGATTTGGTGGCATGGTAATTGTTCTGATGAGCTTTCCTCTATGGAGTTATGAATTTAAACGCAGCACTTTTAGAGTTGAAATGGCTAAATGTAACTATAAGTTGTATGCTAGCAGTTTATTCTATCTCATTTCTTGCTTATGGAACTCTCTTCTGGCTTCTTGTTTCCCAGTCAACTTTTAAATGCAGTGTCAATTGTTGTCTTCTGTCTTCTTGTTCTTTTATTATCCTCTCTCCTTAATAGTATTTTTATTTCTCTAAGACTCAGTAACCCCTTGATCTTAGTAGATTTATTGCCTTTCTTAGAGTGAAATGATTAAAAAACAAAATTATGAGTTCAGTCCCTATCCCAGGTTGTACAAACACACTCCGTAGAAACAGCAATAACGATAATAACTGATCAATACTAAAAAGAGATCAAATGATCAATGCTAAAAAGAGAACAAGACTAGCCATCCCTAGACATGGACAGTAGAACAAAAACAATCTACCCTCAGTAGATTAAATAAAGAGTTCACGTTTGAAATTCCATGAAGGATACTTAGATTAATAAACATCTAAAGAATTATTTCAAGACATTTTTATGTTTATACGTTCTTTTTGTAGATACAAATATTTAAGTAAATGCTCTATTTATAATAAACAGTATTAACAACATTTACCGACCTGAATGTTCAAGAAATTTTCATAGAAAATATGCATACTCCAACAGGAAGCGAATCTGTATCCTATACGGAACCATCATATAACCTGATGTGCTTTACCGATTTAGTCACGGAGGAGTATTTCGGTTAGCAAGGTCGATTTTACTAAACTACAATTCTCCATGATTTTTGGAGGACGCATATTTTCAATGAAAATTTCTTGGACATTCATTAATACTGTTTATTATAAACAGAGCATTTACTTAAATATTTGTATCTATAAAAAGAATGTATAAACATGAAAATGTCTTGAAATAATTGTCGGACTTTGTCCATTTCATAATCTGTGACACCTGAAGAAGTTGAACACAATGGCTGAAATATGATGATAATAAAGATGACAATAATTCTTTGTCACAGAAATTCAGGCAGAAATTAATCTAAGCTTATATAGACTGTAGAAGGTAGATTCATTCCAAATACAAAACTTTCATGAATCCTAGAATAAGAAAATTTGAATTTCAATATTTTTTGAACCAATCAACATATAGTAGATTAGATACTTTCTGGTGTCAGTCAATTTTTCATGGGACTTAGACTCAACCCCGACCTTGGGGAACTTGTACATCACTAAAGATATTGGAAAATGGTCATTTAACTGTACCTGACTCCTCCTGCTTTCCTCGATCTTTACAAGATCCAGATCAAGCTGAAAATGGTGAATTGCTGCTATATATAGGAAGGAGCTGCCCAGTCTTCACTTTCCAGTCTTTTGATTCATTCATCCATTTTCTACAGTTTATCAACCCTTTGCAGGTTATTTAAAGGCAGAAAAAATTTTTAAATTGTAAGAATTTTTTTATGGAGTTAATAATGGTTTAATGACATAAGTCTTAATTAATTCATAGCTGCGGAAAGAGATGGATTCATCCCCATTCCCAAGGGTATTTATGCATAAGTGAATATAACAAACTCAACTGGAATTTGAACTTGGCTCTCTAATTAACAATTCTGAGCCATTATCCATTACACCATCTGCATATCCAAGCTTATAGCACCTGGTATTTGTAAGAGGTTACTCCTTTAGGTACTGATCAGGCTCAATGTTACTTAACTTCGATGATCATACAGGAACTGGTTTATCAATGTGATATGGCTGTAAGCCTCTCTAATATTGATAGTGCACAAACATTGCTGCATCCTTGTGGGTGATGAATTATTTTCTATCCTACAACCCTTTCACAGATGAAACATCACAAGTCTTTTGCTGCTCTATCACTATTTCCATGCTAAATGTTCAAACAAACTACATTCCTTAGTTTCACCAGTTCTGACCTTCATGCTATGCACATTGTAGTGAACCATCTTCATTTCAATGGAATATGAAACAGTTGCCATGAAAATATCTGTAGAAAAGATAGAGGGAAGTCATGTTATGTCAGTAAGAAAGTGACTGAAGTCAAGATACCAAGTCAGAATTGATTACATTACAGATCCTTCTCAGAATTTTATCAAGAACCTCAAGATAGCAGGAGCAGCAGATCAGATAAAGCAACAGTATTCAATTCATTAATGAATGGTAGATTTGTAAATGTGCAAAATGAATTCTGATGAGAAAAAGCTTCTGGCACAACAAAGTGACCTGACTTTCCTTGCAATAGATGCAGCTATTGGTTCAATGCAGTCACTCCACTTCAAGTTAGTTTTAAGATGTGAAGCCAAGAAGGCACAGTGGTATATATTTAGTGAAAGAGTTGTACCAAACCACAATGAAAAAAAATGTATATTTATTATTGATATAAATTTTATCTCTGTTATACATTGAGCACTGTTTTATTACCACCAACACTCATTGTGGGCTATATGAGTGTGTGTGTAATTTTATATTATGTGGAAAATAAATGAATTAGTATGTAATAATTTTTGATCTTGCATGTTTAAATATCATAAATAATTTGAATGATAAAAGATGAGATTACAATAATAATGGTAGCTTTCAACAGTCAACTTAGATGTAAAAAAAAAATACCTTGTAATTATTTTTTCCTCCTTTTATTTTTCAGCAAAAATCTTTCAGATTAAAAAAAAAAAAAATCGCATAAGTACAGGAAACGTTGTCAGAAAATCCAAATTTAAATCTTCTCATCAGACATTTTTAATTTCCTTTAAAATGTCATTGTACTGACTCAAAAGGCAGAAGACAAACAAAATTCAAAGACTGCTCAATTTCAAGATGGAAGATTTTATCATAATTTTTTTTTATAAAGATTAAATATTTTGTATTTGAATTAAAAAAAAAAAAATGGAAAGGAAAATTATTTTCTAAATTCAAAAAATGAAAAATATCTGGCTTCTGACAGCCGGAGAAGAATACAGTTACTTTTTAGTGTACAAAATACATATTTTTAGAACATTTCAAGATAAAGTTTCATTACAAAAGATACAATGTTTTGCTACATTATTACTTTATAACTATTGTTAAACATTTTCAAAATAAACCTAATTTTTTATATTAAACTATTTTCTATATGTTATAATCCACTGTTGTTTTATTATTTATCCCTGTTTAGTAGGTGAGGTTCCTCTTCTCCAATATTGTATATCAAATCATGTTATGTCTTATGAATTATTCTTAACTGTCGTTGGCTGATCTTGGTAACTGACATTCCTGAGAACAATTTGAGGATCATCTGAGCATGCCATTACTGTCCCTGTAAGTTTCTCTATATTAGGGTGATAAGAATTTGTTTAAAAACAGATTTAAGTCAAACATTATTCGTTAAAAATATAATCCCCCTTCATTTTCAGTGACTGTGGCCAAATGAAATAACAAGTCTTTGATTCTACATTTTTTTCTCAGAAAAAAAAACTTGAAAGATTATTTTCAACTTCTTTTTTTCTGAGTGTTCTAATGAGTGAAAGAAATGAAAATCTATTGGTGCTAAATCTGGTGAGCATGAATGATGCAGAAGAACCTCCCATCCTAATGATCTTATTTTTTTTCTTGGGTTTGTTTAATGTCTTTTCTGTTTACCAAAGCAGTACTTCATTTATCTGGTCAAATTACTGGCAATAAATATCTGCAGTAATGGTCCTTCCATATTTCAATAGAATAATATTTTAGTAGAAACACCCCTTCTCAAAAAAAATTCAAGGTTGTTTCATCTACAGAGAAGGTGATGGCCTCAAATTTTTGGGATGCAAAAGGCATTGTGTTTATTAACTATCTACAAAAGGGCCACACTGTCAATGGACAGCATTATGCCAACTTGCTCAAACAATTATGAAGGGCTATTAAGACCAAACACCCAGGAAAACTGACAAAAGGGGTTTTGTGTACAGCAGCATTGCCCTGATGAAACAAGTTCTTGGTTTCAATGGTTGCTGTGCTTGACTGTGGCTTTGAACTGCTTGATCACCCTCCCTATTCACTTGATTTGGCCCCATCTGACTATCATCTGTTTCCCAACATTCATGGACTGAAATTTGAACTCTACTCTCATTCTGCATTGCTATTGCTATCCTTTGCACTCACACACATATATATATATATAATCCATATTTGGGCTAAAAAGTTCTTGGCCTGACAAAGAAACAGTTTATCCCCTCTTGTTTGGTCAGAGCTTATAGCTATATCATGTTGAAACACCGCTTCTTGTCTCATCACTGGTTAAGCAATGCTGACCTAATGAGCTACTGTTTGGGAATACCAGGCGCTCTAAGTTTGGATGTATGGTTGGTGTAATAGATAAAGGCTCGGAATGAGAAATCCGAGAGGCAAGTTCAAATTCCAGACAGGTTCGTTATATCCACTTACATGGATATGCCCTTGGGAAAAGTATGAATCCACATTTTTTACTATTTAGACCATAGCTGATAGGATGACTTGTATCAGAAAATCATTATCACCAAAAAAACTCTGTTTCAGCTTTAAATAACTTCAAAAAGCTTGATAAGTCATAAAAAAAAAAAAACAAATCATTCGATAATTTGTTCAGATTTTGGGACGAGAATAAAGCAAGGAACCATCTCGTGTATAACTTTTCTCAACATTTCCTTGTTATCACCTGATTTTAATAGCAAAAATAAACTGTGCTGTATTCTCGTTCTATGCCAGATTTATTTTATTACCCCCCCATCTCACTTGCTTTTATTGATTGGAGCAAACATTTCTAACTTAAAGAAAAATGATAGAAACTGAAGCCTTTTTTTTTTTCCTACCCATTCATTATCACTAATTAGTGAGTTTTCTCTTCCTGATGATTTGTTTATGTTGGCAACTGTTAGTAGCAGAAATGAAACGTTTCTTTTTTCGTCTCCATTCTTATTTTACTTGTAGCTCTGATGTTAATCCATTTATCTTTGCCAAAGAAACAACAACAAATAAAACAAAATAACAGAAGTCTATTGTCAAAAATTAGAGGTATTTTTTTTTTTTTTTTTTTTTTTTTTTTTTTAGATTTTGTGGTTATCAAATTATGTAGATATTTCCTTTTAATTTTGACCGTGTTCTGAAAAAACATCAATGAGGTTAAACAATGACAGAGTGCTCTTCATAATCACCTGTTTAACCCTTTTGAAATCATAACCATACAAATTTAAGTGTAGTACTGGATTGGCAGATAGGTCTTACTATTTTACAGTTGAAATTGCTAGATCTAGGTATTTCTATGCCAACAGTTTTTTTGTTTTTTTTTTTTTTTCTGTTGTACTTAATGCTTGTGGAACTCTCTCCTGGCTTTTTGCTTTCTAGTCAATTTTGGCAATGCATTTAAATTTTTGGAAATCAATCATCATCTTCTGTCTTCTTGAATCTCATTCTTTTAATGTCCTCTTCTCTTAATGTTTTTTTCTGAGTTTCTTTTACACTCGGTAACCCCTTATGTTTCAGTGGTTTTATCATCTTGCTTGGGGTGAAATGATTATCATGATAAAGTGCATTATCCTGTCTCTGAATATATGGAGGCTCGTTTCAAAATGAAACTGTTTTTAGCTGCTGGATGTTCTGCTGCTAAAGGAATATGCACATGCATATAACTCTCGAGGGATCATGGCTGTTGACAATTGTGCACATGGTCATCTCGGATTTTCTTGATGTTATTTATGGAAGCTGAATTTTGGCTCTTTGTTAAAGAAGCAGGTTGAACATTTTGTGAAAAACTTGTGGGGTTTAAATGAATAGAACAAAATGAAGAACTGCTTTTACTTGTAACAGAGGAGGCCGTGGGGGGGTATAATATCTGGGGTTGAAAGGTTTGACTCTTTCTGCTTGTTACCAATTCTTGGTCACTCTTAGCTTGTCCTTTTCAATCTTTCAACCACTCCTTCTATTACTCCCTTTTTTTCTTCCTTTCTTTATTTACTTCTTTTGAGCTCTGCCATATTATATTGAAACACCAGTTACCATAGGATCACCAAAGTTAAGCAATGTCAAGCCTGGTCAGTACATAGATAGGTGACCACATGGGAATACCAGGTGGTATAATGGATAATGACTTGGAATTGTTAATCAGAGAACAGTTCCAATTCCAGTTGGGTTTGTCATATTCACTTACACCCAAATACACTTGGGGGAAAAGTATGAATCCGCCTCTTCTCCCTCCCAGCTATGGTTTAATTAGTAAAATTTGTATCACTAAACTATGATTTATCTCAAAAAGATTCTTATCTAAAAAATATTTTCTGGCTTTAAATAACCAGCAAAGGATTGATAAACCGTAGAAAATGAACCTCTCTCTCTCTCACACTGGTTCTTTGTTTATCTCTGAATCACTCTCACTAAGTTTTCTAACAGCTGTGAAACTAAGTACAAAGCTACAAAAACCTTCTGTTTTTCTTTTCTTTTCTTTTTTTTAAAATACTGTTCACCCAATACAAGGCCCAAGAGTCACTCAAGATAGAGGATTACTGAATTATTTTGTTACAATGGTATAAAAGGAGGAAGTAAAAAGTGCATATTTTGAGGATATGTTGGGTTTCATGAACTGTTGGATATGTCAAAATGTGTTAAGATGTTTGATTGCCAACCAGAAACAAATCACAAATGGACACATCCAAGCTAATTTGGTAATGATTTGCCACTGTTGATGAAACCTGGTCACACCACAATGATCCAGAGATCAAACAAATGTATGCAGTGTCAGTATTCAGGTTCTCTCCAGATGAAGAAATTCAAAACCAGGAGAAAAGGTCATGGTCTTTTTTGGATAGGGTATTTTAGTAATTGGTTCACTTCAGAATGACTAAGTGGTGTAATGGACAGCAGCTCAGCATGAGAACTCAAAGAGCTGAGCTTGAATTCTAGTCAGGATCATTACATTCACTTACATGCAATTAACTTTGGGAAAGTTATGAATCTACCTCCTTCCCCCCAGCTATGAGTTAAATAGTTAGACTTTATATTTGTACTATTGTCCACATCTTTGTTGTTGTGATCACAATGTTTTGATTGTTGTACTCTCTGAGCTTCCTCAAGTGTACATCAATCCAGGTAACCCACAGGGAACTCTGAACTGAACTCGAGGATATCTCTAGACATGAACAGTGTAATGAGAACAGTCTAGATTAAATAAAGGGTTCATTTGAGAATTTGCTGTGGGCTGCCCAGATCAATATACACCTGAGGAAGGCTGGAGAGTACAATGGTTGAAAAGTTGTGATAACAACAAAGATGAGGACAATAGTTCAAATATTAATAATGTCAATAACAACAACTCCTCATCCCAAAACTTCTAACAAAAATAGTAGGACTTGTATCTAGAAAAATCATTTTTATTGGAAAAAAAAAAAAATTCTTACAATCCCAAATATTTCAGCTTTAAATAACCCACAAAGTGTTGATAAACCATAAGAAAGAATTCAGCCAATTAAAAGGACCAAACAGTTAATGATGAATACAATTCTGACTTGAGATAATTTAGCTAATGACAGAGCTCATAAAATGATATTTTGAAGAATTTGGATTTTGATTGCATAGACCAGTGATCCTAATCACCATATCTCGCTCCAGCCATTTCCTGTTTCCGAATTGTTGTAAAGTAGTATATCATAGTGGTCAATACTCAAGTATGTAGCTAAACAAACTGAATAGATATGACTTCTCTGTTCTTGTCCAAGAGAAACTATTTATGGTCTCCATTCTTCACATATTTAGATTAGACTACCACTACACAAACCTTAAAAGTTTGAAAATGAGAAATTATTTGGAGGTACTTCAATGACCATATATCAGAAATTTTATTAAAGTTTAAAGAAACATAAATGATAGGCCAACATTTCTGTTCAGTGGTGTATGTGGAAAATATATATAAGTTGTTGTAGCATACCTATGGAAGATAATGGGTATGTCCTCATTCACATAAATACAGTAGTAAATACTGTATGTTGGTCTGCAGTTGGAGATTCATCTCCAGCTGTGCTGGTCAAACTCACTGCCTCCAGATAGCCTCATCTGGGGATCCTTACTATGTCAAAAGACAAAGCCCCAGGAAACAGCTAACTGACCCCATTTTATACAGGGTCTACGAGGAATTTTTAGCCAAACCTACGAGCTTGGATACACCAAATTAAATTCGGCCTTGTGCCACATCTGGCCATGTGAGGTAGATATCTTGCACTTGGAGTTTCATTGTGGAATTCACTTGACTCACTTCTAGCAGTTGACTAGTACTTCTACACACTGCTGGTGAATCTTATATGTGTTGTTCTTGTTCTAAGTATTATCATTCATTACCAACCTTCATGTGATTATTATATTCAGTAACCTTCCATGGGTTACAACACACACACACACACACATATATATATATATATATATCTTTCTTTAGTATGAATTCTCATTCTATGCCAGTTGTTAATTTCACTGTTTGATAAAATAAAAAATGGGGATAGCAACTCATATGCATGTACCCACTAAAAATAATATTTATAGTAATAAGAAGTATTTTAAGGCCTCTGTCATTCATCTTTTGGTCAGCATTGAACTTTTCAGCACCTCCTTATATGAAGGTATTCCCCAAACTTAGGGAATAAATTTGAGACAGCACCTAGTAAAGATCAATTCAATTACATTGGAAATGATATGACTAATTCCTACATCATTAATAATATGTTTACTGCCTCTGGTGCATATGTCATTCCACTCCATGGTTTTATTTAAAGCAATATGATTCTATCTTGTGGCACTGAGCAGTGGATGGATTTATTTTGTTTGACTGTATGGTTAATGAATGAGATTCCAATAGATTATTTTTACTATAGCAACACTAATCTATGCATTATGTCAAATGCCTCAAAAGACAATCAAAATGAAATACATTATTCTTCAAGGGATTTCTCATTGTCAGACAGTGATACTGAATATAAACCAATGGAAAGCAACACGTGAAACTACAAGTGATTTTGTTTTTATTTCTGAATAGAACGCTGGACCATCTCTTCACAGATGAAGAGTTACAAATGTGTTTCTACTGATGAATATGAAGAATAACATGGATAGAATAGGTGAGCAATGAGGAAGTTTTCAAGAAAATTATACTTAAAATCAGAAAGACTTAGAAATTTCTGGGGCACAATGAAAAAAGAGGGCTTGAGGAATTTAACTCATAGGCAGGGTTGAATTATGACCTTTTGGGGGCCTTAGGCTAATGAAATCAAACTCATCCACAACCATCTTGAATATTTTTTTTTTTTACTTGTGATATATTTTAATAAAGTATACTATTTATTGCAAATCAAATTACCACGTTTCGACACTACCGTAGGAGAAAAAATATCTGTCTATATTTCTGAGATGAGTTATTGTAACTATTTATTTATTGGAATTTTGTGAATATGACAAATTTATTGGAATTTTGTGAATATGACAACAAAGATGAGGACAACAGTCTGAACAATGTAAATAGTTACAATAGCTCATCTCAGAAATATAGACAAATATTTTTTTTTTTATTATGGTTGCATTTAAGAACATGGAAAACTTGCCACTCTATATTAGTCCAACAAAACAGAAGTCATCCCAAGTGTCATCTACTTATCAACTCAAACCAAACAAATAAAGGCCTGAATAAAACACATAAATTTCTTACCATGGTATTTATTTTCATTTTAAGCAAACATTTTCCAGTTGATACAATATGAGGTAGTCATTGGCTGGTTGGTGTAAAGCAGGGGATCGGTCAAACTTTTTCGACCAAAGATCCCTTTTTGTTTCTCTTCCTTCCAGAGCCACCACTATTTAAAATGTCTTTGAACCTTAAAATTTGCACCTTAAAAATGCAAAAAAAGTTTAAAAAAAATTTGGATTAGGTTCAGAATTTTCCCCAAAACAATATATTTAAGAAAATATATTAAATAACACCAATAAATCAAGCAAATAATATATTAAGTATACCAAGTCTAAATACAGTTAATGCTATTGAACAGAAATGTATAAATGCTACTAATCTCTACTAATTAAATCAACTAATATTGCCTCATACTTGATGCAATCAGACCAAATGACCTTCATAATTATAAATTCTACTTTACAGTTAGACTGAAAAAATGCGATTGTTATCTGAAAATCAACTTGGAATGATTAATGTAGCATTAAATAAGTCTTATCAAAATAAGTTAAGAGCTACTTGGATAGATAAGGCTTTTGATTCTGTTCTTTTATTTGCACTGGAGAATACAAAATACATGATACACTAACTCCAGCTCAGTGTCATTTGCACACTGACCCGGATTCAACTCTTTGACTATCATCCTCCCCACCATGAATCTCCTCACCAACCCTTAGGGGGTTGCTTGGACCCTACATGATGACCCCTAGTGTAAAGCTAAGCAAGGGCTCCCTTTGTATCTTTACTTAACACAGATTTTGTCTTTGTGGGATTAACTGATTGCTTTTATCACTGCTTATCAATTCTTGGTGGGTTATTTAAAGCTAAAACATATTTTGGATTGCTAGAGGTTGCTTACAGTATCCAACATTCCCAAACAGTTTACCATCTTAGTATTGCTTAGACCTTAATCAGACATTAATTTTGTTTTTTATGGCTTATCAACCTTTTATAGGTTATTTAAAGCTGGAAAATTTTAGATTTTAATTTTTTTCTTTTTTTGGGGGGGGATAATGATTTTTTTTCAGATAAAAGGCCTATTATTTAACTCATAGCTGGGGAAGAAAAATATTTCCATATAGATTTTATGTCTGAAAAAGGCAGTAGAATAGACCAACCAACACATTTTACAACAAAAAGGATGAGAAAATAAGCGATTATTTAGAATGTCTTTGAGGTGTTGTAAATTACTTTCTTGTAAAATCAAAAAGTATACAGAAGAGAATTGACATGTTGGCTATTAGAACTTGGAGATGGTTGATTCCTGTCAAATGGCTGACTGATTTCTTGAGATGCTTGCTTTCAACTCAGGTCAAGGTTGGCTGGTTCAGAATCCTTTAATGTATTTACATGATGAAAGAGAAAGTACAAAATAGGCTTTGTTTTGAATGAATCTTCAGCACACTAATATTACTTTGGGCCAAGGCATACATTCTTCAGTAAGATGAAGCTAAATTATTCTGGCCTGTGGAAGAAAAAAGAAATTTGTGAATAAAAGAATTAAATGTTTGAAACTATAATTAACTCTTGATTAGAATTATTTGTTTAAAATATGGATTTGTGGTTTCTAATTTTTATAACGAAAAAGAAGCAAAGAAAAAAAATGTTTAATTTTTTTGAAATTTGCATAAGGTTAAATTTTGTCTGCATGCCATCCATAGAACAAAACAACCTGTCTTATTAAATAGTTGTTTTACTAAACAAAGCTTAAATCTGGTACATAGTCAAAAGTATGAAGCCTCCAGTCATAACTGATCTAGTGAGACAAGTGTGCTAACCATTACACCATATCAAACTGCCCCTTGTACACATGCATACACATATATATGTGATGCAAAATTAGGTATACAGTATAATACTTACTATATACATACTTTTGGAGCCCCCCATATATATATATATATATATTTTTGCCTCTTTAGTCCAAAATCTTTTCAATGGAGATTTTGAAGAATAAAATAACAAAAAATAAATGGTGAACAAAAGATTTCAGTCTGAAGAGATGAATATATAGATATTCACAAAATAAATTATAACCAAAATGAATCTTTAAGGTTTTCTTCTTGATTATTATAATGCTTTGTAGTTTACATTGAGCTCTCCCTGGATTAATATCCTCCTTGGACTTATCCCTACCAGTCACAAATTGATTATATATATATATATATATATATATATATATATAGTGTGTTTCATTAAATAATATAGACAAGTGTTGTCTATTTATTTTATGTAAATTCTTTTCATAACATAAAATAAATAGACAACACTTGTCTATATTATTTAATGAAACCTGTATGAATGAAAAAATGCTGCCTAAATACACACTATATATATATATATATGTGTGTGTGTGTGTGTGTGTGTGCATGCATTTCATTAAAGGCAACTGAGAAGATATTGCAATTTGGCTTTCTGTTTAATTTTTTTTTTGTGCTTGTGTTTTCTTTCAGCTATTCTTTTAGCCATTATGAAGGGCATTTTTCTTTTTTTGTTTTTTTTAACTAAATGTATGGATTTTTATTTTATCTTTTTTATCTACAGTAAGGTTCATACTGTACAAGGTCCAGATGCTACTCAAGGTAGGGGGTTAGGTTAAGGCAGGGATGGGCAAACATTTTAGTACAAGGGCCGCATTCTAAAAATTTATAGTTTTACTGGGCCGCGTAGTATATATAAACCAAAATAATTGATATTTAAAATTGGCAAAATAAAGGGCTTTTAAAGGAAAAATATAGTTTTAATAAATAACATTTTAATGTACCATGTAAGTAGAAAAACTTATTTATTTGAAAGATAAAGTAACTGTTTGGAGAAATAAGAAAGAATTTTTTATTACTATTATAAAATAGAAACTATCAAAGAAGCATAATTATTTATTTCATAACATCACAACTGACCACCGGCAGGATAAAAATACTAATGGGAATGATGCACTTAATTGCAATCATCTACCAGTTTATCAAAATCAGGTGTCATATTGCTTGTGCTTATCCTCAACACTGACTGAAGATTAGAGTCTGTTAGAAATGATCTGTTCTTCGACTTGTTGATTTTCATTATGGAGAATGTCTGCTCACATATGTAAGATTTTTTTGAGAAATTTTTCAAGTTTCTGAACTTTTCATGATGCAGGGATGCATAGAACTCAATTAACAATTTATTTTCAAACAGCTTCTTTAGAGAGTTGTCGGCTTGCAAATCAATTAGTTCTAGCTGCAACTTTTCAGTAACTGTTTCTGTGTCACAGGCAAAAGGTGAGCTGAGCAAATCGAACTGCTCTTCAATTGCTTTGAAATCAGCGAATCTTCTTATAAATTCTTTTCTGAGGTCCATCAACTGGAAACTATATTTTTCTGATAATGCTTGTGCAATTGCTTGTGTCTTCAAGTGAGGAAAATGAGCAAATTTGTGTTGTTTAATTTGATTGCCAAAGAGTTCAAGTTTTGATTGACATACAATTCATGAGCAAATACACCTTTTCCTTGTAGTTTTGTGTTTAACTCATTTATCTTCTGCATAATGTCCACAGCAAATGCAAGATCACAAACACATTCGTCACTGTCCATTTTTGTTAAAAAGTCACAGGATATTTCTTTTATATTGCAAAACATGATAATCTCTGCTTTAACATCCCACACCCTCTTTAATACATTTCCCATACTTAACCAGTGGACATTAGTGTGGTACAGTACATCAGTAAAATCTGCTTCGATATTTTCCAAGAAACTTCGGAATTGCCTGTGTTTTAGTCCCCTCGCTCTTATTAAATTAACTACACGTATCACCGGATCTACAATAAGCTTGAGTTTTAAAGAGGTCTTACAGAGACTTTCTTGGTGTATGATACAGTGAAAAGATAACGCACTGTGCGATGGAAAGTGCTCTTTAATTTTATTATTCATTAAGGTCACAAATCCACAATGTTTGCCTATGAGTGAAAGAGTGCCATCAGTTGTAATACTTGCCAGTTTATCCAGGTTTAGTTTAGACCTGATTAGACAGTTAATTACACTGCTATACAAATCTTTTCCAGTCACAGTATCTTTAACAGACTCCATAGATAACAACACCTCTGTAATTTCAAAATTTTCGTCAATTCCTCTGATGTAAATAAGTTACTGGTCAGTATCCTGAATATCATTACTCTCATTCAAAGCAATAGCAAACCACTGAAATTTACTACTGGCTGTTAACAGCTGTTCTTGAATATTTGATGCAATTGCATCTATGCGACGAACAACAGTTCTTTGTGACAGAGATATAGCTTCTACTTTTGGTATAACTTCAGGACACACAACACTGACAGCATCAACCATACAATCTTTAATAAATTCTGCTTCTGCAAATGACTTATTCTGTTTTGCAATTTTATTGGCCAATATAAAACTAACTTTTGTCGTGTTCCTTTGCAAAGTTGAAGTTTTTTGAAACATAGTTTGCTGTTGCTTCAAACATTTTACCAAATCATTTGCCTTCTTTTGCAGTTCTTGCTTTGACAAATTATGTCCAAAGGAGGCGTGTTTGGTTTGAAAGTGTCGTTTTAAATTGTATTCCTTAAACACAGCCACTGTTTGTGGACAAATCAAACATGCAGCTTTACCTCCAATGTCAGTAAAAGAATACTTTTCAATCCACTCTTTGTTAAACACTCGGCATTCGTTTTCAATTTTTCGCTTTTTAGATGGCTTCGAAGAACTCATTTTGAGAACTCATTTTGGACAGTTTACAAAATAAAATAGTAAAATTTATGTTAAAATACAAAAGATTTATTACGTCAAATTAGTAAAAATTGCGTCATTGGCGTGGTAACAAGTTGCCAAATTAACCACTTTTATGTATGCAGGTACAGAATTGGTTATCCAGTTCGTCGAGCACTTATAAATAAGCAAACTAGACAAACACAAAGTGTTAAAAAAACAGACATATAAAACAAGAAAAGAGACAGAGATAAGAATATTTAAATAAATGCTTACATTCAATTTTATAATGTCTATATATAATCACAAATGTGTACTTGGTTATTTATTTTTTTAAATTTTTTGTCATGTCACGCTACTTAATTTTATGTGTTGCATAATCGGATATCCAGTGTTTTGAGTCAAAGTAGAAGTGAGAAGTCGGGGGAAAAAATATTTTTGAGTAGAAAATTTATTTTATTCGGTTTTTCTATAAATAAAGGAATAAAATACATCTTAAAATCTTCGATTTATAACTTATGAAACTTATATAATGATATTTATTTCTTTAAATTCAAATTAAGAAATTATTGTTAAATATATTAAAATTACTAATTTAGTTAAAAATAGGTAACTTTAAAACTAATTTAACAAAAATGTATTAAGACTTAAAATCTTTTTCTGATAATTTATATTATATATACAAAAAAAATCGTTATATATTTGAATTTATCATAAAAAAAGAGCAATAATCGGTAACTTTAATGCTATTGTTTCAATGATATATGCAATTTTTATGAATGTTTTTGAACAATTATTTTATATAATTTTGTAAAATGTATATAAAAAAATTATGGATAAAAATCACCCGTTTTTTAAATATAATAGGCCGTTAAAATTTTATTATTTGTATTATTTCATCTCATTCTTCAATATAAATTTACTGTTTTTTTTTTTGTTTTTTTTTTTTTGTCATTTTACTAACAATTTTAAGTTGTTATTTTTGGCGGCGTGGGCATGTTAGTATTGAATAAAAAATCTGTTTGTTCTTGGCGGGCCGCAGTTTTCCCACTCCTGGGTTAAAGAGTATTTTATATGGATAGGAGGAGAAGATAACAGTTAACTCTAGACTTGAACAGGTTATGATTGTAGTGACTGGGGTAACATGCTATTGAGAATCTGTTCTCACAAGAAGTTGTTTGAGGGAAACTTACTACTTGCCAGTGGAATATGGAAGGATAGTCAGTGACATGTTGGTTCTTAGCAATGAAGGTTAGAATGTAGTTTGTCTGTGCACTTTCCATGGTTGCAGCAACAGAGTAGTGAGAGGCTCAACACATCCCATCTGTGAGGCTGAAGGGTGGAAAATAATTCTTCTTCTTCAACAAGGACTCAGAGATGCTTTTGAACTCTATCAAGACTGGAAAGTGAGGACTGGACAGCTCCTGCCCAAATAAGGCCTAAAATGGAGCACTCTTGCCAAATTTGGCTCTTATAAAGGTAGTGAATAGCATGAGAAGTCAGGTACTATAGGGAGCTGATCATTTTACCTGCATCTTTAGCAATGGATCGTATATAAGAGTTTCACATTGAGGTCGGAGCCATCATGACAAGCAGTAGTTCCAGGTCTGATTGGTGGTGATGTAATATAACCAGTTTGGTTTTCAAGGCATTGAATGTAACCAGTCAGTTTTTCCACCACTGGGAAGTTAGTGTTAAATTGGAAGAGAGGTCAGCTGCCAATCTCTGATTGTCAAGAGTTTTAGAGGTGTGCCCATATATCATATCATCGGCATAGATATTCATTAATGTCCAGAGTATGTTCTTAGACCATTTATATAAATTGGAAAGAGATTTGGCAGAATGATGGAATGTAGTTCATCTGAGTATTTTCCATGGTAATAGCGATAAAACAGTGCGAGACTCACCACATCTTGCCTATGAGAGAGAGGTGAGAGGGTGGAAAATAATTCTTTTCCAACAAGGACCCTGAGACACTTTTGAACTCTATCAAGACTGGAAAGTGAGGACTGGGAAACTCCTGCTAAAATATAGCAACAGTACTCCATTTTGGGCCTGACTACACCACTCCTTGTTATAGATATTGAAGTAGTGGTTCTGGTGAGCTATGGCTGCAGCACATTCAGGGGGTGAAACAAGGCAGACTGTTTGGTTTTTGCTAGAATTTTTTGGGAGGTATAAAACACTCCATTCCAGAAAGGATCCATTCAGAGATTATGACAGCAGTTTTGAGGGCAACATGTTTGAAGAAGATTGGCATAGGATCTTCCGTCATATAGGATTGAAAGCAGTCTCAGTCTGCCTTCATATAGTGAAAAGCAGTTCTATGAAATGGTAAATCAAGGAATATCATTGGTTTGGAATCAATCCAGACACTGACTAGGGAATGGTTTGACGTGCCTATTGGGGTAAAACTTTGGCTAAGCATTTATCAAAGTAGGATGTTAGAAAAAGTTCAAGGACATTCAACTACTGTCCCATTGCATCCAGGACTCAGATGATATGGATTAGTTTATAGGCAATAGAGAAGTTTCTGCAATATCTGCCTTCTTCATCAGTTTTGTTTGAGTGGACTAATCACTCTCTGTGGTGAACAATGAAGTCGTCACATATGTGAAAGCTGGCCGAGGATATTGTCAATACTCTCTGATATTCAATCAAAGATTACCAACCCTTCAGCCTGAGGGCGATACAGAGCAAAGATGAATGAGGTATTATGGATAAGTCACATACAGAAGCACATATATGGGAGATCAGGGTCCTCGTTTGTTGTGTCCCTGCCACAGAGAAACCTCTCCTTGATGTAAGCACCAAATCCATGGCAATTTAGGTGGTCATATTTTGTTATACTGGATGAGTAGCCTAGGATATTGAGCTCCCACAATGGGATTGAGGCATTGATACCCATTTCAACCAGGAATACGAGGTGGTCAGGTTTAGACTGAAGATGTAATTCCACTTCTGGCAAGTTGGAATGTAAATCCCCTTACATTGGTGTATATATATATATATATATATATATATATATATATATATATGGGACCAACATTTTTTTTTTTTTTGGGTTGGAAGTTTTGTTCGTTTTCAATTTAATTGCTTTCATGTTTGCTTTAGTTGGTTTGATGGATGATTAGTAGGCAGTGAGATACACTCCATTGGAGATGCATGCATAAATAACCTGGGTTGATTCACCTGGAGATAATGCTGTAACAGTACCCATCATCATGGCACCAACAGGTCCCACCGGGGATTACTGATGATAGCCTCCTTCGAAGTTATTCATCTCTATCCTATCAGGTGGATAATACCAAAACCCAGAAAATATTTCCTCCAGCTCCCTTAATGAGGAAACAAATAACCCAGGAACAATTCAGACATGATACTCTGAGTGTACGGGTCTCGTTTGCCTAGCGGTCAAGGCAACAGAACTCCCTCTTGGATCAGAAACATCATATCGGCCGGAGACTTAGGATACTAAGGCAAGCTTGCTCATATAGAAGAGTTTATTTAGACAAGTGAACAAATAAGAAGTTTACTGAATTCATTTTTATTTTATACAAGACCAACTGTTATATCTTGCTTCTCTTTGCTAAAGTCTTTTCATTCTCTTTAACTCCCTGTAACCCCCACCCCTGCATTCTCACTGTCTTTGGGATGAAATGATTAACAACAAAAAAAAAAACAATTGTTAATTAAAAACAATTGGTCTTTGGTTTTCATTTTAGTTGCTGCACATCTTTCTTACCTTCAGATAAGAGAGGCCTGATAAAACACAGTTTAGCAACTGTTTTGTCAGTCAGGTTGTAGTTAGATATTACCACTTTATGGTAATGTAATTTTTTTTTTCTTGCTTTACCATGTCCATTTTTACTGCTGTAATTAAATTTTTGTACTCCAGCAAAATATGAAAACATTGTTTTCTCTTTCAGGTCTTGGTTTATTACTTGTAATTGTTGTGATCGTTGGATGGAAATTCACTCCACGGGGACATGAACCTCTCCATTTGCTTTTTGGCCTTGGAGAACACAACATACTCCATCACGTACGGTCTCATGGTATATTACGAAGTCGAGAGGGCTACTGGCATGGAGGTAAGCTTCCTTTAAGATTAAATGTCTTCAGCAATAATCCAAAATGGGTTTATTTATATATTTCCTACTACTCTAAACATTATTTTATACATAACCATGTTTGAGTAGAGCAGTTGTGTGTTGTCATGGAGGAGAACAAGATTTTTTTTTTCTATTGACAAGTACAGGGCACTTTTCAACCAAACTTTTATAAACATGTTACAGCTGCTGAATATATAAATGTGCATTTAATATTACACTACATTTTAAGAACTTTAAATAAATAATACCCCCACCACACACAACAATACCTTTCTTTCATGGAACTCAGCTTTTGGATTTAGTTGTGGCATTTTATCTGTGCCTTTTTTGTTGAACATTGTCTTATGTAACCATTTTTCATCACCTGCTATATTTAAGGAATAGTTTGTTAGGATTATACATTTGTCATTGCAACTGGTTTCCAAAATCAGAAATTACTTATGACTCAACCTAACAGTAACTGAAGAAAAGGACTATATGACAATCAACAAGATGTATCATTGCATATTGTCTAGTATGACAGCAAATTTGTACTAAGAGACTTTAATACCCAATTGAACTGTAACAGATATAGATTAACCTGAGTGATAGGGTTACCCGATTCAGCCAGCAAAATGAATGACAATGTTTGCCCACAAGCATATCCATAAAATTCCTTCGATCTCCCTGGGTGTAATTGTCATCATGACTATTCCTCAAGGTCGAGGATGACTTGTTTTGTCTGACTCAGTCTGTTGGATTTGCTAACTCTGAAATGGCTCACAAGAAAGCTCCTTTGACAATGTCGAAGGAATAGTACAGAATTAAATTTGTGCATAAGTAAAAGATGGCAATCGTTATTATAGGACATCCATTTCTACTGTGGGGCAGATGTCAAGTTTGATCACAATCTTATAATATTGAAAGTATCTTTGAAATTAAGTTACAAAGGGCAAAAACAGTATAACCCTATGCAACAGAAGTTCTTTAAAAAAATGGAAACTTCAAACAGATTTCATGAGACTAGAGAAGAAGAAAGAATTCAGAAAAAGCACCTGATCATGGACACCAGTGGAAATGCATGCATAAAATTATAACCTTTGCAGGAGGAAAGGTAACATATGAGAAAGACAGATTTCTGTTGATAAAAGAAAAGAATTGAGAAACAAAGGAAATGAAGAAAGAAACATTAAAAATTGGAAACCAGTCGATAATGAATTGAAAAAAATCATAAAAGAGTTAAAAGAAATAAGTTACAAATGGAATAAAAGGAAATGGATAACAGTCCAATCAAGTAGAAAGAGAAAAGAAGCAGCAGCTGCAAGAAATGATATTTTATCTAGAATTATGAAAGAAATATGGGTTATCCCACTTGGCTTTGCCAAAACGCCTGTTAGGGGGGTACTCTTTAAGCCTATACAAGGCAATGATATTCTCTCTCTCTCATCTATTTTTAACCCTTGCTTCCTGATGTAGTCGGTTTTGATAAAGAACACTACTGTGAGCCCCCTGCATGTCAGTGCTGTGATCAGGAGATCCATGTAACGGAAACTCGGTTCAACCCAACATTTCATTTCATTTGACTGAAGCAAATATTAAATGCATGCTTTCTTTTTCTCACATCAGGAATGCTGTTTAGATTTAGTATTTTTTTTCTTCCATCTTCTCTCATAATCAAAATAGAATTTATCTAAGGTAATGGCAGGGGATAATGCACATAACTTCTTACTAACTAATGAAGAAAGTTCAAATTCAAATCCGAAAGAACCTTAATAATTGAAAAATATTTTAAAAATATCATCAATTTAAATGTTCTCAAAATTTGAGTCATCAGATCCTGGGTGATAAATAGGTAAATCTCAGATAAAAATTTACAGCTTCTTCCTGTGAACCACTGCTCTGTGCAACCAACTCCCAAGAGGATGCTTCCCTGGTCACTACAATCTTAACCTATACAGGGTTAACCGTTATCTTCCCCCACCTATCTGCATAGACTATCTTTTACTCTGTAACTGTCTACCTCAAGTGGCCCCCGAAAATTGTACAGAGTGAACCTTACTGTAAGTGTGTGTGTGTGTGTGTGTGTGTGTGTGAGAGAGAGAGTTTTCTAAATAAGTTAAATCTTAACATTCCTAAAATAAAAAAAGATGGAATTTTCCTTAACCCCAATATCTGAAAAAAATCAAACTTGTCTGGACTTATAAATTAAGGAAATCAATTTGTAAAAAGTTATTCTTAGTATCGCTTGATAATGGAATGGAAATTGGTATTTTAAGTTTAATTTTTATGATGTATGGTTACTAAATGAGGTGTCATATGAACATAAAAAAAGGAATTAAGAAATGAGGATATGGAGGATAGAAAATCTAGTGTCTTAGAGTTATTTTTCTGCCATATCATAATCTTCATTTCTTCCTGGGCCATATGAGCTTTAGTTTTTAAAAAAAAAAATTTAAAAAAAACACTGTGATTTTATAGTAATTAATTTTTCAACTTTTGATCCAAAAGAAAAAGACAACAGTCATTGGATGATTTTTTTTTTCTTTTTAATATTTACAGGTATCATGTACCCTGAATTCCAGTACCGACGACCCCCACCATCATATGATGTCTCAATGCAAGAATACCAACAGCAGCTGATGCAGCAATACCAACAGAGTATAAATAACGTAGACAACTACAGTTTGCCTAGTTCACCCCCTCCCACATATCGATCGAGAGCTAGCACTATTCGCACTGGGGTGCATATTGTTTTCCCCCCAGATCACAATGAGAATTATCCAAATTCACTTCCACCAACTTATAGGTCACAGACAAGTTCACGACCTTCTCTCCCTCGGGCAGGATTTGATGATGAAGAAGAAGGCTATCCAATTCCGGAACCGATCGATCCTGCCCCTAGTGAATCTCTAGTGTCGGACGCAGTGTCAATGCTGGTAGCTTCCACCTCCATGGATGTTAGTGGAACTCTAGACTCCACTGGTGACTTCCAACTATCCCTTAATGAGCCGGTGGACCAGCCCACATTGTTCTCTGGCCGATCACAGGGAACTATGACTGATCCAGAGGGCTTGCTCAATTCTTCATCTCCTCCAGCAGTCATGCCCCTCACATCTGCTGCAGCGATAACGCCACCAGCAACACCCCCGACACTTGTGCAGCAACCTTCCTCTTATGATCGATCTAATGAACTATGCAATCAGTTTCCGATGCCAGAAAACATTTCTACAACTGTTGGTGTTGTCGATAATGATGCCGATGTTATTCTTGGAACAATTCCAGATCCAGAAGCTGATCGAACTTCTAGACATGATGTTACCAGCTGTGAATCCATGGGTAATGCTGGAATACATCAAGGTGGCAGTAACAGTGATACCAGTAGACAAAGCTCACCTGAACGAGATGATACATCTCCTGTACAAGCAAAGACTGCTGCCGAAACACCTTTATGATAAATAACCGCTTCTTTATCTCTCGTCTCCATAATTGTTTTGGCATTTGTGATTTTAAGGAACCATTATTTGGAGGCCTGACCTCATATTTTTTTTTTTTTTTTTTAAAGACTTGGCAACATTAATAATATCTCTGAAGTCAAAGAAAAATAACAGATTTGCTCTAATAAGAGCAGAAAATACCTCATATGGGGCAATAAATTATTTTTGCTTCATCTCAATATGATTCAAACGTGTTGACAGCCCAAATAATCACGATTCATGCTTTGATAACTTGTTTTGTATGTGCGTTATGGCTGTATTGAAAAACAATTTTTTTTTTTTTTTTTGGTACTTTTTACTCTTACGAAAGTGTATGTGTGGGCACATGTCTTATTTTTTTTTCTCTCTAAATGGTAAATATTAATGTTGTTGGATATTTTTTAAGAAGCATGTCTAAAAGGCAATGTCATGCACCAAATTGAGGTCAGGTATTGAATACAGAAAAAAAAAAAAAAGAACACTAAAGAGGATTGGAATGAGTCTATAAAGGGAGATAAATCTGTTCAGCTGCATTCTCATCTGCAATCAGTTTACCAGTGTCTAGATAGAACTTTCGTTGCAAATACCGCTTTAATTTGCTTTGCTCCATGAGAGAAAAAATTATTTAAAAGTAAAACAAATGTTTTATCTTTAGAGCTGCAAATATTTCAAATTTGAAAAACCCTTTCAACTCGGAATATTTAAATCTTATTTCAATTTCAGTCTTGAAATTCCTTCTCTAACTTGCCAAAATCTTAAAATCCAAGTTCCATGCTTAGAATGAATATATCTCGATTTTCCAAAATACTGGGTCTGTCAAATGTAGTGTAAGCATTTATGGAATATTTAAAATATTTTTAAAGAATTTTTTTTTTTTTTTTTGCATATTTTACAGGAAAAATAAAGTGTAGCAGCTGAGGTTACTTACAGTAAATAAAAATTTAATACGATATCTATTAATAAAATGTATTTAGAATATAATAATTAAACTAAAAATTCAATGAATTTATCTTACCCCCCGCCATGTGAAACTATGGCTGAGAATCTGTGTTGGAAGAGAAGTCATTGAATTTTTCATCTACCCAATCATTATTGCTCAATTTTTTTTTTTTTTTTTTTTAATTTAACCTGATTAACATTAACCTGATTAACAGGTTTTGTAAAGTGTAAATTTGCTTTTTAAGTCCCACGCTAAATATCTATTAAAATTTTCCAAAATTATATTTCCATGTAAATGTACATGCTGAACTCAAATTAACAATTAAAATATGAAAAAGAAGACTAACATTTTGGAGTTTATCGACAAGAAAAAAATCAGACTTCTTGTCGGTCATTTGTCCGCCCTTACTGCCATAATTTTTAGTAATTTACTGCAGGGTACTTTCACTGGCATAAGCAGAAATCTTACTTCTTTTACAGACTTTCGGTGTAGAAATCACTACTAATGTAAAGCAATATAATTTTTTTGATAAGTGTAGTTTTATTTATAGCAAAAACAAATTAAATAATACAATAAAAGCAGGTTTTTTTTTTTTTAATTTTTAAAATTAAAACAACCTAATTTAACATTGTAATTTTTGTTTAAGGTTAGTAACCCTGACCCCTAAGTTTTAGGCTGACCTCAACCTTAACTGTTTATTTTATTTTTGATTTAAAAATAAAATAAACACAGAAAAACAGGTTTTATTGTATTATTGAATTTGTTTTCGTTTAAAGTTTTGTTATAAATAATACTACACTTATCAAAAAAAAAAAAAATGCTTTACAACAGTGCATAGGGATTTCTGCACCGAAAGTCTGTAAAAGAAGTAAATAGGCCAAAATTTCTGCTTACGCCAACGGAAGTACGCCGCAGTAAAATACTAAAAATGATGGCAGTAATGGCGGACGAATGACCGAGAAGAAGTCCGATTTTTTTCTTGTCGATAATTTTTTCATAATTTAATTGTTAATTCGAGTTCAGCATGTACATTTTCACGGAAATAAGACAATTTGGGAAAATTTTAAATAGATATTTAGCGCGGTGCTTAAAAAGCAAATTTACCAAACAACTTTTGTTTATTGTTAAATATTCACAACAGATTTAAGAAAATGTATTTTTCGTTTGTACTGTTTTTAAACATTTCAATAAATGCATACACTACGTTTTTTTTTTTTTTTGGGGGCTCTACTACAATTCCCGCCTACTTTGCTTTAAAAAAAAAAAAAAAAAAAAAAGGATTCTAAAGTGGTTTGTCCAACCATTCCTCCTTCCACGCCTGATTCCCTAAATTTAAAAAGCGAGGAAGGAATTTAAAAGTAAAGTAAATAAATCGATTTTTTTATTATTCATTTTAAATATATATTTTTTAACAGAAATTATCAAAAATAAACTTTAATCGAGGTTTTGCGCTGTTCAATAAGGGAAGTAACTTGGCAGCTTCCTATCTCAATCAAGGAGTGTAACTCTTACATTCTTCATCAATTCCTCTGAGAGACAAATTGATAGCAAAGATAAATGTATTAAATGTCCTATTTCACGTTACTGGTCATCCTAGGTTATTTCCTTTGTTTGTTTCATCTGTCATTATTGTATGCTCAGTGGGGAGAGAGAGGAATACATGTTTAAAGGCATTTCAAATAATCTAAGAATAAATTATTCATATTCAATAACTTCTCTTTATCTATTAAAAATTACATAATTTCCAGCTTCCTTGAAAAGAAGAAAAAAAATGAAAAACTAGATGTACAAGGATCTCTCAGTATTTTGGTTTTAATGATAAATAAACTTCAACCTGTTAGATTAATTTATATTTTAAATTTTTATTTGGAAACTGGTTTATCATGGTATTAAAGTATAAATCAGTCGCTTTCAAAAAATGTTATCTGTAAAGTGTAACAGCAGTAGCTTTTACTTTTCTTATATATTTATCCACATCTACGATGACTTCATATGATGGGCATTTTGACATGATGTAATAGTTAGCAAGCTTGTCTTGCTAGATCAATGACTGAATAGTGAGTTTGATCCTCACTGGGTGCCACATCTAAGCTATGATTGACATGAATTAAAATTGTTGGTAAATTATTTTGAGTAAAATTCAACTATCAAAGCTGTAAAAAAAAAAAATACAAAATTATAAATCTATATGCAGAAGTAATTTACTACATGGGAGAGAAATTTTAATGTAACAAAGCGAGAGAAATTTTAATGTAACAAAGCAAACGGCAATAATTTGCCAATGTTGAAATTGCATTACACATACACTGAACAAATGGTCAAAAAAAAAAAGTAACATTAATTAACAAAAGAATGAAATAAACAGTTCCTTTTTGAATGTCTGTTTGAATATATATATATATTTTTTTTTGTGTGTGTGTGTCATGTGGTACAGATTGGATTTTTATGGCAGTGAAGTTTTTTGGGTTTTTTTTTTTTTTTTTGCTGATAATAATGGTTAACTGTTCTTTTTTGCTCCCCCCCCTTTTGTGACTTTGCGTAAAAATATGCTGTCTACCAAAAAGCTCAATTTTTTTCTTCTTCATTCTAAAATAAAGAGTATGAGATTAATCCATTATGATATGTCAATTTCTAAATAAATTTTATTCATACCTGTTGATTCAGAATTGAATAAAGACTGCTAGTTTATCATGTTTACTATGAAAATTAAAAATAACAGGTGAGGAATCACTACATTTGAAAAATAGGCAAAGTTTAACATGGAACCAGTCAAAATTTACTGAAGGACGATATGGGAATAGTTGGATAATTTTGTTTCAAAAACCTATTTTTACAATTTGAATAAAAGCCTAAGGTATGAATTTATAGGATTTGTTTATTTACTAATAAAGACCAGTAATATTTTACAAGAGCACAGAATTTAATTTTTGAATTCTGATAAATTATTTATGCACAAGATTATAAAAACACATAAAAAAAAATCATAATGTCTGAAGGCAAACAAAAAAATAAACACAATGACAAGTGACTGTAATTATAAGCTTAACTGTCTTTAATAAAGACAATGTCATCAAGCAAGGCAATAAATCCACTAAGACCAAAGGATTACTGGGTTTTAGAGAATGAGATAAAAATAAACACTTAAGTTGATTGGAAAGCAAGAAGGTGAAAGAAATTGTTACATTTTTAGCCATTTCAATTGTAAAATGAGACCTTGCTGCTAATCTAGTACCATGCCCATAAAGGAGAATTCATCAGAACAATTACCATAAATGTAGTTATAAAAAATGCACAGATGTGAAGTCAGGACCTTCTTCATATTTTATCAGACATCTCTAAATATATAGCAGAAGCATTCAAAGCAAGGACAAATGGTAGATGTTAGAAAAATATTTCACCCAGAACTTGAGGCCAATCTCAAATCTTGTTCCACTGGGAGCAAACACTTAATTTCGGTTTGCAGCACTAGTTCAAAGAAAAAAAAAAAAAAGATTTTGGCTCAAAAAGTTAACCCCTTTTTTTATATATTTATATATATATATATATATATATATATATATATATATATACACACACACACAGTTCTTATGATTAATATACGTGTGTCTTGAACAAAAAAAGACCAAAGGATTTTTTATTAAATTTTTTTAATCCTTTCCAGCATGTTCAAAATTTTGGTTGGAAATTTTAGCATCATTTTTTTTTTTTTTTTCGGTAAAAAACATTTTGGAAATTCTTAAAAGAATTGTTAGATTTTAATGAAATTTTCAGATCTTTTTACAAATTTTTTAAATCTTGGTAGAAACATTTTTCTTTTTACATCTGTTCCTAATTAATGAAATTTTCTGAAATTAAATTTTGTCCCTTTTCATATTTATATTAGTTAAAAGCAGGACTCCTTGGAGAATGTAAATATTTTTTTTCTTTTTTTTTTTTTGTTCAAGCAGTTACTCATTTATCTGGTCTGAATCATAAAATAGAAAAAAAATGAAGTAAAACTTAAAGTAAATAGTTGTTTCAAATCTAATCAGGTATTTTAGTAAAAGAAAAAAAAAATCAGTTTAAATTAGTTTTTTAAATGAAAAATCTATTTTAAACCTTAGGTATTTTCTTTTTTTTTTTCACCTTTGGGAGTTACCTAATTTTATGTTTTAATAGTAAATGAAACTAAAGTTCAACATATTCTTTCTAAAAGGTACTTAAAAAAAATAAATTACCAAATTATTCATAAAAAATAAATTTGTCATTATGAATAACAATATCAGAGAAAAATATTAAATAAACTTTATGTAACAATAATAGTATTTTTAAATACATTTTTCAGTGTAAACACAGAATTGAAGAAAAGTCTCTTAAAAATTAAACAAAACGTTAAAATTCTTTCTTGGGATAATTTTTTTTAGGATTAAAATTCAACAGTTTTTCTTCATATCAACTAAATATAAATTACTCTCAATGTATTTGCTTTCATGGAGAAGAAAATTAACTTTAAATGTTAAATTAACTTCCAAGTAATATAACCAAGTTTTCTAAATTATATTTTTATAATGAACTAGCCAACCCATGCCTTGCTGCATGACACACATTTCTTTTGTAAGAAAGTGTTTGCTTTTTGCAATGAAAGCATAAAATAATAGAACAAATCTAAAGGAAATAAATCTTATACTTACTTCAATTAAAAGCTAAATATATCCTAACTGTATAAATCCTCTTCTTCCTTCCACCTATGAGTAAATAGCAATGCAGACTTGGTTCGATATCCTTGAGTGTCAACCAATCTAGGAGACAGTAACTCTGAATTCAAAACTATGTAGCCCTGGCTTACACACCTAAATCACAACTACAGTCGAGTGATGATTATGAAATGTACAAAAGCAAAAATTTAAGCCAACCACTGCAGCAAACAAAACTAAAAATCTTTGCTCCCAGTGGAACAATATTTATTTATTTTTTGTATAAATACAAAAAAGTTTGTCACGAGGCCAAAAGTTGAGATGAGGAAGGCTGGTTATCATTTGTCTTATCTTTAACCTATCGATCCAAACAAACTATACAGTATTCCTTGCACCAAAATACCACATTCTTACCATAATACCTCAATCACTCTCATCCCCATATGTACAATTTGCCTGTCAGGCAGGTGGGAAATAAAATACAATGAAAAATAAGATTTATTTACAAGAAACAAAACAATGTTTGTAATAAAATGTGTTAAATGTGGCAGAAATAATAGAGGACTTTAAAAATTTAAACAAGCATTCATCCATCCAAACACAACACACACTTGAAAAATCAAAGGTGTCCAGCATTCACGAGAGAACTGACATCTCTGGTCACTTAATGGGGTAGAGCAGGAAAAAAAATAAAAGGGGGACAATGTTGCTCCCAGTGGAACAAGGAGATATGCATGATTGACTTGGCCTTAAATAAAGATCACCCTGCTGTCACCACATAAAATATTTTTAGAACATTATTTGTTTTAATTTATGAGGACAGATCAGTTTAGGATTTTGAAAATATAATTGTTCATTTTACAATGACTATAATGATTAGGTAACTCCAAAAACTTTCTAAAAACAGTTTTATCATCAAAATTTTTGTTATTATTTAGAAGAAAGATCAGAGTCTTATTTCATTAATTTTTTTTAATCCTTTCTAGCATGTTCAAAATTTTTGGTTAAAAATTCTGTTTTTCTTACATCAGTGGGTGCGCCAAAGATTAGCATAGGCAATTTTTTTTTTTTTTTTGCATTAAAAACATCATTTTGTAAATTCTTGCCAAAAAAAAAAAAAAAAAGATAGTGAATTGAATCCTTCTTGAAAAACTGAAGTAGTTAATGCTTTATTACAGTGAAAAAAAAATGTTTAAATCCAGTTTTGTATGTTGTGGTTTTATGAAAATTTTCAATATAGCTTTGCCAAACAGTAAAAATTATCAAAGGACTTTGTGGTGTCAGGAGAAAAATGCTCTTTTGACACAGTTTTTTTTAAGTTTTTTTTGGTTTGGTCTTGTCTTATATGTTTAACTTTGCCAAAAAAATAGTTCTGGTATTGATTATTGCTGTTATGATGACACTTGATTGATTTATCTTAAATGGGAAATCAGTAATTGGAAGAGTAAATCATAAAATTTAAAAATAATACTTTTTTTTTTTTTTTGGTTTCATTTTATGAATGGTTTCCAACAAGGCTGTTAACTCAATAATGGTTTTGTACATGCTTCTCTATGTAAAATAACTTTAAAATCAGGTGCCTACTTTTAAAAGAGCATGAAAAATAATGCCTCTCACTTCTTTTCTTTTTAATAATTTGGCTTTCAATTTTTTTTTTTTTTTTTTTAAATTCCACAAATTCTTTGATATAATCTTCTGAGAATTATTATTTTTGTTACTTTATTTTTCTTTTGTTAGATATGTTTCTAATAAAATGATTAATATAACATCTATTTATAGAATTGATTTTATAACTAGTTTAATTGTTTGGTATACAGTAGAAAAAAAAAAAAAAACAAGGTGACATTTAAGTAATTTTACGATTACATTGCTTTATTTTCTATAGAAGTAATTTGGAATTTTTATCCGTATGATTAACTCTATTGTTGTATGTATTAGATCATTAAAATACGCAAAGAAAGCGAAACTTAAATAAAAAACAAAATACAAGCAGCCTGACCCACTTCTTCTAAATGGCATATTTTGTTAGTAGCATGAAGTACTGCCTCTTGCTACCATAACAACAGGCTATCTCATTACAAAAAGAAGATCAGGCTATATATATATATATATATATATAGTCATGTAATGGAATTATGGATTATACACAAATGAATAATGAGAGACTTATGTAATTAGACAAATTCCAACTATATTTAGCTCTACTTATTTATAAATTACAATAGGAAAACTTGTACTATTAATGCCTAATTAGTAGGTGAAGTACTGACTTCTTAACATATATGCTTACAATTTATAGTTTGTTTTTTTTTTCTTCTCTAAAGTGTAGAAATATTCAAGATGTAAGTGGAAAAGAAAAGATTAATGATATTTGAAGATTTCATAAAGCAATACGTAATCTTTTCATTTTTAATAATATTGCTTTTCAGCTTTTTGTAACAAACAAGTGAGCACGAACACACATATTCTAATGGACAGGCGGCAAATTGCCCTAACAGAAATCTATTTACATTGTGCTGGTTTTGCTACATTGCAAGAACAAACCCACCTACAAACAATGAAACTGAATTCTCAGGAATTTTATGTAAAATACATTTACCACCAAACCATGTTTGCTTTTCCTTAAAAAAAAACTCTAGTATCTCATCTTATTAAATTATGTAGAAAAATTGACCCTATTACTTGTTGGAAAGTTATATTAAATGTTGCAATAACAATGTTCAAGGCATTCACTGTGTAATGTATGTACAAAAAGAAAGAAATAGTATATGAACCCATGGAAATAGATTTATTCACTCTCTCTCATGCCTGTATCCTCTCATTCTCTCCCCTTATCCCTTCCAACCTTTGTTGCCTGTCTATGTTTTGATCATAATGTTATACCAACTTGGATTATATTTGAAAAAGGAATAAACAAATATTTTCTACTGGATCCTCTTTCTTTTGCTCTCTCTCTCTCCATAATTTTTCAAAAATTTATCTCTATACTTGTTACGCCTGTGTGTGTACACGCATGTATATAAGATAATAAATAGGAAACATTTATCAATCTAACATGTTTCACTTTTATTAAAGCTTCATCAGAGAATGAGATATACAGAAAAAAATTCAGGTATTTTTACTTCTGTGTTTGATTTTCATTGGCCAATTACGTTTCATGTGCATTCGACTCTTAACTAACATTAGTATATTTCTTCTCTTTCTTTATATCTCATTCTCTGATCTTTAATAAAAGTGAAACATGTTAGACTGATAAATGTTTTCCTATTTGTTCTTTATCATAAATGAAGGAAATTAAATTTACCAAGATTTCAAAATATCTAGAATAATTTTTTTTTTTTTTTTTTTGGTGACAGAAAGCTCTTTGTTTGACGAGTTTGAACATTGTCGGAATAATGAGCTCCAAATAATTAATTTTTAATTTTGCCTCTACAGAAAAAGAGGTCTTTGAAAAATGCTAAATGACTGGAATTCCTATTTGGCTAGGAGTTCTTAACTAAGAGTGAACATTCCAATGGTCTATGAGGTGCAATTCTGCCTTGTTGGGTGACGGTAAATGAAAACTAAACTAATGAAATTACAGAGTGGCAACATGCAGTCAGGATCAAACAAATTTAAGATTGCATGGAAATTGAACGACTGAGAAGTGTAAAAAAAAAAAAAAAAATAAAAAATCATTAATTAAAAACCCTGATAATCTCTAAACTCTAACCACCCTCCTAAACATTCCCAATATAAATCCTTTAATTTTGTCCCTCAGGCAATTGAAACTGTTGACGTCGCTGGGCAAGCCCTTCACCCTACTACCCATTGGAGGGGTTATTTTGCTGAAGAATTGCAGAGATTGGAATTGGAATTCTCTCAAACAATTTGATGACTCTTTTTGTTTGGAGGTCCAACACCACTGTTCCCTGTCTATATTAATTCTGCTTTTCTTTTGCTGCCATAAGTTCTTCATTCTTGCAAAGAACAGTTCCTTAGAAATTAAATGGTTGAGTGTTTGGATATTATTCTATATCCTATAAACAAAAGTGGAGATAATATTCTGTCAAATTCCAATCTATATATGACCCTATCTCCTATATAAGGAGAAAATATTTTGAAAATATATTCATACCATTACTAGCAACTATAAACACTCATTTAAAACATTACATAATATCACCATTTTTCTACAGATCCATTATTCATGAATATAACTTGCGTCTAAAATTTTACAAATTTCCCCTTTTCAAAATTACTTGTGTTAAATCTAACCAAAACTAGATTATTACAATATCTTACTTCATTTCACCAACCCACACAGAGTTGACAACCACAGACTTTCCCCACATACATGTGAATATGAAAAATCCAACCAAATACAAAAATTATTTTGTAACATATTGCTACATTTCACCGACAAAAAATACAATATATATATATATATTTATATATATATATATATATATATATATATATATATATATCTTTTCAGTATCCACTAAAAATAATGTTTAAGATAATAAAAAATGTCAGATAAAGAATAAATCTATTCATTTTTTTTAGAAATTGCATTGTTTATGTTTCAGATATAAAACTGAGCAGATATGGGCTTTCAAGAATAACTGAACAAGAAAATGTGCATTCTTTAAATGGGTAAAAAGGACACTGACTCTCCCCATGACTAAGTGGTTTAAAGCATGCTAGATCAAATGTTGGTTTCTCCTATGTTGCACCATGCCAGAGAGTATATCTTCTTTATTAACTTTTCTCAAGCTGGTAGATATAATACACACTGTTTAAAATAAAGAATAGGGTGTCTATTTCAAACTTGGATATCCATTAAAGCAGTTGATGAGATTATATATATATATATAGGAAAGTAGGACTTCACAAGCTAGGAAGGTTGTTATTAAGTTTATAGTTTAAGAAAAAAAATCAAATACTGGGATAATACCTCAAACATGTGTGCCCACTAAAAATAATATATATATATGTAAAAATGTCAGTGTATATCTGTAAAAGGACAATCTGAATAAAGACAAAAGGAAAACTTAGCCAATGTGTTTTGTCTTCTGAAGGAATTTATCAAGGAAAAAATCCAGGGTGCAGATTTATAATTCAGAAAATATATAAAATAAATTGCAAGAACTCTTCCTCCCAATACTTTGGGGAAACTTGCAGGAAAAAAAAAAAAAAATTATTTCTGAAAACAAAAGGGATCTTATACATAATAATTTATATATATATATATATATATATATAAACTCAACAACTTTGATCTAAAGAATGCTACACTTACTAAAGACTGAATGTAACTTACTTAGAAAGAGAACTCTTGAATGCTGCTATTGAATCTTATCAAAATATAAATCTGTAACCCAGAATTTTTTCCAATATCTCCATTCCTGAAAGAATTACTCCTTTCCCAAGATATACGACTACAAAAATATTAATAAAAATTAAAAGAAAAAGTTTAAATCTATAACATCATGTTATTCAAAATATATAACACATAAATTAATCCCAAACTAAAATAATTTAAATACTAATTTGCATTTAAAAAAAAAAAAAAGTTCAAGAACATCGCCTACTCACTTTTGTTTATTAGACATTGAATTGTGTCACTTCATATCCTCCATAGCTTGCCTGACTTTTCAGCTAACCTGATGAAAATTTATGAGCATTCCTAAACTTAAAAATTTTGAAAAACTAATAACATTTTTGCTCTTATATACAAATATTGGTACAAAATAAAATCCTTTCATTTGCCTTGATAAAGTCCCTCAGAGGACAAAATGTGTCTGCTAAAATATGTTTTCCTTTTGTTGTATTTATTTATTTATTTATATTTAGATGCAACCTATTAGAAAAAAAATTCACACTCAAAAATATTGGCAATGTAGGTCTACTTAATAAATGGAATGAGCTCATGATAGCCTGTAGGCACAGGAAATCATTTCTCTTACTGGAAGCCAGATTAATCTTTTTTATTATATATTTTCCTTTATTAAGATTTAGGTTCCACACCCGCTTACCTCCCTTTAACCCGGCATGTGTTACTGTATCTTAAATAGACCAGTGTCTCCAGTATTAATTTTAGATTTCTCTTTATTTAATATATTTTTAATTTTTTCTTTTGTTTTTTTAGAAAAAAAAAATGAACACTACATACAATTCATTTCCTGCATCTTTTCTTTTATTTTTCGTCTATGAAACAGTGTTCTTCCCATGTGTCATCTGTGTATTTTTATAAAAACATAAGATATACTTTGTGCCTAATGAGCTGGAAAACCAGAAAAACTTAAGCTGCACACCTAAACGTAGGTATATACACAGGGTGTATCAAAAATTCTTTTATAAACTTTGTGGGCAGGTTCCTGACACCAAAACGAGGGAAAATGCCCATATAAACATATGTCTAAAAGGCCATTGTTGTACCTCAACACAGCAACTCCTAACAAATGTTTAAAATGTTCTCTGCTTGCTTCTACACAGGCATGCACCCATCTGATCATATACTCTCACATGGTGTCAAATGGTTTCACAGACCCCCATGACACATTGATGAAGTGTCTCTGCATAAACCAATTATTTTAGATGGCCTCACAGATACAAATCCAAAGGATTGAGATTGGGAGAACATGCAGGCCATAGAACTGGTACTCACTTGCCTATCCATCTTTCATGGTAGATGTCAACCAGTGTATCATGAACAATGTGCTGGGATACCATCATGCATGAACCACATGCATCTTCATATTAGCAGGGGTACATCCTCTAGCTGGTCTGGAAGTGTGTTTGAAATAAAGTCCCTGTAGACAGCTCCTGTATGACATGCTAGAAGAACATATGGCCCTACCAGACAGTCACCTACAATTCTATACCACACATTAATCATAGATTGATGTTGGTGTCTAGCCTGTATTGTAACATGGAGATTCTGATCTGCCCACAAATGTTGGTTGTGTAAATTTGTTATTTCATCTCTTCCAAATGTTGCCTCATCTGCAAACAAGACTGAAGAGAGAAACAATGGATCAGCAGTTTGTGCAATAGACCATCAGGAAAAGTTCTCCCATGGTAAGTGATCAGAAGGCAAAAGACCCTGTACATGTTGCAAATGATACAGATACTGGAGCTGTTCTTGAAGTACCCACCATGTGGTATTATGAGATATATGACATGCTAGGGCTACTTGACATTTGCTGATATCTGGATCATCTCTGACAGCCTGTAGAATGTGTTCTACATGGTCAGGCATACAAGTGGATCTCAGTCTTCCTCAATCCATAGTTTGCAGTGCCACCACAGATCCTATCTCAGCAATGTGCCAATAAACAGCAAAAAAGGTTGGATGACTCAGCTGCCTTTGGTCTGGAAACGCAATCTGATGCAGCCTCACATCCATTACCATTTGTGTGGCCATATGTGTTAAAAAAAAATAAAATAAAATAAAATAAAACATATCAGCCCACTCATCATATGAATATCCTGCCATTGTTAAATGGAACACATCTCAGTTAATTCACTACTACACACATTATATATTGAAGGCAGACACAATCTATTAATGTACACGAATGACAAATGTGACCTAATCTACATAGCAGCACAGCATCATCTATTGTAAACTTTCTTTAAACTTAACTTAAAACAAAGGATTTGCAGTCAGATTTATATGGACTTTTCTCCTTGTTTTGGTATAAGGAACCTGCCCACAAAGTTTGTAAAAGTATATATATATAATCCGTGGGGGTAAGTAATCCAAGTGAATTGTATTAATATAAAAAATATTAAAACTGGTCCACAAAGGAGAGCTCAGTATATTTATTATAGAGCATAGAAATGAACTACATAAAAATGAAACTCAATTGTACCCAATTTTCATATATATATAGATAGATAGATACCTTTCACTTAATTTTCTGTGTTTTCTCCAACATTCTTACCTTTTACCTTTCCTCATCGTCTTGCTTCTCCCACCTCATTTTTCCCTACTTAATATTATGCATCTTGACTGAGAAACCTATATAATTGATTCTTACTCAGAAGGGCTGGCCCTTGAGTAGATACTACACTTTGATCTCAGGTAAGAAATTGAATATACAAGCAAGTAGTAGATGAAAGGCAACTGAGTCTAATTCAAGTTGGTTACACATTCTGTTTAAAACCATTTTAATAAAAAATAAAAACAAATTGCCTAGGATATATTTGCATCCCCATAAGGGCAAATATGACACAATGTTAGATTTAACAGATGTCTGGTCCTTGAGGTGTCCCTAACGTTGACACACAACACTTTCTTCAAAGGTGAAGTACTGCTCAAAAGTGGGAATCTCCCAGGATCAGGCATGTCTGATTCAATTTTGTGACTTGTCAATGACATTAAATCTGTTAAAGCTTCACTGTGAAAAGATATTTTGGCTGTTGTTGGTATCAAAAAGCTGACAAAAATCAACCAAAAAAGGAGATAACTTTAATAGACACATAACAACACAACACAATTGAAAAGGACTTTATCTAATCCTAATATAAAATTTGCCACAGCTACTTAAAAAACGATAAATTAAATTCAATACAAAACTGAATAATAAAAACAGTAAAAGCTGAGGCAAAAATTTGCAAAATAGAACACAAAAATATTCCAGGAAATTCACAGGTGAGACATTAAGGAATTTAAATAAATGCATAAAAGGGATTTTTTACAAAACAATGCTAAATGCATAAGGGTTAATTGCAATAGATCAGACCACAATTTTGACACAAGAATGTGGTACTGATTAAGAGAAAAAAATATTAAAACAAAAATGTATTGAAAGTGCATTAATTTCATACACCTTCAGGACATAGGAAGTTGTGGTGAGCCATAATTGCCTATCTCATGTAGCTCTTAGTAGTTTTTCTCCCTTTGTTAATCCCTCCCCCATGTCCCGCCAATCCATTCACACAAGCATGATAGGTAAGTGGCTCGCTATCTTTCTCTACCTCTCTTGCCCTCAATATGCCCTGTGAGAGTTAAGTTTTCCAAGCCCTCCTTCCTCATTATATGTCCAAGAAATTTCAGCCGTATTTTCCTGATTCTGAGTATAGGGAACCAATTATATTTTTGAAGAATAATTTTGATAAGCAGAAATTATTTATTTCTCAATCTATATATATATATATATATATATATATATATATATATACATACAAGCCTGTCTTACTGTATCATCAATATGCCTAGACATCCGACTGCTTCAAGCCAGAATCAAAACTTGATCAATTTGGCATCAGTCAGAGACTGTACCCATAAGCTATTGCTGTGTGGCAGAGAAAGGGAATCTTTTAATGTATTATATATGTAATATATATAAACACCAAATCAGCACACACACACATTATATATATATATATATATATATAGATAGATAGATAGATAGATAGATTGTTCAGATATAAGTAATATCCATTTTGAGGAACCAACTGTAATATTTTGAAGAATAAAGTTGATAAACAAAAACAGAAACTATTTATGACTCAGGTAAAGTCTTAAACTTAAATACATTAAAAATCTAAATGTTGAGCATCCCTGTTTTTTTAATGTTTTGATATAAACCGTATCTAGCATTTGTGTTTCTCTTCACCCCTTTTATGGGATTAATTCCATCAATTTAAGTTCCTTCTTGGAACAAAAATTGTCCCTACACATTATTTACAATTGGACTATTTTCCTCATCTCTGTTGTTGTTATCCCAACACTTTGACCATTGGGCCTTTCAGTCTTCTTCAGGTTCCTGTTGATCCAGATATCCTTTGCGGAATTTCCAGCTGAACCTTTTATTTAATTTATGAAGATCTACTTGGCGGAGAGGAACCCGAATGAGGCTCTGCTGGAGGACAGAGTCTCATTTGGGGTGTTTGACTGCTCCTGAACCCGTTTATGTGGGTTCAAAGAGGGAATATTTTTGACCGAGCATACGGGCTCAGAGATCATATGTTAAACCCGGCCTTGTGCCACATCTAACCCTCATGGGGGGGTAGCTAAATATCACTTCACCATCCATGTCTAGGGATATCTCGTCTTATATTTTCTTCTGATCAATTATTGCCTATGCCGTTTTCCCTGTAAAAGACAAAGTACAAAATAAGGACAAGACGAGATATCCCTAGACTTGGACAGTGGAGTGACAACAGTTTATCTCCATGGATTAAATAAAGGGTTCAGTTCAAAATCCAGATTGACGGACACCTGAAGAAGGCCGGAGGTCAAAATAACCAGAACATAATGGTAGCAACAAAGATGAGGAAAATAACCCAAATGAAAAGAACAATAACTAGGGCTGGATTATGACCTTTTGGGACCTTTACACTAATGAAATGGAGTAACCCACCAGATGGAGCCACTCTCTGAATCACCCCATACCTTGAATATTTTTTTTACTCATGATATATTTCAAATTCTAGAATAGTTATCTTTTGTTTGTCAATAAAAATATTATTTAAGAAATACCACTATTGTATTATTTATTGCAAACCAAATTAGAATATATTTTTAAAAAAATTATAGTAAAAAAAAAAAAAAAATTTTTATAACCAGTATTATGACTAAACTGCAGCCTATAGAATAATCTGACCCTGATGATAAGTCATCCCAAAATTTCAGACAGAAAATCATTGCACAGTTTTCAGTCTGACATTTGCTTTATATCTATGTAACTTGTTTATATTTAACAAAAGGCCAAATAAGCTAGGTTAAGGTATTAACATAAAATAGTTCAAAAATATATTTCAAACAAGAAATTATCAAAGTAAATATGTTTTACTGTTTTTATTTTTAAAACTTCATATTGAGATCCATTTCCACAATCATTTACAGTAGAACTGTCAAATTTAAATACAACAAAAAATATCTGGTAGGGTCAATTGCACAATAGACATTATGACCAGAATTTTTTTTTTTTTTTGTATTATGTAACAACAAGGTCTTGGAGAAAATGGAAACAAAAAGGAAACTTATACTTAACATCAGGAAAAGGCAGTTGGAATTCCTGGGGTACTTAATGAGGAAGGAGGGCTTGGAAAATCTGATACTGACAGGACAGAGAAAAATAGCATGCAACATACTTGATGAACTTGAATAAATGGATGGTAGAACAAGGTTTGGGAGAAATAACAAAGACAAAACATTAAGAGCTACAAGAGACAAGAAGATGCGGAGGGCCATGATTGCACTACATCTTGAAAGGACACTGCATATAGAAGAAGAAGAAAGATAGATTAAGTGTCCCAGATCATAAATAAATTTTTTTTTTAATTATTTAAATTAATAGGGGGTCCAGTTTGCTATGTATATTCATTCTATGTTGATCCCACTATGGAAGCCAAAACAAACTATGCTCATACAATATAATTTCTTAAAATTTAAAAAGATAAAAAAAATGTTTTAATTTATAAAATTAGTTGTAATGTATATCATATGTAATTAATTGTAATATATGAAATTGTAATATATATTGTAAAATTGCTTAATTGTAATATATGAAAAAAAATGTTTTAAGAAATCTAATATTAGCATACTTTGTTTAGGGTTCTATAAGTTGATCAACTTGCAATGAATTTGCATACCAAACTGGACACCTTGACACCAATAAACTTTTATAAAATTTAGTTAAAAAAAAAAAAAAAAAAACGTTTTTGATATTCGTAATCTAGTGTATTTAATCTATAATAAATTGAAAAAAATTATTTCTTGTTGAACAACTCTATATCTTGATATTTTGTTTGTAAATAAATAAGTTTTGTTTATCAATACAAGCAGTTTGTCAGCTTGAATGCATTTTTCTATCTCTTCATACTACAAAAGCTGTTGAAAATCCATTATTATGAGTTTGTAAATAGACATGCTATATGTGTTGACTTGAAAGAGAGATAAAATACGTCAGTTTAATTTATCATTTTAAAATGGAGACCATATGATAGATTGTAAACACTTCATCTTTGTTTTGTTTTTTTTTAATCATTGACAGTAAAATTATCCAAAGGAAGCTACCATGAAACAACAAAAATAAAAAACAGTCTATCTTCCTTAATTACTTGTTAACTTTGAAAAGCTAAGCAAAGAATTATGAAACAGAAAAATGTGAGAAACAAAGGAAAGTGTATAAAACTTATGTAATATCAGTCCTCCTATATGGCTGTGAATGCTGGACAATCTCATCACAGATGAAGAAGAGACTTGAAGCAACAGAAATGTGGTTCTACAGAAGGATGCTGAGAAAAACATGTGGGCAACAACAAAGTCAGAGACAATGATACAAAAAAGGACACATATTTAACATCAGAAAGAGAGAATGGAAATTTCTAGAGCACATAATGAGGAAAGAGGGCTTAGAAAATTTGACACTGTCAAGACATATTGGAGGCAAGAGGGACAGAGGAAAGCGGGACAAAGTTTACCTAATGAGCTTATGTAAATGGTTGGTAGAATAGGGATTAGGAGAAATATGAAAGAGCAAAAATTTATTAAGAGCTACAAAGGACAGGAAATTGTAGAGAGTCATAATTGCCCATGCCCTCAAGGGACAATGTACATTCAAGAAGACTTAAGTAGACGGATTCAATAGCAAAATAGGGAAACATTGTTTTTGGAAATAAATTTTGTAGATTCATTAGACCTTCAAGGTGCAAAATTTGTCTACATCTAAAAATATTGATTTTTTTTTTTATCATTTTAGAAGTTGGGGGGTCCTCTTCATAATATCTATACAATGTCAAATCAATCCCAGAGTTTTCCAGAGTTATCTGAAATTTGTTTTTCATTAGAAAATTTGTTAGAAATAAAAAGAGTACTGATGTTATATAATACCAGACCTCCTATACGGCAGATTAAGAAGAGACTTGTAACAACAGAAATATGGTTCTACAGAAGGATGCTGAGAATACTATGTATCAAACATGTCAGCAATGATGAAATTTTAGAGAAAAATGGAAACAAAAGGATACTTCTACTTAACATCAGGAAGAGAGAGTTGAAATATCTAGGGCACATAATGAGGAAAGAGGGTTTGAAAAATTTGATACTCACAGGACAGACTGAAGGCAAGAGGGAGAGAGAAACACATAACCTACCTAGTGAGCTTGTGTAAATGGATGGCAGAACAAGGTTTAGGAGAGGTAACAAAAAAAGGCAATATTTATTAAGAGCTACAAAGGATAGGAACTTGTGGAGAGCCATGATCACCAACATCCTGAAGAGATATAGCACATAGAAGAAGAAGAATGCCTCAACATTGTTATATATGGTGAACTCTCTACTGGACACTGTGGCACCCACTCCCCCACAAAATATATAGACTTTATGCAAAAAAAAAAAAAAAAAAAATTTAGCATTTATCAGGTCCATCATTAGGGGTCTAACCTAGCTGCAAACTGGGAAACCTGGCACCTCACTGTCCATCAAGCCATCTCTTCCTCCAAGAATGAACATTAGGAGAAAAAAAACCGTGTCACCACAGCAACAATTCCAGACTAGACCTTTCTGTGCAGCTATTGCAGACAGATCTCCTGGTCTCCACACTGGACTAGTCAGTCATCAACAAGTGTGCAAGCAGACCCCTTTCTAGATCTTCATTTGCAAAAGTTAAACCACAAAGAAGAATGCCTTATAATGAGATATTTTTGTGCAAATATATCTCATTAAAAAGTGGGAGAGATCAGGTTGTATGACCGATAGATATACAGTCACCATGTTTTATAATATAGAAGAGATTAAACTGGAAAGAATAAATTAAAACCCTTAAATTTTATATATATAAAAAAAAAAGGTGGGAGGTGCTGAAGTATCAGCCAATATCATTAAACTTAAAATGTTAATTATTTTAATTGACATTTTAAATTTAATGATAAAAAGATTAAAATCAGTCATTTTGAAATCAGATTAATCCATTAATGCTCACTGTAAAAACTGATATTAATTATAAAAATTAAAATCCGGTATTAATTATAGATTTCTGCCTATAAACCATTAATACCCATTGTCCACAAATAAAAAAAAAAAGAAACAAATGGGACAGTGGGCATTATAGAGTTCAGCTGGGTAGTTGTAGGATAAAGTGTCTTAGGATCAAAATCATAATCATGAAAATAATGCTCTACTGCAAATGCTTGCACAGAAATTCATAATTCATTTTCTATCACCTTAATGTCAACAGAATTATCTCCCTTTCAATTCACATTGTGAATTATCATACAGGACTTGACCACCCAAATATTAGAATTTTATAAACTAATTTTGAACTAGATAAAAAAAAAAGGAAACATGAAATTTCAGTGACCAACAATTCATTTATTGCCATTTTAAATAGCATATTACTAGCAGGATCTGCAAAAAAAATTATGATTTTTCAAATCTTAATTTTCTAATGAATCATAATTATTAATTTAAGGATAGAATAAACTCCTTGTGTGTTCCATGACTATAAAATACCTGTTGAAATCTCCATATTTTGTTGTTAAATATTTGAGTTGAACAACTTTAACCAAATATTGTAATAACAATCATAATACAAATGCAAGTCATTATTTAATATCTGCAACCCAGGGTCAAATCCTTGGTCATGGTCACCAATTAATATATAACCCTTTTAGTGATTCGGTCCTCAGGGTTTAAGGACAACGTTTTAACCACAGGGCTAATTTTGCACTGGTCAATGCTAACACTAGTCCAAGCTAGTTGTTGGTTGCTTCGATCAACACCAACTCTGCCTACATTGTGTTTTTGATTTCAGAGCAGTGGAAGATCAAATGTTATAGCAATCGCAGTGCTGGTTCAAGCTGTTGTGAGTGCTATATTAAAGAAGAAAAATATCTTCACAATGAAAAATAAAGCAAAAGATTTATGGAGTTAATCTTCATTCGATTTATATAGTTCTTGGTACAACATAAATTCTTCCCACATCTCTATAGCAACACTGGGCCCCGTCTAAAATTCTGGAAAAGCTGGGTTCAAAGTTCTTTGAAATCAGGAAATCTGGTGGCAGCTAGCATGGATTCCAGAGGAACTCAATATGGGATTCTCAATCCAAGTCTCTGAACCCCCGAAGTCATTTGCTTATATGCACTTCAGCCCAAAACAGGCATGGGGCCCGAAAGTTTCCAGGGATTCAATGATTCCTTAATTTTCATATTAATCCCACAAAGGGTTTTTGTTCCATATTTCTGCTTTCTTTATCAATTTTCCTAATTTGGAAATTTATCCCACCTCCTTGAGAGTAGTCACACGGATTGCTCCTCCCCTTAACTCTAACTTGCTTCACTTCACATCTCACACCATCACTCCACACAGGCAGTGCTAAATTCTGTCTTCTTCCTCGATATTCTCTGCCCACCACTCAGGGCTAGCATAACTGTCTTTGTAACAAATCTAGTTTTTAAAGTACATAGGCAAAAAGACATAGTTTATTCTCATCAGTAATTTCAATTCTCTGACTCCCTTCCACTTCCCTAGCATTACAGCAAGAACACATACCAGATCACCCTCTTGGCATGACATGATTGATCTTCATAACTTCAACCCTCACAGCAGGTTCATTCCCTGTTTTCATTTCTCAATTCATTTTTGTAAATGAAAATATAATTCCTGTCTGTCTCTCTTTTTGTGTTTTCTAATTTCTCAAAAAAGACAAAGCCATTTCCACAAATCTGTTTTCATCTGCATAGATAGATAAGAAAAAGTAATTCTTGGTGCATTATTCCAATTCGTAGTGGGGAGACAATCCAGATGTCCTCTTTTTCACTTCCACATTACCAAAGAAAATATCTTCCATTCTAGGGCGTAACACTTTTTCTGGTTAGAATTAAAATTTAACCACCTTCTGTGACACCGAGGCTGGAGCCTCAATGTCACAGAATTAAGAGGGTAAAAATAAAGATTCAAAATTGATCAGATTTTCAATTTTGCTAAAGCAGATGTTAAACATGTAAGAGCATAATCACATCACCTATTTTCTCTTTCTTATTATTATGTATGCTTTCTTTTTCTAAAACCAAACAGCCTTTCTGATATGCCTTTTTCTTCCCTCTTTCCTTGCAATCAAAACAGAATGGTCCATTATTTATCTGAGGCAATGGCAGGGCATAACACACATGATAACTAATTAATGAAGGAAGAAGCAGAATTATAATAATCTGTAAATATATTTTCCAGTTATATCATTTGCACATACATACACTTTGATCATTTTTGTTTTTGTTTTCTTTTTATAGGGGTGATAGGGTTTTCTAGATTTATTCATTCAGACAGCCCACTATTGTCATAAGACATTGCCACCTGTCATTGTCAAATTAAGGGAGATATCTACTTCTCTTAATGGTGACATTGGAAGCTAGAACGCATATACAAATACTAAAAGTACTCAGGAAAATCTCACGGGTTTTCCTATTTGAATTTCCTGATTAATCTTAATTCTTAAGCTAATGACTGAATAGGCACAAGGTGAGTTCTATGACACAAAATATCTGTAGAGATTTCTCTATCATGTTAAATATTTGAGCTTAACAACTTTAACAAAATACTGCAATAACAATTATGAATATGAATACTGATTTTTATTTAAAGAAGTAAGGGGATACAAATAGAAAAAAATTTGAAATTGATAACTGTTTCCATTTCACTGTAAAATGCATTAAACACTTCTATCTTCTCTCCTTTTTTTTTTCTTACTGAAAACCAAGTAGCGTCTCTGATATGTCTTTCCTGTCTTTCCATGAGATCAAAACAGAATAGTCCATTATTTATGAGGTATTGGCAGGGCATAATGGTCATGCTAACAAAGAGAGAGACGAACAGAATTATAATAAGATACTTTATCTGGTAAGATTACCTGCTAAAATTTTTGGGTGGGGGGGTGTCAAGCATGTTATCAAATATAGTGGTTCAAAATCAGTTAAAGTGGAACTTCTGTTCATAAATTTAATTCGTTCCTGAAGGCTGTTCGTAACCCAAAATGTACGTAAACAAAAATTATTTTTCCAATAGGAATCAATATAGAGAAAAAAGTCACAGTACAATAAAATTGGAAAAGAAAAGCATAGCACAACACACAAATGTATACAACACGGCAATCGACTCACAGATTATTCCATTCATGTTAACTCAGTTTGGTTAGGTTATTTGAGAACCAAAACTTTATTATTTAAATATTATTTAATTTTTATATAAGATACTTTATCTGGTAAGATTATCTGCTAAAGTTTTTTGGGGGAAGGGGTTGTCAAACATGCTATCAAATATAGTAGTTCAAAATCAGTGACATATATTTTATATAGCACACTATAACTTTTGCACAATGTCTGTATAACTTATAATGTAATAAGCTGGTAAATCTTTATAATTTTATTTATTGGCAAAGTGCCATTAGTATTCAATTGTACCAGATGAATTTTTAAGAGATTTAAGCATTTAGGATCTCAGCTTCAGTCACATTCCTACTGCTGTAATGTATCTTCCCTGTGCCTTTTCTATAAATATTTTCATATTTTAATATGTTCTGATGAGTTTTCCTCGTTTCTAACAAAACCCTTTATGAATTTAAATGCAGTACTAGATTGGCAGGTAGGTCTCATCATTTTACAATAGAAATGGCTCTATGTAACCATAAGTTCTATACTAACAGTTTCTTCTCTCACACTTCTCATTTATGTCTTCCATGTTTCTTGCTTAAAGTCAACTTTCTTCAAAAATTTAAATTCAATGTCAATCATTATCTTAATTCCAGTTCTTTTATTGTTCTCTCTCCTTAATAATGTTTTCTTTTTCTCATATCCTCTTACACTCAGTAAACGTGGCATTATTGCTTTGCTTCAGGTGAAATGATTTTAAAAAAGGTACATTATTCAATTAATTTTGACCATGTCATGTCCCCTCTAAAATACCCAGACATTATGGTCTTCCCAAAACCCACAAATCAGACATTCAAAAAGACCCCTCACATCTGAAAGAGAAACAGCTACCCCATAGACTAGCAAAATCTGTAACAAAAATTTTAACACCACTTCTTGAAACAATTAGCTCCTCATATATTAAAAATTCTGGCAACCTGGTTGAAAGGCTAAAGGGCATATTTTGTAATGTAAAAATCAGATTTATTTTCATTATGATATTCAGGCTATCAATTGACCTCTGAGGACAAAACTGATGTAATATTTGTCAACTTTTATCTTTGAAGTTTCCTCCCACCCCAAGATGAATAAAACTTGTCATAAAGATATAAACAGGGAGAGAATCAACTAATTTGTGTGTGTGTGTCTGTTAAAAACTATAACTATGTGTTGCCTTGATAAAAATGTGTGTATATCTATATATACGTATATATGTAAATTCTATACTTTTTATGATGTTAACAATGTTGCGTCACTTAAAAGAAAAAGATTTACAGCACTTATCTATGTCAAATTTTTATGCTACAAAACGGACATGTTTACACACATATACATATATAATAAACATATATAACAGACATTGGTTTTTACTGTCCCGATTTTATTTTTATTTCTTTTTTTAAAATCGGGCATTATTGGCATGAAAATATAATATTGGTATTACTAAATTGTTTCAGTATGTGTTATGGACAACAAGTACCTATTGGCTAAATTTTATAATAAAAATTTATTGGCTAAATTTTATACCCACCGTATTAGTTACAAGTCCCTTGGGACATATTTGACTGGACCAAATAAAGCTGTGGTTATCTAAAGTTTTATGATGAAGTATTGTCATTATTCTGCACATGATGAGTATATTCATTTTTTTTTTTTTTTTTTTTTTTTTTTTTTTTTTTACTTATCTACTTATTTTTTGACTGGCCCATTCACAAATTTTTCTGAACTTTGTGTGATCTGCTAAATGCAGTCTGTTTGACCTTCTGAATTACACATCTAATTTAAATGAGGAAAATAACATTTAAAGTTTTATGTTTTGTTTCATACTCACTTGTTCACTCACATTCTCTCTCACATCAAGAGATTGAGAGAAACTGGTGTCAAAGAGAAATAACTATAGAATGCTCGAGTAACCTCCCTTGCTTATTAATGCCTTGTGTGTTGTGGGTACAGTTTGACTAAACCACATATAATATTTCTTGAATTTTGTAACCTTTTGTTGAAGGTCACATTTTCAGCATTTTAAACTATTGGCCATTTTCATCAAGGAAAATCCTATGTGTAAAAATATTTTGATTTAGAAACGGGAAATGTTAATATTAATTTTTTTCTCACAAGAAGAAATATTTTTTTTAAAAAGATGTTTATTTTCAAATGAATAAATTAGAAACAAATCACATGCATCAGTGATGATAATATACAAAATCTTCAATTTTCAAATTGTAGAAAAAAATCTTTTCTCCAATTAAAAAATATCAACTTTTTCCCACCATTTCTAAGTTTTGTGATGTTGGACAGTTTCGCTTGTCACTTTTGCTATGTCAAGCGAAAGCTCATTATCACTTCCCAAAATGCTCGTTATATTCGAGACTTTGTAGATGCCGGAACTAATAGTAATGCCTTCCAATAATATCTGCACTAGTAACACTTGTTCAAGTTGTAATTGCCAAATAGTATAATGATCAGAAGAGAATCATAATCCATATTGTAGTAGAGAGAGTGAACGTAGAGCAATAGTGAATAGACAAGAAGAGTGAACAGAGATCATATAATCATCATACTACTTCCTATTTATTCACTTCCTTTATAATCATGTGATCTACTTAATAATGGAATCACTCATGTTGCTTACTGGTGATCTAGGTTCAAACCACAGTGTCAGCAACGACACTTACTCTTATACAACACTAAGGCAGATGCTTATGTGTATGATTTTCTGTAGTGTAAAGGGCTGCATTACTTTCAACAAAAAAATTACTTTAGTAGTGCAACTCACCTCTTGATGAGCCATATCTCATGCAGCCCACTCATCAGAAAAGGTTTGCCATACCTGATCTAAAATGTCACATGAAAAAAGGTCTGACTGAAAACAGGTAGTACCACTCAATTTTTGGAGAAGAGAATTTCTCAGCATGTGCCAGCATTCATAAAGGTCAACTTCATAATTTTCCTAAATGTTCTTTACAACCGGAATTTGTAATCATCAAGCATCTTACTAATAACTGGTAATGTACTTTGGCCTATTCCCAAAGGTATGTTTTATGTGTCGACCCATTCACATTCAAACTTTCATTTGAAAGTTTTGGATGCCATTTTTATCAAATCTATGCAACCCTTTCTGTGTGAATTTCTAGCATAAGAAGTTATCATTATTTATATCCAAGATATTGAATTAATCCATTACTGTTCAACCCACTCCATAAATATCGTCTGTCAATGTTCAACCTAGTGTAATCCACCACATGTATACTCTGCACTAATAGATGATGACATCATCACAATTAATGCAGGAAGAGAGCTAATATTTACAAGGGGTGGGGTGAGTATGTTGAATACTAAAGGGTTAAAGTGTTGGTGAAATAGTAATTGTGAGTTCAATCATAGGGTCAAGGAGTGCAGACTTAGACTCAGTGGAAATGGGGAGAGTAATAATTGAATAAAGAACAAGATATTCCCAGACATGGACAGTGTAATGAGAACAATCTACCCATGGGAATTAAATAAAGGGCTGTTCAAAATTCCCTGAAAGTAATCCAAACTAATAAGCACCTGATGAAGGCCAGAGGGCACAATGGCCCAAATGTTGTGATAATAATAATAAAGATGGGGATATTAGTCTGCCTGTAAATAATTAATATCTATGCAGACTTCTTTGTGTAAACAAAAGAATGATTGTTGGGTCTCAATGTGATGAGTTTATAAATATACACATGTTGGTATATTATTAACATGTGTATTTTTATCCTCAGTTTCCCCTTTGTGCACAATTGATTTTTTTTCTTCAATTGATCCTTGAAGAGAGAGGAACAAAAACAGGTCAGCTTCTTTTAAATATTTTCTTTTTTTTTTTTTTATTAATATATATTTTCTTTCCTTTTCTTTTTTCATTAATACACATTTTTTCTCTTTTTTATTAATATACAGTGTAACCCGGATATAAGAGAGTTGTTGGGACCGGAGAAGAAGTCTCTTATATCCGGGTTTGGTCTATTTTATATACATTAACACAGGCTCTAATTTGGGACCAGAGAAAATCTCTCATATCTGGGTTACACTGTATACTTTTCTCCTTTTATTTATATATATATATATATATATATATATATAATATATATATATTTCTTCTCTTTCTTGTTTTTAAAAGCCAATTATATTGATTGTATATTTTATTCATTTTTGTCCATTTTCTTCCCATTTAATAAATACGTCCATTTTTATAGCATTAATTAAATCCTGTAGCTCAAAGAAGATCCTTAAAGGCTGGAAAAGTGAATGCAGTATTTCAACTGGTCCAAACAAAATGTTCAGATGCATATCTAGATGATATTTGTGTAAGGTTGGAGTTACATATATTGCACACATACACACAGGGTCGGATTAACCTTTAGGCTAGTATAGGCTGCAGCCTAGGGCCCCCTTAAGCTATTATAAAACAACGATTTTAATTTTCTAGATGTTATAACTTCTAAGTAGTTTCATAAACTAAAATGATAACAATATAATAAACTCATTTGACTTTACAGAAAGCAAATCAAGGAAAAGAGTGTTTATCATTGTGTTTCAATTAGATAACATGTTTGATTTGAGTTCAGAATGTTTAAATCTTAGAAATTTTTATAAATGATTTTAATATTCTAGATGTTATAACTTTGAGATAGTTTCATAAACTGAAATGATATCAATATGGCAAACTCATATTTATTTTGATTGTTTTATTATAATACTGTTTATAAAAAAATCTGTTTTTTTTTAGCATGGTTATGCCGAAATATGTTAATTTGGTTAACAATAAATAGTAAAATAATGGTATTTCTTAAAGAATATATTTATTGACAAAGAAAACCTAACTATTCTAGTTTATTTAAAGAATTTGCAATAAGTTTACTTCAAGCTATATAAATGTAGCTAAAATATATCACAAGTACAAAATATTCATGACAGGTATGGGCGAGTTCAAGGCTGGGTCCATCTGATGAGGACCCCATAATTTCATTAGCCTAGTGGCCTCAAACTGACCCTATATATATTTATTGGGATAGATCTATTTTAACTGTAGAAAACTCAGTGTGTAGACTGAGTGTGTTGGAATTAGAAATTTAACTGTGACAACTGAATACAGAATTTATCAATTTCAATGTTTCAGTCAGACGAAATACACGAGACAGTAGTCAGGGAGGGTGGAAGGTATTAGCCTTAAAGGAAAGAGGTTTTATAAAATTAAACCTGGATATTAACCTCTATTCAATGTCATAAGGTTAATACCTCTGTATTAATTTTTCAACAGATGTCACAGTTAAATTTATAATTCTGATCCACTTGGATTTAATATTTTATATTACTAGGCTTTGCTTGGATTATATACCAACAGATTTATTACCTTTACTAATTATATATATATATATATATATATATATATATATATATATATATATATATATATATATGTATTTAAAAGTACACCTAAGTTCATATGAAATATTCAGAGCCACAATGAAATAAATAATCCTCTTTTCATATGAGCCAACAGTTTTCTTTCTTTTTTTTTACTGATCTGAATAAAAAGGGCTCTAAGGTTATTAATAATGCTAACTATTCTTCTGAAAATGTCTTGATTTTTCTATTCCATTTAATACATATTTGTGTAACAATCCTTTTTTTTTTTTTTTTTTTTAGACATGTTTGATGGATAAGGAAAAATTATATAAGTTTTTCTATTTTGTTTTTCTAGTGTCCTGACCATTTTTCTTTTATGAGACATAAGTGTGTATAGAAACTGACCATTGTAAATATTCTCCAAAATGCTTTCAGCTAATTCTTTAGCCATTTTCAAGGGGTTCATTGTTAGTATATTTTTGTATTTGTATTCTATGTTGTATTGTATAGGAATAGTAGTAACTCCACAAGTAATAATCAGTGCAGATAATTTCTGCACAGTTTGGTTTGGTATGTTTCATGGCATATCAACCTCAATAGGTTATTTAATACAGACAACATTTTTATTAATGGTAATATTTTTTACAAAAAAACGTATTGATGGAAATAATTATTTTCTTCAAAAATTCATTGCTGGTAATAACTTTTTCCAAAAATGTATTGATGGTATCAAAACCTATTTTTACACTTTCATCATATTTCGACCCCAGTTTGGGGGTTAACTATTTGCCCATAGCTGGGATCCTAACAGGTACTACCACTCTAGGTCAGGGTGGACCTGGGAACACCAGCGATTAAGAGGTGGTTCCATGCTCCTCAAAACCTCCTGATCAGAAGCCTTGCTGTTGGATGTAGTTTATTGTCTTGCCCAGGATGCGGATGTAGTTTATCGTCATACCCAGGTTGGAAACAGGTATCATATAATTTCAGACACCTTTTGAACTTATAAATTTAATAGATATACACTAGAAAATTAATTCAGATCTCATTTTACTTTGATTTAAAGTACCTTAAAGTACCTTTGTATCTTGTTAAATTTTAATAAATACATCCAGGGTATGGAAGTTTAGGACTATAGATATATAATTTTGGATACTTTTTGAACTAAACTCAAATTTGATAGATATACACTGGAGAATTAATTTGGACCCCTTTAATTTTACTTTGGTTTAAAGTACCTTTGTATCCTGTTAAAATTTAATAAATACATCCAGGATATGGAATTTTAGGACTATTGCTTATTATACTTTATAAATAGATATATATAAAGTTTCTCTGAATATCTAAATAATTAATAATTATTTAATTCAAATCTAGAACTTATACTAATTTACATTAAATTCTAAATCTTTTGCTAAATTCTGAATATTATTTAAAATGTCCTTAACCAAACACTGTTATATATTATAAATGGTTTCTTAAATTGAATACATCTGTATCATAATCTTGGCTGGTGAAAGAGCCAGACAGTGTGTTTTTTTCTAATTCCCATTGACTTAACAATACTTTCATTTACCCTCTTCCTTAAATGCCATATTAATGTAGTGATTTTAATCTGAAATCAGTATATTAAATTAGGTCACCACAAACCTTAAAGTCTACTAAAAAATCCTAGGGTCTTAACATTATTAAATATGATCAGAAATTTTCATCTTTCTTTTCCCCACTCCCTCAATAATATATCAGTATTTCTCGATTTTAACCTAGAGTAATTTTTTTTCCTTTTATATTTGGTTTGCAGGTCAGAAATATTGAAAGCTATTTTTTTAGAGCTTTCATGAAATAAAAATTATTACCTATGGGATTTTAAGCGTTTGATATTCATTAATTTATAATTTTGCTCTGTTTTGTACATAGAGCTCTTCTTGGATCTTTATCCTCCTGGAAATTCCATGCACATTATCATTTTTTTTTAGTATATATATATATATATATATATATATATATATATATATATATATAGTGTGTATGTGTGTGCAAATATATAGAAAATTAGGAAAGACCCATTAGGTTAATAATCCGAAGTTCTTCAGTAATTTTGTTTTTATTTTTAAAAAACAGTGCTCAATACACAAGTAGAGCTTAAATTATAATTATTTTTTTAAAAATATGATTTTATATATATATATATATATATATATATATATATATATATATATATAAGTAGGATGAATTTGCTATATGAAGAATCATAGAACACCATATTTCTGATATAATTCCTGAAAAAACATGTCAAATTTATAATTTATTACAGAAAATGAAAAACCACAAACCTTGTCACTAATCAAAATAAACCCATCAAATCTAACTAGCAATGACCAATATAGTGTATCAATTTCACTGCCCAGTACAAGACCGTTTCTTGTCACAAATCAATTACCTATATTGGACACACTACCACCTCCTTGAATAGACACCTCACATATCACTTATTAAAGTGCTATAAAAAAAAACAGCTATCAGCCCACAATTTACAAGAACCCTCAAGAAAAATTCTGATCAAAAACACTCAAATTCTATATAAATCATATTTTGCCTCTGACAGACTTTATAAAGGTAAATGTCCATCAGAGGTTGAAAACACGTTGACTAAGATAACTTTTTCTTTTGTCTTTATTCACATTTTCCTTTTACAGATATATTTTTAGTTATATCAGAGAGTTTACACATTCTAAAGTATGTTTGATTAATAGATTTAAGCAATAGTGACTATGATCAATACTAAATGGATAACTTGCTGGAAATAGGAGTTCTAGCGTTTTTGAGTTAAGTAAATAAAAATTCTAATTTGGCTTTTGTAAACAGCACATTCTGCTGTTAAAACAATTTATGGCCAGCAATTTGGCAAGTTGTGACAAGATGTCGAGGAGACTAAAAGACTATGACAGTAAAAGAGCTTTTAAAGTTAAGAATGTTGCCTCAATTGTCCTAAATTTATCTCTATAACTCATTCTTGACAAAGGGGTTCTTACTTCCACCTTCTTTAAAACAATTCTGCTTGTATTAGGTGAACAAATGATTTTTTATATGAAAACAATGTATCTGAAATGTAGATGTTTTCTTACATTTCTGACATGGTGTTGACTATATGTATATATATTTAATTTTCAATGTGAAAATATATTGGTATTTGTTTGTAAAATATGAATTAAGAAAACAAGGAATAAAAAATTAACCTCGATTATTGAATCTGGAAAGTTGATAATGTATGAAACAAAATAAATAAATAATTAAAGACAATCCAAAGGAGATTAAAGTGAATAAATTGCAAGACAGGGAATAAAAAAAAAAAATATATATATATATATATATATATATATATATATATATATATATATATATTAATGTATTTAGACAACAATCCTTCTTTCATGCACATTTCATTGAATATGACAGACAAAAGTACTTTGATTTAGTTTTTTTTTTTATACAGTTTCTCATGAGATCTAATAATTTTTTTCTTTTCAAATGATAAATTATGCAAAAACTGTCCGAACGTTTTCATTCCAAGCACTTTCACCTATACATTTAGCCATTTTCATTAAACATTATATAAATACATACATGCAACAAACTATTTCTTAATTAACAGTTAAAATATTTCATCCTTAAAAATCCTTATATATATATATATATATATATTATATATATATATATATATGAAAGATATAACCAGGCAAACCTACCTAGGTTTCACCTAAATGGATCATCAGGAAATGCTGGCCAAAAAGGTAAAAAATGGAACAGAATATATAGCTTAAACCAAAAACAACCATGACCACGTGGGAAAATTAAAAAAAATATTGTGTTCCATTATTTTCCTTTTCGGCCAGCATTACCCAGACAATCCGTTTAGGTGAAATCTAGGTAGGTTTGCCTGGCTCTTTAGGTTTATCTTAAAGTGCTCAATACACGAAGTAGAGCAAACCTATGTCGTTGCCTTTACTCATTTTGGAGGTTTTTTCTTTGGACTGAGCTTGAACTCTGAACAATTGTTTTCACCCTAGTTTCATGTTCTTGGTTCTTTCTTTTTTTTTATTCTTCACTTTTCCTTGGGTACTGGTTTGTTCTATTACAAGTCAGAAATATCAAGGTTTTTCCAAGCAAGTACCACCATATATTTTTTTTATATATATATATATATATATATATATATATATATATATATATATATGCAGAGCACCAACCTGTGATTTGTTATATATGTATATATATATATATATATGTGTGTGTGTGTGTGTGTGTGCGTGCGTGTGTATATATATATATATATATATATAAAAAATCACAGAGTTGGTGCTCTGCATGTTGGCAAAAAACACAAAATATACCTGAGCAGAAGGCTGCAACAGGAATTTGCGTGCCACATTAGCTGAATTTCATTGTGTTAGAAATAAAAGCTATGTTATCAGACACATACATATGAAAATCATAAATCCTACCCTAAGCTCAGTACCTGTTGGTGTCAATAA